>CM021109.1:346751035-347262452 GCA_007115665.2 Sequoiadendron giganteum | reverse complement strand
GGGTTTAGGGATTAGGGTTTAAGGGTTGAGGGTTGAGGGATTAAGAGGGTATAGGGGTTGAGGGATTAAGGTTTAAGGGTTGAGGGTTGAGGGCTGAGGGATTAAGAGGGAATAGGGGATGAGGTATTAGGGTTTAATGGTTAAGGTTTGAGGGATTAAGAGGGTATAGGGTTTGAGGGATTAGGGTTTAAGGGTTGAGGGTTGAGGGATTAAGAGGGTATAGGGGTTGAGGGATTAGAGTTTAAGGGTTGAGGGATTAAGAGGGTATAAGGGTTGAGGGATTAGGGTTTGAGGGTTGAGGGTTGAGGTATTAAGAGGGTATAAGGGTTGAGGGATTAGAGTTTAAGGGTTGAGGGTTGAGGGTTTAGGGTTTAGGTTTGAGTATTTAAAGGTGTATAGGGTAGAGGGTAGAGAGTTTAAGGGTTGAGACTCCCCCTCCTAACCCCTCTCTCTCTCACTCACTCTTATCTCTCTCCCCTTTATCCTTAACCCTTAACCCTTAAACCCTTAACTCTTAACCCTCTACCCTCTATCTCTCTCCCACTCCCTCTCTCTCTCTCTCTCTCTCAAATCTCTCCCTCCTACCCCCTCTCCCTTTCTTAGGCCTCTCTCTCATTGTTCAATCACCCACTCTCTCTCTTTCTCTCCCTCTCCTCTCCTCTCCTCCCCTCTCTCCCTCTTTCTCCTCCTCTCTCGCTCTCTCCCACTCTCTCCCCTCCCACTCTCCCTCTCTCCCCCTCTCCCACTCTCTCTTTCTCCCACTCTCTCCCTCTCTCCCTCCCTCTCTATCACCATCTCTCCCACTTTCTCTCTCTCCCTCTCTCCCACTCTATCTTTCTCCCACTCTCTCTATCTCAACCCTACACCCTCTACCCTTAAACCGTAAACCCTTAACCCTGAGCCCTTAAATGCTAAAACCCTAAAACCCTCAACCCCCCTCCCTCTCTACTATATATCTCTCCTCTTCCTCCCTCTATCTCTCTCTCTCACACACATACTCACCTCTATCTCCTCTATTATAAAGGTACAGGGGAGAGATATAGAATTAGGGTAGAGGGTATAAACAAAGAGAGAGAAAAGAAATCTATTAAAAAAACCATCTTTCACATAACATGAGCGTGTTTTGAAGAAGCGGAGATATGACCATTTTAGCAAGAAATAGCATGCTCACGTTATAACATGGGCGAATTTTTTCTTGCACTAAAAATGGTAAAAAAAACAATATACCCATGATCTCAAGGCCCACATTCTGCATATTCTCTTGGTTTTGCGCGTGCGATGACAAAAAGATGCTTTGTGGTGATGTTGTGAAGTGTGCATGCATGTTTTTCACATCCCTCCACCTTTTTCATGATATTTCCACCACCTTTGCATGAAATAGTAGAGTTTTCACATTGAAAGGAATATAATATCAATTCAAGTTTGAATTCCATTCAAAATTGATATACAATTGAAGTTTGGAGGGGAACAAGCTTTTGAAAAAGTCAAATTGTTGAGGAGTTTGAAGAAGGAAGAATCAAAGGCTACATAACTGGGTTGAACTCCTCCATTTGAAGCTCTGGTTTTTTAGGTATGTGAATTCTTTACACATTTTCTTTCATTCTATTATGGCTTGCTTTCATTTTTGTTATTTTGCATATTCCATCTTGATCATTGTTTGTTTGTCATTATAACCTTAGGTTGTCAGTGCACATTTTAAATTACATAATTATATACACTTTCCAATTACATTTTTTAACCCAATGCAAAGCATCTACCAGGATCCACAAATCATCAAGGGTACTTTTGACCCTAACTTAAATTGGAGAAGATCAACCAACAAACTCAATCATCTTTTCATCAAAATCCTTCAATAACACTTGATTTCATATTTCCACAAAACATTAGAACTTGGCTCCAACTCTTTTTCAAACTCAAAAATAGATTAATCATCATAGAATTTATTGTAACATAGCATAAACCTGATTAGAAACTCAGAACCATTCAATTCCTTCATCGTTCACTAATTCACTCTTCAATGCAACTTGCATGGCAAAATAACAACAAATCATGGATTCCTGCTACCAACCTTTATCTAGACATCCAAGACATTTTAATCAGCATGTTATTGATTGAAATAAACCAAATACACATTCACAAACCACTGATCCATCAGGCTTTTAATTCTTGTAGTCATAACATCATTTTGTATCAGGAGTTGACTTTGCTCATAACAACAAATTCCACAAGTTAACCTTTCTAACTTCTACCAAGCATTGAGACATATTTTCCAACATCTTTTAAATAGTTTCCAAACATAAACAATCAACCTTTTCACTATTTTATCAGATTCACTCCTTCTAGCAAACTATCCACCATATTCCAAGAAGGTCACCAAACCCTTAAATCAAGTGATCCATCTTCAGTCATTTTGTATCTTTAAAACATAAAGGCACAATCTAAATCCCATTTTGACATGCATTCACATGCCTTAATGTCAATTAAACTTTTTTTGAAAGAAACATCAAAAAACTTGACTAGACGTTGGAATAAGCCATTAGGCCAATTTTACAAATGAAGTATCCTAAAATCACCACCAAAGCACCTAATAACTCCAAACAATATTTAGCTAGGTAAGAAAACACTAGATTCAACCAATTTTAGGAATGGAAAGGCTCAAATAAACGTTGTTCAACAAAACCCTTACTTTATGCTCCCAAACAAGCTTTCCAAATGAGGGTTTTTTAGAAAAGCACACTCCAAATCTTCACATGATCTACCACTGCTTGAAACACATTTAGAAATGTTTACCCATGCTTTAGGAATAAACTTACAATCTCATTGAAATCTCTTTCCTCAATCATTGTCACGTCTCTAATTTTGGTGATGCCTACTTGTGCTTTATGTGGTTTTTATTTATGACTAAATGTGTATGTGTGGTAGATTAAATGATAATTAATGTGGTGTTAAATTTTGTGAAAAGTTGTAATGAATGAAATATCATCTTATTTTGAAAATGATGTAAAAAGGAAAGGTGATATTTAGAATTAATGCATTATTCTTTTATGAGCTAAGTTGATTTGATTCTATTCGGATACTAATCTTATGTTGGTTGCTTGAGAGTATTTGAGATGCAGGTTGTGGAAGACCAAGGGTGTGGCTAAGGTAGGGGAGATTAGCTTCTTGGCAGGGTAAGGCAGGAATGGTGCTCTTGATCACACACAAAGCACTTAATGTCATATAGATGCATTTAGAATGTGGCTTGAATGATTGTTTTATTATTGGTAATTTTAAATGGTTATTTTTATATTCATATATACAATTAAAAGAATGGAAGAATTAATTCTAGTTTAATTAAATATTTATATATACAATTGAACGTTAAGCAGTGTTATTTAAAGTAATTGTTAGATTGCAATTAATGCCAATTTCCATGCTCATGTTTCAATATTTGATTGCAAATAAAATAGCTTATTCAAATATTTGTTTTTGGAAAAATGCTGAAATGTAAATTAAAATAGGAATAACAATTAGATTGGAGATAAAAAAAAAGGTTGAGTAGAAGATAAATTTTATTTTAATTCTCCATTTTCAAGATTAGGTCTCAAAAATGAAAAGAGCTCTTTAAAGAGAGAAAGGGAGCAACGAGAAAATATAACTGTATTTACAATCTTTTGGGTTTTGGGGGCTCTCAAAAACTGGGAAATATGAGGGAAAGAAAGGGGTTTTTCTTTTTATTTGTAGCTTTGCAAAATAAGATATAGAGAGGAAAAAGAGAAGAGGATACAGGAAGAACCAGGGAGCAAAGAAGATCCTACAGCTGGGAGTTTTCAGCAAGCAAATTCCAAGGAAAGAAAACTCCAAGTTTTAATCTATTCCAATGCATTTAAATTTAGATATTAAGCATGAAAGAATTCATTGTGAAAGATTAAAAGAATCTCTTGAAAATTGATTGTACATGTTCACTGGGAATTGGGTGTTTGTTGTATGAAATTCATTGCTTCACTTGTGCAATCTGTTCCTTTTCTCTCTTTCTGTTGTATTAAATTTCATATATTTATATATTTACAAATATATAAATATATTTAATTTTACATTTGTGTGTGTACCCATCTTCTGCAATTTTTTGAACTGGAAATGAATCTAGATTATGTGAGAGAAATATATATATATATATATCCACATATATATATACACATATATTTAATTATATATATGAATATATGTATATATATGTAAATATATATAGTATTATCACTGGTATTTTCTTGGAAATTTTTTTTGAATTAAATCAAAATCATGGAAACAGGTGATCATAGTGTTTTTTTATTTATTTTGTTGGGTTTGAATAGGATTGGGGGGAGGCTACTCCACAACATGCGCCCCCCATGGGGAAGGTTGTGTTGTGGAGGAAACGCCTCCCCATAGGCCATAGTCTATGGGGAGGGCGTTACCCCCATAGGCAACGTCCCCCTTGGGAGGTCGCGGTTTTTCCAAGCCAGCCCTCCCCAAACACTATGGCCGTAAATCTTGTTGGCCTTTTCCATAACTGTATTCGCTTCCCAATCTTTAATTCGAATTTAATAATTGTATTTAATATATATGTATATATCCTTCTATTTAATGCATTATTTCCTGTGGAAAATAAAATTTGTATTATGAGTTGTAATAAGTGGTAGAACCCACAACATTAACTTGATTATATATATATACATATATATAATGTATATATATAAATATATATTAAATTCATATTTTTAAAATACTTGTAAATATATATACCTATGCAAATTGGTGCAATCACGGTAAAGAGGGTCCTCAAAGAGAACAGTCTGAACCATGCAGCAAGAGTAACACAACATAAGCAACACAATTTATGGAGGAAACTACAGGTGCAAACATTCTCATTATCTAAAATATTGATTACACATAGTCGGCCACATCTGGGCTTACAGATTTGACACAAAAGCCTGATTACAACATGCTCAAAATACAGTGCTCATACATGCGAGCGAAATCCTATAGATCGGACCTAATATACAACATATCCTTCTTAATCATCAATCTGTCTCTTCTAATGATATAATACTAGCTTTATATCATATCCATGAGTCTAGAACATACGCATTAGCCAAAGATCATTACAATCTCCAATGAAGAAAAATGTAATGTGTGCAAGAACAGGTCGGCCTTAAATATGA
Organism: Sequoiadendron giganteum; assembly: GCA_007115665.2. NCBI lineage: Eukaryota > Viridiplantae > Streptophyta > Pinopsida > Cupressales > Cupressaceae > Sequoiadendron > Sequoiadendron giganteum. The sequence goes on along the minus strand of CM021109.1, from coordinate 347,257,272 downwards.
AATTCATCCATGGTAGATGTGTATGATGAAGAGTGGACCTAAGTGTAAGGTCAGGGACACTCCATAGAACAAATCCAAACAAACCGTGAGGATTCGCAAGCAACGAGTGAGATCTGTGATTGATCCAACTAGCCGTTAGGGTTTGAAATTATTCTAGGGCCAGAGCCAAAAACTGTCACTTAATCCGAAAGCAATAACTTGTCAGAAAAAGATCCAAATGAGCTGAAAACTTGGATAAGGTAATTGAACATGTCCACAATGAAATCCTAGGTACGCACAATTTGGCAAGCAAACATGAAGAAATATCGGATCTACCAACTCAAACAACAAAAGGAATAGAATAAGAACAAAACTGAAAGGAAATATTTTTTGTTGATGCAAGATTGCTAACAACCAAGGATGCTCCTGCATTAGACATTCGAGGTTGATGAAAAGAGAGTCCCTCACTTTGTTGGGGCCAAAGGAAAACCAATATAGTCTACCTCTTCCTGAGAAATCTAAGAAGAATCCTCCACTGGTCTACCTTTTCACTTCACAAGATATTCTTTGTATTGTCTTCCACGAGTCTTTCTCCCATCTCTGACATCCAAAACTTCTTCTATCTCATCTGATTGTTGTTTAGGAAGCTATTCTTCCAACTTCATCTTATTGTCCTCACTGAATTATATTTCATGGTAATAATGTAGGTCCGAAATGTTGAATATAGGTGATATACTCATGCCATCCGGTAACTCCACTTCATATGCATTCCCTGAGTCAAATTTCTTCAATATCCTACAAGTTCCAAACTTCCTCATCTTCAATTTACTAAATGTTCCAACTGGAAATCTTTCCTTTCTCAAATATACCATCACTTCATCTCCAACTTCAAATTCCTTATGTCTCCTCTTTTTCGTCTACTTTCTTCTTCTATATCTGGTTCATGTTCTCCAAATTTTGCTTCACTTGAGTATGCACTGTCTTCATATATTTTGCAAATTCTTCGGCTTCTACATTCCTCTTATCTTCCTTACTAATGTCTCTTAGTTCTGATATACCTCTAGGGTGACTCCTGTAACAATCTCAAAAGGGGTCATTCCAATTTCCTGTTCACTAAATTATTGTAGGCAAACTCTTCTTGTGCTGGACTAGATCCCAACTTTCGGTCTTCTCTCCAACCAAACATCTTAGAAAATTTTCCAAACTTATGTACACTACCGAGTTGTTTGTCCATCTGTTTGTGGGTGAAAAGTAGAACTAAACTTTAAGTCTGTCTTCAACTTCTTCCAAAGTTTCCTCCAAAAATAACCAACAAAATTCGTATCTCTGTCTGAAACAATACTCCTAGGTAATCCATGCAATCTGACTACTCCTCTGAAAAAAAAAATCTGCTACATGTACTGCATCTGTTGTCTTCTTACAAGGTATGAAATGTGTCATCTTAGAAAATCTATCCACTACCACAAATACTGAATCATTACCTCTTTGAGTTTTGGGCAAACCAAGTATGAAATCCATGTTGATATCTTCCCAAGGTCTTCTTGGTATGCTCAAAGGTTTATACAACCCAACATTCTAACTACTCCCTTTTGCAACTTGACAAACTCTACAACTCTGCACAAATCTCCTTACATCCTTATGAATCTGTGGCCAAAATTATTTCTCACTCACCAATGCTATTGTCTTGTCAATTCCAAAATGTCCTACCTATCCCCCACTATGTTTCTCCTTTATCAATTGATCTCTCATTGAGCTTCGGGGTAACACAAATGATTCCCCCTAAACAACACATCCTCTTGAATGAAATAATCCAACCACTGACTTATATCCTCAAAAACTAGTTCTTTACATGCTTTCCAAGGTTCTACAAAATCCGGGTCTTCTTCATACAAGTTCTTCAACTCATCAAAGCCTAATACTTCCACTTTCATTTGTTCCAATAAATTCCTTCTTCTACTCAAAGCATCAACAACTTTATTTTACTTTCCATAGCTATGTTTCAAAACAAAAGTATAACTCTACAAAAACTCTACCCATCTCATGTGTTTTTTATTCAACTTACCTTGACTGTTCAAATATTGCAAAGCCTGATGATCTATGTACAACACAAATTCCCTAGATAACAAATATTGTCTCCACTTCTTCAAAGCTTGAACTATGGCATAGAACTCTTGATCATACATTGAATACCTTTTCCTTGCATCATTCAACTTCTCACTAAAATAAGCTACTGGTCTTCCTTCTTGACTTAGCACTACTCCAATTGCATTCCCACTTGCATCACAATCTACTTGAAAAACCTTATCAAATTCTAGTAAAGCCAACATAGGCTGCTCAGTCACCTTTTGTTTCAACAATTCAAAACTTTTGTTTGCTCTAGATGTCCATCTAAAATCCTTCCTATCTCCTCTCATTGTCTATGTCATTGGACTCCAAATAGAACTGAAATTCCTAATGAAATTTTGGTAGAAACTATCCAATCCATGAAATGATCTTACATCTCCAATTCTTTCAGGTGTAGGCCACTCAACAATAGCTCTCACCTTCTTAGGGTCCATCTTCAATCCATCTACTAATATCATAAATCCAAGGTATAGAAACTCCTCCTTCATGAAACTACACTTATTGATGTTTATCAGCAACTGCTCTTCTCTCAACCTCTGTAAAACTTGTCTTAGGTGCAAAAAATGTACTTCTCTAGTCTTACTGAAAAGCAAGATGTCATCTAGGTAAACAATCAAAAACTTACCCAATAAATTCTTCAATACCCCACTCATCAACCTCATGAAAGTACTCGGTGCATTTATCAATCCAAAAGGCATCACCAACCACTCATACAATCCTTTATTTGTCTTGAATGTTTTTTTTCACTCATCTCCTTCTCTAATTCTGATTTGATGATATCCACTCTTCAAGTCTATCTTTGTAAAATACTTAGCTCCACTCAAACAATCCATTATGTCATCCATCTGAGGCAAAGGAAATCTATACTTCATTGTGCTCTTGTTTATGGCTCTAAAGTATGTACACATTCTCCATTCTCCATCCTTCTCAGGTGTCAATACTGCAGGTACTACATAAGGACTTAAGTTTTCTCTAATCAAACCTTTCCTCAACAACTCCTGCACTTGTCTATTCAATTCTTCATTTTCTGTCAGTGTCATCCGGTGTGTTTCTTTTTCAGGAAAACTAGCTCCAAGAGTCAGATCCATGCAATGAATAATACTCCTTATAGGTGGTAATCCACCAGGTACATTATCTAAAATAATAGCCTCGTATTCTATCAGCAACTCTTTTATCTCTTCCGGTTGTCCTTCTTCATGCATCAATTCTTCAACTTTCTTAGGAACCAGGGCATAGCATAGGTTCTCATATCTCGGTCCATCCAAAAATCTCCTTCCATCAACCAAACAGATTCTAGCAATCGTACAAATCTCATTTTTAGGAACCTCCTCCAAGGGCAACAAAGTCTGCTTCATCCCATTTGCAACAATGGTGTGTATGTTCTTCTTTCCATTATGAATATCTTTTCTATCATATTGCCAAGGTCTTCCCAACAAAATATGGCATACATCCATAGGCATAATATCACACACAACTTCATCATGGTAATTTCCTATCTTCAATTTTACCAAACATTGTTCACTTACCAATACCTTATGTTCATCTTGAATCCATCCTATCTGATAGGGTTTCAAGTGTTTCAATCCTTCCAACTTCAACTTGGTCACCATCTCCTCAGAAGCCAAGTTCTCTGAACTTCCACTATCAATGATCACTTTGCAACATTTACAAGCTACCTTGCATTTGGTCCAAAACAAATTCTTCCTTTGCAATGGTTCTTTCTCTAATTCACTTTGACACAACACTCTCTTATTCACCAATACTTCTCCTTCTTCCAGTTGATTAGATGATCTAGCACGTTCTTCCTCCACAAAGGTTGTTCTTCTACTGTTTTCAGTCCTTTTGCTTATCTCTCCTTGTTTGCATTCAAATTATCTATGTCCTTCTTCACTGCATTTAAAACAAGTTCCCTTGAATACTATTTTCTCATGTCCTCTCACATCTTTTCTATATCATTCATTCCTATAGCCGCCATATCTTCCTCCTTTGTAGGAGTTCCCATCATCTCTTTGGTATGAATTTTCACTCTTGTTGACCTCCTTATCCTTATTTTGATCTGCAAAATTTCCTCTTCCTCCTCCTGTAAATATTCTTCCTCTTTGAAATCTTCCACCTCTTCCTCTTTGTCTCTGCTCATGTCTTTTTTTCATCTTTTCTTATGCTTTTAGGGCACATTGATATGCCTCCTCCACACTCAGAAGCTTCATCAAACTAATCTCATCTTGAATAGACGACCTCAAACCATTGATATATCTAGCTACTTGTTCGGTCTCATCTTCTGAATGTCTGGATCTGATATTCAACTTGTAGAATTCTTTAGTATACTCTGTTACATTTGATTCTTTCTACTTCAGATTCTGTAATTTTCGGAATAGACTGATCTGATAGTCTGCAGGCATGAACTTTGTCTTCAACTTGTTCACCATCTAATCCCATGATCTTATCTTCTCTTTCCCTTTCCTTTGTCTATCTATCTACAAGTGTTCCCACCAAAGGGATGAATCTCCTTTCAACTTTGTACAGGAGAATTTCACCTTCTTATCTTTTGGGGTACCTACAAAATCAAAGTATTTTTCCATCTTTGTTATCCAATCTAACAATTCATCTGAATCCAATTTTCCAATATAATCTGGTGGATTGAAATGTGGCTTAGTGTTCACTCTGGTTAGGGCTCTTATGAACCTCTCTTCTTCCTGATCAAGACCAGGTTTCTCTCCTCTTGCAACTCCTTCTTTCTCTTCTACTTCTTCATCACTTACATCTTCAACTGGTTGACCTCTTCTCTGGGTTGTTTCAACTGCATCTAATCTAGCAGCAATTCCTCTCAACATCTCCATTAGAGTTGGTTCTGCATTTCCATGCACTCCATTTCCTCTACCATTTCTTCTTCCTGCCATATTTACACAAGCCCTCTATATTTGTAGGTTGGATCCTCAATCTTCCACCCTACAACAAATCTTCAACAAGACTGTGCAACTCGCAAGGAACGAATCTAGCTCTGATACCAATTGGTGCAGTCACGATAAAGAGGGTCCTCAAAGAGAATAGTTTGAACCATGCAGCAATTGTAACACACTAGAAGCAACAAAATTTATGGAGGAAAATGTAGGTGCAAACATTCTCATTATCTAAAATATTGATTACATATAGTCGGCCACATCTGGGCTTACAGATTCGACACACAGGCCTGATTACAACATGCTCAAAATACAGTGCTCATACATGTGAGTGAAATCCTATAGATCAGACCTAATATACAACATATCCTTCTTAATCATCAATCGATCTCTTCTAATGATTCAATACTAGCTTTATATCATATCCGTGAGTCTAGAACATTTGCGTCAGCCAAAGATCATTACAATCTCCAATGAAGAAAAATGTAACGTGTGCAAGAATAGGTCAGCCTTAAATATGAAATTCATCCATGGTAGATGTGTATGATGATGTGTGGACCTAAGTGTAAGTTCAGGCACACTCCATAGAACAAATCCAAATAAACCATGAGGATTCGCAAGCAATGGGCAAGATCTGTGATCGATCCAACTAGTCGTTAGGGTTTGAAATTATTCTAGGGCCAGAGCCAAAAACTGTCACCTAATCCAAAAGCGATAACTTGTCGGAAAAATATCCAAATGAGCTAAAAACTTGGAATAAGGTAATTGAACATGTCCACAATGAAATCCTAGGTATGCATGATCTGGTGAGAAAACATGAAGAAATACCGTATCTACCAACTCGAACAAGAACAAGAATAGAATCAGAACCAAACTGAAAGGAAATATTTTTGGTTGATGCAAGATTGCCAAGAACCAAGGATGCTCCTGCATCACAAATAGATGTATATATATATACTATATGTACTTTTTGTTGTAGGATTGTATGATGCCTTGGTTGTAATTGCACTATTTTCAATTAGATGTAAACGCAATTCTTGTGAACACATACATTTTTTTATTTATATGGATATATACTTAGATATATATATATAAATACGCACATATGTAATAAGTATGTAAATATCCCAATTCTTAGGTAGAGAAGTGTTAGTTTGATGTTGTTCTTAATGTGTAACTTTAGCTGAATGATATGATTTCTTTTCTTTATTTTGTGTGTAAGTATATTCCTTCAATAACAAACGATTGCAATTATTTTATGAATGGAAGTAAGAATATTCTATGAATAGAACAGATGATTAAAATTTGATTAGAACGATCAAACTTTTTGTTTTTAAATGTCATATCATTGATCCGTTAGTTAACTCAAAGTTGGAGTAACTTCACTACTATATATTCTTTACTTTAATTATTTTTGAAATGTTAAGCAGCATTTTCAAGGCACCGTACCCTTCACAACGAGCCACAAGGGCCAAAAATGAGCAAGTCTAAAAGGAAAACATTAAGAAAATAGAAACCAGAAATAGCACACTGGCAGCATAGAGACCACAAAGAGACAACCGAAAGATAAGACACTGACACAGGCAGCAGCTAACTAGCGTTGTCCCAGTTTTTGAGCAGGAGGTCCACAGCCTCATCACCCACCCAATCTTTGTTCTCCTGACTATTATTTCCCTCTAGCTCCTCCTTGATAGCATTAGACAGGGTGTTAGTGACAAAATGGCCCAACTTCATGGTGAAGCAGGTCAACCCATGGAACCTTTTGTCGAGCGTGTCCATTCTCTTCTCCAAATCACAGGGCTCCTCCCCAATGTCCATGGTCCCCGGGACCTCACCAGGCTCTTCGACCAGTGGATGCGGAGAGTGAGAGGAAGAGCCAACTTTAGGATCCTTGTTGTCCTCAGGAGTAAACTGGGGCCCCTCCACAATCTTGTCCTCATCATCTTCAGTTTCCTCTTCCTTGTATCCTTTGCTGTCAAACCGCTCCTCCTCTGAATCCTCAATAATCAGCCTCCTTTTGTTGTTCTTTGTAAGCCTCTTGGATCTCCTTCTGGCATTTTCCCCACTAGTCATCTCAGTAGCCCCCACAACAGTGTCTCCTTTGGAGTCTTTCATTATTATGTTCCTACCCTTTCCTTCCCTAACAATCACGTCCGACGTACCTTTCTCCTTCCCTTTTTTACCAGTAGTGGCCTTGTGGGCCAAATCCATCGGAGTGGATTTCAATTCACAAAGACCCTCCGCCACACTAGCATGAGCCTTACCCAAACCACCCTTAAGTTTCTTGGTGGTTATCTTGGCTTTGGGATTCCCCGTAGTGCCCGTATTGGATTTCTAGGGAGGGCTTTTAGACTCGGCCATGGAAATATTCACAGCCGATAGGGGTTCAATGTCCTCAATGTGAACAGTTGTAATAGCTTTAGGAGGACAGAGGGCCAGGTGGAAGTGATAAATTCTTAGAATGAGCCTCTGATAGAGCAGGAGCGACGGGAGATCACTGGGGTTAAGGCTGGCAGACTCTTTGCATTTTTCGACCGAGTTTTCCAAATCCATTAGAAGAAAGAACAGAAAACTAAGCAACATCTTGTGTCTAAGATGATTTAACAAGGGGAAGTGATAAAAAAAGCAGGTTTTAAACCTACCTTCCAAGGTGACGTACTTCATCAGTGCTAGGCACACTTGATCCTAGGGCTTCAGGAGGGCTTCTCTCTCAAACCCCGACTGGTTCCGCACCGGGGCCTCATCTCCTCTGAAAAAGGTTTTCGTGATCCAGTTTCTTGGTGTGCTTGGGGTATTTTTTCCCCATACACTGTAAACCCGTGGCTTGCACTATGATTTCCTCACTGATTTCAAATGAAATTCCTCTGATAGAGACCCTACGATCCTTCCACGAGTTGGCAAACTGGCCAGACAAGATAGGGTCATGGCCGACCAAAATCTTCATAAGCGGAGCAATGCCACCTTCCCTGCATATGTGCCAAACTAAAGGATTATTCTGAAACTCATCATAGTTATCCGGCTCAGTCCTCACCTGCTTGCCACCCATTTTTCCAACCTACACAAGAAGCCCAAGAGTTTGCAAGAAATACCAAATGCAGACACCACAGATAATTACCACATTGTATTCATTTTGGCAAGGTATACTTCTACTTGGCTTCTACTTCGCTGAAATTATTTTTGTGGTGTAAACATGTTATCTGTAAGCAATTGGAATTTAGAAGTGATCTTGTGATGTTATGAAAACAATTAGCAAGTCATGCATTTGAATTTAATACTGACATCCAATGAAATGAGAATAGATTGAATAGAGCAAAATAATACAAATTGTAAAATGTGATGTGGAAAGATCTATTTGTTAAAAATCAATTGTGAACTTAGTCTATATCTTGAGTTTTCTTAAGAAATGCATGAAACTGTAATATTTCAACTGTATGTAACACATGAGGAACTATGCTTTATTTATTTATTTAATGAGAAACTTCCAAGATAAGATTTCGAATGTGGGTACATAGAGATGGTAGTTTATCCTTTTCATAAACTACCTTTATATTTATTTATGCTTGGCCAAGCAATGTACCATTGAAATAGATGGATTAAAAGCCTGAAACTTTTTTTATTTATGTCTCTGCCACATCCTGCTTGCAAGAAATATGTTTTCTAGTATAGGTATTCATATAGGCAAATAGGCATGCATCGAGAGTTCCCTCCTACTTTATTGTTCCAGGTTGCTAGGCTCCTCATGCAAGGTCAGGGATTTCTTTGAGTTAGGAAGAAACCTAGGGAAGTCATGTACTTCATGGTTGGGTAGAAAAGGTTCCTTAACTGCACTCTTGGCCTCAGCGCAAGAAGACTGATGGTGTCAAGGAGGATTAGGTTCAGAGATTCTATTGCTATAGATATGCTTCATATATTATTCTTTGTATCGCTTGTTAGCCAATTTGTAAATTGAAACTCTATTTCATGAATGTATTTATTGATGTATACTTGATGATGTATCATTGAAATAGATGATTTGTAACACCCCTATGTGGTGTATGTAATTTCAAATATGCAATTAATTAAATTATTTTTTGCTTTGAGCACTTTTGGATGTTATTTATATTCATGCTATCACTAAATCTCACATGTGATATTCAATGAACATGGGAATGCTTAATTTGAAATGTTAAATTTTTGAGTTTTACATTTTGGTATTAGAGCGTCTAGGTTAAACTCTAGGACCTACACCTAATTATGCTTGATGTTGTGTTTTCCAAAGTAACGCCATGGATTTTAGAACCTATCAACATGAGAATTGTGTGGGTGGGTCCCGTGGTGATACAAATGATAGGTTGGATTAGATTTTAGCCATGTTGAATTGACAGGAGGATAGGATTGATAGCCTTAAGCAAGAGAGGCATAGAGGTCCTCAAGGACTAAATTTTGGTGGAAATGAAGAAAACACTAATGTAGAGCAGCTTGAGACTGGAGAAAACCCTAACAAGTCAAGCAAAGTAGCTCAGGAGTTGCGCAAGGACCTCAAAAAGGCCACCCCACCAAAATTTGATGGTAAAACAATTGGACATGGGGCAGAAGCTTGGATAATTTAAATGGAGAAGTATTTTTCACTATGGGATTTGTCTAATGAAACTAAGGTTGAATGGGGTTCATACCAACTCATCGGTGAAGCTGCCACTTGGTGGTAGAATAAAAAGGCGAGAAAGCAATTTTTGCATGGTAAGGTGACTTGGGAACAATTCCTGCAATTGTTCAGAAAAAGGTGGTTTCCACAATCTTATTTCAATAAAAGATGACTAAATTCCAGACTCTCACTCAAGGAGGAATGACAGTGACGTAGTACTGGGAAATATTTTCTCATTTTCTCAAATATGTACCCCAGTACCAGCTTGATGAGAGGTTCTGGGTTCGTAAGTTCATTCTATGGCTTAGGCCTCAAATTGGAGTTGAGGTGGATATACATAACCCTTCCACCATGGATGAGGCTTTTGAGAAAGCTACTAAACAAGAACATAAGCTTCAATAGGTTACAAATTATAGGAAAAATAGGGATGTTAAGAGGAAGTCACAGGGGAACCATTAGAATTAGCATAATCAGGGCAACAATAGTAGGTAGATCAGGAATCTAAAAAGGGGTAACAATTCTCAGGATCGCCATGATGGGAATCAGAACAGTAATAAGAGGTCCAATTGTTAGAGTAAAGGTTTTAACTTAATTATGTTGATTAAGTTACCTTTATTCCCTTCTTAAGATTTCACTTTGGTTTGCATAAAGTGACATTTAATAATTATATTAATTATTAAATGTTTTCCTATTAGGGTTTCTATTAGGGTTTTCCTATTAAGGTTTCTATTAGGGTTTGCATGATCTCATTTTTATAAGGATTGATCTCAATGTATATTAATCATTATATTGAATTCCTTTTTTGTTCTGATAAGATAATTTCTCCATTTTTTAGAGCTTCAAACCCTTGTTTGTTTTCTCCATCCATTCTCTTCCTTGTGACAGGTATCCATTTGCATGCAGGTGTTCTTGGAGTCTGAAGTTGGTTTTGACAATTTCTACATGGTATCAGAGCTTTCCTGTTGCATGTTTGTTCTTGTTTGAAGAATTTGGAGCTACAAGGGTTTGTTGCAAGCCATTTTTTATTGGAGCCATCATCATTTTTGCTTCAAAAATCCAGTTTTCGCTTATTTGCAGGAAAAATGATTTTTGGGTTTTGTAGTCAGCGTCGAAATCTGAACTGGGTATCTTTTAGATATTGCATATCTTGCACAATTCTGGAGAAAATCGCAGTCCAAAAAGCGTCAGACGTTATTTTTCTCCTAGCGGAAGGTCAAAAAAATTATTTTTTAATCTTTTGCTGCTTGTTCAATCAAAAAACAATTTCTGGGTTTTTGTTTTTGTCTACAAACAGTGAGTAGATCTTCCAGAAATCAAATTAGAAATAAACGTTTTAGTTTTTGAAAAATTCATAACTTTTGGCCACGGTGTCCGTTTTTGGCAAATGAGATATCGACAGAAAGCTAGTTTCAAGCACTTCATAGTGGTGTAGGCCATTTTTTCAAATTTTGTCATCTGCACAAATTTGAAGTTATTTTCCATCATAGAGGCAGATGTGAACATTCGTCAGTGCATGCACTATTTTCTTTTTTGTATGCATTAGGTTTGCATTTTCTCTTTAATTTATGCATTTTTTGCATGTTCTCTTTTTACAATCATGGGGTATTGTAATAAATGAACTTACATAAAGTTTCATCCATGCAATTTTTCTAGATTTCAGTCCAGGTATATTTTATTCAGTTTTTTGTGTTTTCACACTCTGGTGAATTACCTAGACATATTTGCTCTTGGAAACTTTTCGTTTGCATGGGATGATTCATTTTTTACTGTTCTTCATGTATTTCCTATTTTTTGTCCTTTGTGGGCATTTTGAGCATCATTTGTAATCAATCTTTTATGTAAATGCATTGAGATATTGTGCCACACTATTGTACATGTATTTTGGGGGATTTTGCACATAAGGTTGTGCCATATTTTGTACTTGCATTGTATTATAAAGTGCCATGAGGGGTTGTGTAGTGCCTTTGTTTGCCATCACACCTTTGTCCGGTGAGTGTCCCTCCACGCCGACAATGGATCCATATGATTCCAGCCTCATGCATGTGTGCTTTTTTTTGCACACCACTTTTTCAGTTGCAAGTGTTTTCTTGCGCACTTTCAGATGTTGTTTCTTTTCCTTCATGCACTACAGGGTGTTGCACACCATTTCAATGGATCTATCAGGCTCTCCTAATTCAGCATTATTGGGGGTAGATGTTATACTGTTCGTGCTAATGCTTCCTTGGCTTCGCCGTGGAAGGAATCTGCCATTTTCAGTTGATCAGTGTTTTTCAGACTATTGGTACTTATGCCATTTGTATCTTCGTTCCAGGTGTTTGCCTTTGTTTTCCATCTGATTCGAGTAGTGTCGCTTGGGGCATTCATGTAGATTGTTGTCTTCTTGATCTTGATCATCCTATCTTCAGAGGAGGTTCTTCAGCACCATAGCAGTCATCTTTCAACAATTGTTTGCAGCTTCTTCTGCTTCAATGATGTTCTTCTTGGCTTTCTGCATCTCTTTTTGGAGTAGAGTTTTTCCCATGAGTTTTTCTCTATTTCTCCTCTTTACAGAGATTTGGTTGTATTTGGGTACCTGATCTGGCCTAGTTGTCGGGACCCATGTTTGCCTTCTTGCATTGTAGTTACCTCTGCTTTCTTACATTTGTTTGTAGTTGCACTCTTGCTCATCTTAAGGGGGGGTGTTAGAGTAAAGGTTTTAACTTAATTATGTTGATTAAGTTACTTTTATTCCCTTTTTAAGATTTCACTTTGGTTTGCATAAAGTGACATTTAATAATTATATTAATTATTAAATGTTTTCCTATTAGGGTTTCTATTAGGGTTTTCCTATTAGGGTTTTTATTAGGGTTTGCATGATCTCCTTTTTATAAGGATTGATCTCATTATATATTAATCATTATATTGAATTCCTTTTTTGTTCTGATAAGATAATTTCTCCATTTTTCAGAGCTTTAAACCCTTGTTTGTTTTCTCCATCCATTCTCTTCCTTGTGACAGGTATCCATTTGCATGTAGGTGTTCTTGGAGTCTGAAGTTGGTTTTGAGGTATACATAATCCTTCCACCATGGATGAGGCTTTTGAGAAAGCTACTAAACAAGAACATAAGCTTCAACAGCTTACAAATTATAGGAAAAATAGAGATGTTAAGAGGAAGTCACAGGGGAACCATTAGAATCAGCATAATCAGGGCAACAATAGCAGGAAGATCGGGAATCTAAAAAGGGGTAACAATTCTCAGGATCATCATGATGGGAATCAAAATAGTAATAAGAGGTCCAATTACAATAATAACAATAATAACAAGAGAGATGGTTCTGATAGACCTAGAGCACCCCATGGAGGTTGCTATACATGTGGTAGTGAGCATGATGCCAGTATATGTCCTCGAAGGAATAATCAGAAGAACAAGAACCAACATCACATTCATGCGGCGGTTGATAATCTCCAAGCAGATTACCAGGCTACACCTATCCAATTATCGGGTAAACTCTTTGGATGTCTTATCTCTATTTTAATTGATACCAGTGCCATCGAATTTTTTTTGATCCTCATGTCATTTCTAAATTATTTGTTAAATTGGGTTATATAGCTAACACATGGAAGGTTCAATATGGTAACTGGGTAGATAAAAAGGTAGAGCAATGCCTAGCCTGCAGTGAACTTGAACTTCCTAGTTTCATGACGCGGGTCAATTTATATGTAGCACCTTTGGGGTCATATGATGTGATTTTGGGGATAAATTGGCTTATGGAACATAAGGCCCTAGTTGACTGTGAGGAGAAAATAGTAACTTGTTTAGATGATCTAGGCAACCGAGTGGATATCTATGGTTGTAAAAGGCCTTTGGAACTCAAACAAATTTCTGCCATGCAGTTGAAGAAGGAGCGTAAAAAAAGGTGTGTAATCTATGCAATTAAGGCCATTGATCTTGATAACCCTGAGGTGATAGCTAATGATCATGCCATCTTGAAGGAATTCCAAGATGTATTCCCTAATGAGTTGACTGAATTGCCTCCTAAACGGGTGTTTGACTTTTCCATTGAATTGATAGCTGGAATTGAGCCTCAGTCTAAGGCTCCATACAGAATGAACACTACCGAATTATATGAATTGAAGGCCCAATTACATGAATTGCTTAATCAAGGATTCATAAGGTCGAGTGTGTCTATGTGGGGAGCACCAGTCATATTCGTGAAAAATAAGGATGGGACCTTGAGACTATGTATTGATTACATAATGTTAAATGAGGTAACCATCAAGAACAAGTATCTGATCCCTAGGATAGATGATTTGTTTGATCAAATGAAGGGGGCGAAGGTATTTTCAAAGATAGATTTGAGATTGGGGTACCACCAATTGAGAATTAAAGATGAAGATATTTCCAAGATTGCTTTTAGGACAAGATACGAGCATTATGAATTCACAGTGTTACCATTTGGGTTAACTAATGCCCCAACAACCTTCATGAATTTGATGAATAACATTTTTCGTGATTGTTTGGATGATTTTGTGTTGGTTTTCTTAGATGATATCTTAATCTATTCCAAGTCGGAGGAGGAGCATGACAGGAATTTGAGGATAGTATTGCAACATCTGAGAGACCATAAGCTCTATGGAAAAATGTCCAAATGCACTTTCTAGCAAACCAAGGTGCACTATCTGGGAAACCTGATATCTAGCGATGGGATAGCCATGGATCTAGACAAGATTAAGGCGATCATGGAGTGGCCAACACCGCAGAATGTTTCAGAAGTCTGAAGCTTTATGGGGCTTGTCAGTTATTATTGGAAGTATGTCCAGGGGTTCTCGACAATCACAACACCCATCACTGCACTCCAAAAGAAAGGAAAGAAATTTGAATGGAGTGATAGATGTGAGAAGGCCTTCCAATTATTGAAAGAGAAACTTACTTCTGCACCTATCTTGATTGTGCCAGATCCAAATGGGCACTTCACAATGATAACCGATGCATCAGGTGAGGGTGTGGGAGTAGTTATCATACAGGATGGTCAGGTGGTGGCATACGAATCCCGAAAGTTGAAACAACATGAACTAAATTATGCACCACATGACTTGGAATTGGCTTCCATAGTGCATGCTCTTCAGATGTGGAGACATTATCTCTTAGGGAAGCCTTTTGAGTTGAAAACCGATCATGCAGGATTGTAGTATATCTTCACTCAACCCAACCTGAAAGCTTGATAGAGGCAATGGTTGGAATTCTTGAGCGAGTATGAATTTGGAATTGAATATATTAAGGGGAAGGAAAATAGGTTAGTCGATGCCTTAAGCAGAAGAAGACATCTGGCAGTAATGGTTACAATAAGATCAACTTTCAGGTAGCGAGTAATCCCCGCATTGGTAGGGGATGAGCATTATGAAAGAGTGAAACAAGCCCTAGAATGGAATGCTTCAGATCGAAGATATGTTGGTTATGTGTTTGAGTCAGAAGGGTTTTTGAGGTACCAAGGGTGAATGTATGTACCAAATTCGGTTGGTTTAAGGGAATTAGTGTTAGAGGAATTCCATAATGCACCATATTCAGGGCATCCTAGTGTGACGAAAATGGTTGCGGGACTCAGACCCTTATACTTCTGGCTAGGACTAAAGAAATATGTAATATCATTTGTAGCCTGATGTTTGGAGTTCTAGCGAGTTAAGGCTGAGCATGTACATCTGGCAGGAATTTTGTACCCACACATAGTGCCAGAATATAAATGACAAGTGATCATGATGGACTTTATTCAGGGGTTGCCAATGACTAAGGCTAGACATGATTTTATTCTGGTTGTAGTTGATAAATTGACAAAGGTAGCTCATTTCATTCCTAGAAACCTTAGGGATGATTCTTTGGAGTTAGAAAATAAATTTGTTCAGGAGATCTTCAGGTTGCATGGACTGCCTGAGACAATCATTTTTGAACGTGACACTCGTATGACTTCTAGATTTTGGACCACATTAAATCCTTCCTTGGGGACTAAACTGAATTTCAGCTCGGCATATCACCCTCAGATTGACGATTAGACCGAGAGAGTGAATCATGTAGTGAAAGATCTTCTTAGAATGTATTGCATGGAACAGCAACATAAATGGGAAGAGTACTTGCCTCTAGTGGAGTTTTCCTACAACAACTCCTATCACGCCTCACTAGGCATGGCACCTTTCGAGGCATTTTATGATGGTAAATGTCGCACACCTATTAGTTCGGATAGGGTGGAGGAAAAAATTGTGATAGGACCTGAGATATTGAAGGAAATGGAAGATCAGATGAGATTGATTAAGGAAAAGCTGAAACAGGCCTGATCATCAAAAGAGCTTTGCTGATCTAAACCAGACTTTTAGGCAATTTTTAGTGGGAAATAAGGTGTTCTTGAGAGTTCGTCCACAGAAGAGTTCAATTTCTTTTGGCAGGAACTCGAAGCTTGCTCCTCAATTTGTTGGGCCTTTCAAAATCTTGGATGTTGTGAATCCTGTTGCTTATAGGCTTACTCTGCCGCCAGCTCTATCCTGCATTCATAACATTTTCCATGTCTCAATACTTAAGCCATATCACCCAGATGTTACTCATGTGATCGATTGGCATGCTTTGCAGGTTCTGGATACAGGGGCAATGCTAGTGGAGCCCGTTAGGATTCTAAAAAAGTGCAACGTTAAGTTGCGGAATCAGGAGATAATGCAGTATAGGATCCAGTGGGATTAGTATTCTAAGGACAGCGCAATGTGGGAGGATGTTGATGACATTGATAGATCTTATCCGCACTTAGGATTCTAGCCTGATATTTTCTTTCATGCATTTCATGAATCTTGTTATGGGGATGATATAGACTATATTGTGTGTATGTTTGCACTTAGACATCGATACAATGTATCTTTCAAGTGGGGAAGGATGTCACATCTCTAATTTTGGTGATGCCTACTTGTTCTTTATGTGGTTTTTCTTTATGACTAAATGTGTGTGTGTGGTAGATTAAATGATTATTAATGTGGTGTTAAATTTCATGAAAAATTGTAATGAATGAAATATCATCTTATTTTGAAAATGATGCAAAAAGGAAAGGTGATATTTAGAATTAATGCATTATGATTTTATGAGCTAAGTTGATTTGATTCTATCCAGATACCGGTCTTATGTTGGTTGCTTGAGTGTATTTGAGATGCAGGTTGTCAAAGACCAAGGGTGTGGCTAAGGTAGGGGAGATTAGTTTCTTGGTAGGGTAAAGTAGGAATGGTGCTCTCGATCACACACAAAGCACTTAATGTCATATAGATGCATTTAGCATGTGGCTTGGATGATTGTTTTATTATTGGTAATTTTAAATGGTTATTTTTATATTCATATATGCAATTAAAAGAATGGAAGAATTAATTCTAGTTTAATTAAATATTTATATATACAATTGAATGTTAAGTGGTGTTATTTAAAGTAATTATTAGATTGCAATTAATACCAATTTCCATGCTCATGTTTCAATATTTGATTGCAAATAAAATAGCTTATTCAAATATTTGTTTTTGGAAAAATGCTGAAATGTAAATTAAAATAGGAATAACAATTAGATTGGAGATAAAAAAATAAAATAAAATAAAAGTTGAGTAGAAAATAAATTTTATTTTAATTCTCCATTTTCAAGATTAGGTCTCAGAAATGAAAAGAGCTCTTTAAAGAGAGAAAGGGAGCAACGAGAAAATATAATTGTATTTACAATCTTTTGGGTTTTGGGGGCTCTCAAAAGCTGGAAAATATGAAGGCAAGAAAGGGGTTTTTCTTTTTATCTGTAGCTTTGCAAAATAAGATATAGAGAGGAAAAAGAGAAGAGGATACAGGAAGAACCAAGGAGCAAAGAAGATTCTATAGCTGGGGGGTTTCAACAAGAAAATTCCAGGGAAAGCAAACTCCAGGTTTTTAATCTATTCCAATGCATTTAAATTTAGATTTTAAGCATGAAAGAATTCATTGTGAAATATTAAAAGAATCTCTTGAAAATTGATTGTACATGTTCACTAGGAATTGGGTGTTTACTGTATGAAATTCATTGCTTCACATGTGCAATATGTTCCTTTTCTCTCTTTCTGTTGTATTAAATTTCATATGTTTATATATTTACAAATATATAAATATATCTAATTTTACATCTGTGTGTGTACCCATCTTCCACAATTTTTTGAACTGGAAATGAATCCAGATTATGTGAAAGAAATATATGTATATCCACATACATATATACACATATATTTAATTATATATATGAATATATGTATATATGTAAATATATATATAAATAGTATTATTACTGGTATTTTCTTACTTGGAAGAAAAATTCTGAATTAAATCAAAATCTTGGAAACAGGTGATAGTATCTTTTTATTTATTTTGTTGGGTTTGAATAGGATTGGGGGGAGGCTTCTCCACAACCCATGCCCCCCATGGGGAAGGCTATGTTGTGGAGGCAACGCCTCCCCACAGACCATGGCATGTTGGGAGGGCGCTTCCCCCACAGGCAACGTCCCCCATGGGAGGTCGTGAGTTGTCCAACATAGCCCTCCCCAAACACTGTGGTTGTAAATCTTGTTGGCCTCCACCATAACCGTATTCGCTTCCCAATCTTTAATTCGAATTTAATAATTATATTATATGTGTGTGTGTGCATCCTTCTGTTGAATGCATTCTTTCTTGTGGAAAATAAAATTTGTATTCTTAGCTATAATAATTGGTAGAATCCATAGCATTAAATTGATTATATATATATATACACATATATATAATGTATATATATATATATATATATATATATATATATTAAATTCATATTTTTAAAATAATTGTAAATATATACACCTCTACAAATAGATGTATATATATAATTTATGTACTTTTTGTTGTAGGATTGTATGATGCCTTGGTTGTAATTGCACTATTTTTCAATTAGATATATAAGAAATTCTTGTGAACACATACATTTTTTTATTTATATGGATATATACTTAGATATATATATATATAAATACGCACATATGTAATAAGTATGTAAATATCTTGATTCCGAGGTAGAGAAGTGTATGTTTGATGTTGTTCAGAATGTGTAACTTTAGCTGAATGATATGATTTCTTTTCTTTCTTTTGTGTGTAAGTATATTCCTTCAATAACAAATGATTGCAATTATTTTATGAATGGAAGTAAGAATATTCTATGAATAGAATGGATGATTAAAATTTGATTAGAATAATCAAACTTTCTATTTTAAAATTCCATATCATTTATCCATTAGTTAACTCAAAGTTGGAGTAACTTAGCTATTGTATATTCTTTAGTTTAATTGTTTATACTTCTACTTGTTGAAATTATTTTGGTGGTGTAAACATGTTATCTGTAAGCCATTGGAATTTAGAAGTGATCTTGTGATGTTATGAAAACAATTAGCAAGTCATCCATTTGAATTTAATACTGACATCCTTTGAAATGGAGTAGATTGAATAGATAAAAACAATGCAAACTGTAAAACACGATGTGGAAAGATCTATTTGTTAAAAATAAATAATGAACATCGTCTTTATCTTGAGTTTTCTTAAGAAATGCATGAAACTGTAATATTTCAACTGTATGTAACACATGAAGAACTATGCTTTATTTATGTATTTTATGAGAAACTTTCGGGACAGGATATTGAATGTAAGTACACAGAGATGGTAGTTTATCCTTTTCATAAACTACCTTTTATATTTTTTTATGCTTGGCCAAGCAATGTACCATTGAAATAGCTGGATTAAAAGCCTAGAAATTTTTTTATTTATGTCTCTTCCACATCCTGCTTGTAAGAAATATGTTTTCTAGTATAAGAATGCATATAGGAAAACATGCATGCATCGAGAGTTCCCTCTTGCTTTACTGTTCTAGGTTGCTAGGCTCCTCGTGCAGGGTCAGGGATTTCTTCGAGTTAGGAAGAAACTCGGGGAAGTTATGTACTTCGTGGTTGGCCGGAAAAGGTGCCTTAACCGCACTCTTGGCCTCAACGCAAGAAGACGAATGGTCTCAAGGTGGATGAGGTTCAAAGATTCTATTGCTATGGATATGCTTCATATATTATTCTTTGTATGGCTTGTTAACCAATTTTTAAGTTGAAACTCTATTTCATGAATGCATCTATTGATGTATACTTGATGATGTATCATTGAAATAGATGATTTGTAACACCCCTAAGTGGTGTATGTAATTTCAAATATGCAATTAATTAAATTAATTTTTTCTTTGAGCACTTGTGGATGTTTTTATATTCATTCTATCACTAAATCTCACATGTGATGTTCAATGAACATGGGAAAATTTGAAATGTGTTAAATTTTTGAGCTTTAAAATCACCAACTTGTGACCATCCATTTTCATTGGAAAACTTCTGTATTTCTTAAGAGGACAACAACCAAATGATGGATTCTTTTTTTCCCCTGCACAAAAAAAAATGTACATACCTTACACAGCCTAAAATTAACCTACTCCACCTAACTATAGAGCCTAGATCATGGAGTAGTCATAATGAACCTTCTTAGACTCTCAAACCCCCCTAGTGCACCAAAACCACATCTCTTTGAGGCATTTTTTAATTTAAAAATTGAATTACCTTGTGTATTGATGCAATCATGGGAGGTCTTGTAACACAACTCAACACAAAATCAACCAACAACAACAATTCACAATTCATAAAATTCTTCACTTTCACCAATTCAACAATCATCCTTGTAGCATAGCTAACTCACTCAACCAAGTATGTCTTTTAGATAAGGTCTTATCATACCAAGACCTGAACCTTCTCAAAGTCCCAAAAGGGAACACAATAACATATCAACAAGCCACAATAGGCTTATTTGTTACAACTTCATCAAAATTGGATTTCTACACCAACTAGGCCTCAAATTAGGCCTCTTTTACAAAGTACCTTATCTTAAATCCTTTTCCAAAACACCAAACTCAATTGGGAAGTAGTCTATATGTTATCAAACAAATAATTCCACCATTTTTTTTCAAAAATCACTCACCAAAGTGCCAAATCACAAAACCCTCCTTTTTACCCAAGAAACTAGGGGTTTATTGAAAAACACTCATCCAACCCTCACACAATCTTATGAATACTTCAAAAAAGTCTAAAATGGCCTGAAAAAACTAACTTCAATAAGAAACCACACTTCCCCAACACAAAACACACTTTAGCATATCAAAACCACTCAAAATCTCATGGAAAACTCAAAATTTCACTCTAGGGCTTCATGCCCAACACACTTTTTAGACCTCCCTTGCACACAAACAGAATTCCCTCACATATTTATTGATGATTCAGACCCATTACACCAATTATAGTAATCACAGTGAGTGGAATAGGACAATTTACATAATTGAGACCTTCAAAACCCTTTAATCAAGGCACACAGACCTATAGCGAGAGATTCAATCCAAACTACCACTAGAATTGTAGTTACAGTTTCAAATCAAATTAAAAAAATTGTTAACACATGCCCCAAAGTTATTCAAGAAGATTTATATTCAAAACCTCTTTGTGTGGTCAGTACCAAGGTTGCAAAAGACAAAGAAATACATAAAATCTGAAAAAATTGTGATTTTTCAATTCAATCTTCCTTCAAATCTTCAAAATCAATCTTTGCATTGATGTTCTCCAGAATGTATATGCTTTTTCCCACAAAAATAACTATCCTAATTCCTTCATCTGACATTTAAAATGGTATGACTGTTTGCCTTCCTCAAAATCTGCTTTTTACAACTTTACAATTTTTCCCTTTTGCACAATTGGCAACTTACCAATGTTTTTTGCAATTTTAAAATCTAAACATTCTAAACACCTAGGAAACATTAAAAATGACTCATTACATTGGAAAATGGTCTTATTCACCTTATTTAATACAAAATTCCAAATTCCTAAAGCCTAGACAACAACTTCTTGAATTGACAATTTTCATTCAATGGTGCTCCTGCACCATGTATGCTTCCAAATTTTGTATACACATATATATGACAGAAGTTTTAAGGAAGTAAAATAAAACATCATTTCTCAATCCTTTATTATGGATGTGCATACCACATGGCTTGTCCATGCTTCCATTTTGAGCCTATCTTGCAATCATGGCATGCCATATTACCACATTTCTTTAAGGCATTCCATTGAAAAAAATCATGTGACCTTTGTCTATGCTAGAAATACTCTTGTAAAAGATGATTGTAAGTATTCTTTATGAAGCCTTGAATGACATATATTTTGATTTATTTGAATAGATACATTTTTGAGGAACTAATATTCGTCTCATTACCATGCTACAAGTAAAATTATCTTCCATGCCGAAGAAACAAACAAGGAAGAAACTAATAGAAAAAGAGTGTGAAACCTTCAAAAAAAAGGAGAGAGATTGGGTGGTGAAATATCCTGAAAAGAATAAATTGGAAACGATTGACGAAAACAAGAAAATTGAAGAGGAACCTCAACCATCAAAAAGAGAAAAGGAATTGGCAGCACAAAGGGCACAAATGTGAAAGCGTCATGCTAAGAGAGATTTGAATACCATAGTTCAAGACACACCCTCTATGGAGAGTGAATACAAAGGGACACCATTAAGCACAAGTGAATATAGAGGGACACCATCTATCATAAGTGAATATGGAGGGACACCATCTACCGCAAGTGAATATTGTTGTACACCATCCAACGCATCTCAAGTTGAGAGTACATCATCACTTGGATTTGATGAAGAAGGTATGCCATCATCCCCACGTGAACCTCAAGGTATGTCTTCTACTCCACCCTCGATCGAAGGTACACAATCTAGCCCACCTCAATTAAATATTTATGAAATTCCTAATGTTGAGATGTATGTACCTAGGAGAACACCACCTAGAATATTGCATAGAAAGCCAAAGTATTTGATTAATATTGATGAGGATATTTTATAGCACATGGAAGGTAAGATTTCAACATGCACTTGTAGAATATATGCTGATAAGATTTGGAAATTCTTCTTTGAAAGGATAAATGAGACTACAAGATGTCAACTATTTGTTGAAATGATGTGGGGTGTAAAGTATAGAAACATCATGAAGACTCTTGGGTTGAGAACATCGAATGCATCAAGTGAAAACACTATTGTGAAGAATCTAATGGATGCTTATGAGAGTGTGGGTAAGACCTCACGCTCAAAGGATAGTAATGTCACCTAACGTTTCATTACATCGACTTTGGTAAGCTGTCAAACAAAGAGAGCTCATCTCATTAGAAAGATGAGTGAACAAATGAGAATTAGTAGAAAAACTTTATCAAGAGTCATTCAAAGGTGGAAAAGAATTGAGGGCACCGATTCAAATGAATTGTGGGCATTCTTGGGCAGACTACCACGAAAAGATTAAAAAAAATGTTGAAGCCTTGAGAACACTAATTGAAGAGTATTGGAAGAATAACACAAGGCCATCTTTGAATCAAAGGGATGTGGTAAGAAGGATAATCGGTAGTCGAAACCGTGAGCCACATCCAAATCATTTTTTGGATATGACTCAAACCCAATCTTTTCGTACATTTCAAAATGACTATCCTCAAATTAGTATTTCTCAAAGTTTTTTGAAATGCTTAAACCTTTTTATGTCAAGATAAATCACACACGCACTACTTGTTGTAGACTGCATATTGAATTCTCTAACCATTATGATGTTTATCATTCTATATGTTTAGATTTGCATACTAACGATGTTTTGCAGGATTGTGACATAGAATCCCCACCAAAATCTTCAAGAGAGTTCTTATCAAAAAAATTATGTGAAATAGAGGATGGCCAGATATTCTACACGATAGCATGCTTGGATGGTTCATGTGAGCATTGTGGTGGCTTGCAGCGTATGCCAGTATGTCAACGTATGCAAAGCACAGATGAGGTGCGATAGAAACTTGTAGATTTTAGGAAGTATAAAATAGTGGAATATACTACAAAAGATGGGTCTCAAGCAAAAAGGTGTGATTTGGTTATTCTAAAGATTCCACTATATCAATTTATGTCCATGTTTCATGACAATATACTATCTGAGTATGCAATGCATACCCATAGAGCCCGATGGTTGGACACGCAATTCAAGCTATGTAAGGACACCTTTCTAGTTGGCAACATAGTATCAGTGGTTGACTTTATGGAGAACTACACTCTACAACCATAGCGTGAGGTGCAGTCACAGTATTACAACTCCACACAAGTTTCGATATTTGTGCACATAGAATTCATTCATGCATCTGATAGTACAAAGTACCAAAGGAAGGTATTGAGGGAGTACCACTTTTACATTAGTGATGATCACACACATTCTCCAGAGTTTGTGCAAGGTTGCTTCTAGATGTTCTACAGTGGTTTGGCTCAGAGGGGCATAGCATATGGTCGGCATATAATATGGTCGGATAACTATGCAACATAGTTCAAGAAATTGTGCATGTTCTACTGGTTGTGCAGGATGCATGTCATTATAGGTGTTCAGCATATGTGGAACTTTTGTGAGGTCAGGCATGGAAAGAGGGAGCATGATTGTGCAGGAGCATGCGTGAAAAGAGAATTAGCACGAGAAGAGTTAAAGTATAAAGATAGTGCAAAGTTGACAAATGCAAGATCAATCATCGAGTGGTGTAATGCTTTGATGGGTCCAGGTAATGAAGGTACATATTCAGTTAGTAGATTTTTTTGGTTGATGGATGATACTAACATTTCACCATATGAGGATTGTTGTACACTAATAGGATCGAATGAGCTACACTCTTTCCTTAGCTCAAATGCAGGTTCATGGAGTATCGATACATGGAAGATGGCATGCTTTTGTTCTTAATGTACAATGCAAGCCTGGAATGATTGTGAGTTAGGGGAGTAGTTTGACAAATGGTTGACAAGTTATCTTAGCCCACTTAACACGTATCACTCTCAGATGGTATTGAACCTAACACGGATGGAATCATCGGTCGACTTTGACCACATATCAGATCTAGTTCAAGGAGGTAATATATCTACTTGCTTAGTTGTTGAAATTCCATATTATTATCTTACTTT
The DNA here is from genome assembly GCA_007115665.2 of Sequoiadendron giganteum. NCBI lineage: Eukaryota > Viridiplantae > Streptophyta > Pinopsida > Cupressales > Cupressaceae > Sequoiadendron > Sequoiadendron giganteum. The sequence goes on along the minus strand of CM021109.1, from coordinate 347,232,589 downwards.
GTAGTGTATTCGTAATGTTGACTAATTTCAAGAGATTTGTTGCACATATCAATGTAGGGCATGTTTATGCAGTTATTGTAGATGAAGACAATGAAGAGGGAATAGACTATTACTTATGTCATTGTGTTGAGGCCAAAAATAAATTGGAGGCCCATTTACAGATGGAGAAAACATCGAATACCCTACAAGATCAATTGTGGTTACTGGAACGTGGCTTAGAAGGTACCCACATAACAGTGTTAAACATTGGTTGTTTGAGGACTTTGACACGCATTGTAAGATTCATCAATACTCAAACCTTGTCCTGGAATCCAATGTTCATTTGACCAAATATGGGGTAGACCTTTTAACAAGATCTTGTGGAAGGTTCGTGAGTCTAACCATGAGGTATTACTTGACACAATAAAGAGTAGAGAAGACCTGGATGGTTCGTTGGATTAATTAGTAAGTATGCACATTGGTTCTTATTAATTTATACTTGTATGCACATTAATTTGTTTGATGCCAATGCTATCATCTTCTTTTACTTTTTCTATTTGTAAGTAACCTTCCAAAAATTGATTGGTGTCCCCTTGTAGAAAAGGCATATTTATGAGCCATCCAAGAGAATCTCAGCCAGAAATGCAATGCAACATCCTTATTTTAATGATATTGACAAATCTCAATTATGATTATAAGCCATTACAAAAGTGTGTGCGAAGCTTGGTGAGGGAATTTCTAGTTATCCATTTGAAGTTAACCTTATCATGAGCACCTATGATGTAGACATTATAAGAGCATCTCGAATTTCAAGTTATTCTATTCATGAGAGGTGTTGTGTGCAATAGGTATCTTGGAACTCCCAATGAAGATGTATGACCAGGAGTGACTAAGTTAAGAAATTGGCATGCATATCTGTAAGTCCCTTTCATCTATTTTCATTTCATTCAATCTATTTTGGATGCTCTTTCTTTTTCTTCTTTTACTTTTGTATTTGTAAGTAAACTACTAAAAATTGATTGGTCTCTCCTTGCAAAAAAATGTTGATTTATGAGCCATCAAAGAGAATCATAGCCAAAAAAGCAATGCAACATCCTTATTTTAATGATCTTGTGATGCAAGAGAATCCTTGGTTCTTGGCAATCTTGCATCAACCAAAAATATTTTCATTCAGTTTTCTTCTTGTTCAGTTCAAGTTGGAAAATTCGGTATTTCATCATGTTTGCTCACCAGACCCTGTGGATCTATGTTTTCATCAAGTACATGTTTATTTTTCTTATTCCATTATTTCAGCTCGATTGGATCTTTTTCTGGCAAGTTATCGCTTTCGCATTAAGCGACTATTTTTGGAACTGGCCCTAGAATAATTTCAAACCTAATGGCTAGTTTGGTCGCTCATGGATCTTTCTCGTAGCTTGCGGATCCTTGAAAGGTGTTTCTAATTGTTTCATGGAGTCTCCCCAACCTTAATTTTAGGTCCACACTTCATCATATGCACCTTCCGTGGAGAAAATTCAAATTTGAGGCTGACCTATTCATGCACATGTTACGTTTCCTTCATCAGAGATTGTAATGATCTTTGGCCAAGTCGGATGTTTCTAGATCTATGAATATGATATAAATATTGTAATAGATCATTAGGATATCAATCAATCAAGATCAAGTAGATTAAGATGTATAAATAATTCGATTTGTAATATTTTCACTCGCATGCTGGAATACTGTATTTTGAGCATGTTGTATCAGGCATGTGAGCTGAATCTATAAACCTGGATGTTGTCAGACGATTGTAATCAAAATTTATGTTAATAAGAATGTTTGAATCTACATTTTCCTCCATATTTTGTGTTGCTTCTATTGTGTAACTCTTGATACATGGTTTGGATTGTTCTCTTTGAGGACCCTCCTACTGTGGCTGATCCAAATTGGGATCAGAGCAAGGTTCATTACGTGGAAGATCGTCAGCATTTGCAAAGTCTTGTTGAAGATTTGTTGTGAGGTGGTGGGTTGAGGATCCAACTTGCAGCTACAGAGGACTTGTGTAAAGCTGGTGGGAAGAAGAAATGGTAGAGGAAATGGAGTGCGTAGAAATTTAGACCCAACTATAATGGATATGTTGAGAGGAATTGTTGCTAGATTAGAAGCAGTCAAAACGGCCCAGAGGAGAGGTCGACTAGCTGAAGATGTGAGTGATGAAGAAGTAGAACATGAAGAAAGGGAAAGAGAAGATCAACCTGGCCTTGATCAGGGAGAAGAGAGGTTCATAAGAGCCCTAACAAGAGTAACTACTAAACCACATTTCAATCCACCGGATTATAGTGGTAAGTTGGATTCAGATGAATTGCTTGATTGTATAACAAAGATGCAGAAGTAATTTGATTTTAAAGGTATCACAAAAGAAAAGAAGGTGAATTTTTCTTGTACAAAGTTGAAAGGACATGCATCCCTTTGGTGGGAAGATTTGTAGACAGATAGGCAAAGAAAAGGAAAAGAGAAGATAAGATCGTGGGATTGAATGGTGAATAAGTTGAAGACAAACTTTATGCCTGCAGACTATCAGATCAATTTGTTCTTAAAGTTGTATAATTTGAAGTAGGATTCAAGTGTGACAGAATATACTGAGGAGTTCTACAAGTTGAATATCATATCTAGACAATTAGAAGATGAGACCGAGCAAGTAGCCAGATATATGAATGGTTTGAGGTCGTCTATACAAGATGAGATCAGTTTGATTAAGTTACTGAGTGTGGAGGAGGCATATCAATGTTCCCTAAAAGTAGAAGAGAAGCTGAATAAAAGACATGAGCAGAGACATAGAGGAAGAGGTGGAATATTTCAGAGAGGAATTTTTTTTACTGGAGGAGGAAGAGGATCTTTTTGCAAATCAAAATAAAGATAAGGAAGTCAGTAAGAATGTCAATCCATACTGTAGAGATGATGGAAACTCTTACCAGAGAGGAGGATATGGTGGTTACCGGGATAAGGATTACATAAAATATGATAGAAGACAGGAGAAACAAGTATTCATAGGAGCTTGTTATAAGTGTGGTGGAGAAGGACACAGAACATTTGAATGTAATTAGGGAGAAGCAAGCAGAAACATAGAGAAAAGTAGGAGAGCATCCTTTGTTGAAGAGGATCATGCTAGATCATCTAATAAACCAGAAGAGGGAGAAGTTCTGGTGAAAAGAAGAGTATTGTGTCAAAGTGAGATGGAGCAAGAACCGTTGTAGAGAAAGAATTTGTTCTGAACCAGATGCAAGGTAGCTAGTAAATGTTCCAAAGTGATTATTGATAGTGGAAGCTCAGAGAACCTAGTTTCTGAAGAAATGGTGACCAAATTGAAGTTGGAAAGATTGAAACATTTGAAGCCCTATTCGATAGCATGGATTCAAGATGAGCATAAGATATTGGTAAGTGAACAATGTTTGTTGAAATTGAAGATAGGAAATTACCATGATGAAGTTTTGTGTGATATCATGCCTATGAATGTATGCCATGTTGTGTTGGGAAGGCCTTGGCAGTATGATAGACAGGCTATTCGTGATGGAAAGAAGAATATATATACCATTGTTTTTAATGGGATGAAGCATACTTTGTTGTCGTTGGAGGATGTTCCTAAAATTAAGGTTTGCATAAATGCTAGAATTTGTTTGGTTGATGGAAGGAGATTTATGGATGGACTGAGACATCAGAGCATGCATTATGCCTTGGTTCCTATGAAGGCTGAAGACTTGAAGCATGTAGAAGAACAACCAAAGGAGATAAGGGAATTATTGGTAGAATATGAAGCTATCATTTCATATAATGTACCTAATGGATTGCCATCTATGAGGAGTATTAGTCATTGCATGGATCTAATTCTTGGAGCTAGTTTTCCTAATAAAGCAGCACACTAGATGACACCAACAGAGAATGAAGAGTTGAATAGACAAGTGGAAGATTTGTTGAGAAAATGTTTGATCAGAGAAAGCTTAAGTCCTTGTGCAGTACATGTAATGTTAGCACCTAAGAAGGATGGAGAATGGAGGATGTGTATAGACTCCAAAGCCATAAACAAGATCACAGTGAAGTATAGATTTCCTTTGCTCTGGATGGATGACATTATGGATTGTTTGAGTGGAGCTAAATACTTTACAAAGATATTTTTGAAGAGTGGATATCACCATATCGGAATCAAAGAAGGGGATGAATGGAAGACAACATTCAAGAAAAATGAAGGATTGTATGAGTGGTTGGTGATTCCTTTTGGACTAAAAAATGCACCGAGTACTTTCATGAGGTATTGAAGAAATTCTTGGGTAAGTTTGCGATTGTCTATTTGGATGAAATCTTGATTTTCAGTAAGACTAGAGAAAAACATTTGTTGCATATAAGACAAGTTTTGCAGAGGTTGAGAGAAGAGCAGTTGTTGATAAACATTAGCAAGTGTAGTTTCATGAAGGAAGAATTGGTATATCTGGAATTTGTGATATCATTGGACGGACTAAAGATGGATCCGGAGAAGGTAAGAGCAATTGTTGAGTGGCCTACACCAAAAAGCATTGGAGAGGTAAGATCATTTCATGGATTGGCTAGTTTCTACCAAAAGTTCATTAGGAATTTCATTTCTATTTGCAGTCCTATGATAGAAACAATGAGAGGAGATAGGAAGGATTTTAGGTGGACATCTGGAGCAGACAAGATCTTTGAGATGTTGAAATAGAGGGTGACTGAGCAGACTGTGTTGGCTTTACCAGACTTTAATAAGGTATTTCAGGTAGACTGTGATGCAAGTGGAAATGCAATTTGAGCAGTATTAAGTCAAAGAGGAAAACTAGTAGCTTATTTCAGTGAGAAGTTGAAGGATGCAAGGAAAAGGTATTTAGTGTATGATCAAGAGTTATATGCCATAGTTCAAGCTTTGAAGAAGTGGAGACATTACTTGTTGTCTAAGGAGTTTGTGTTGTACATAGATCATCAGGCTTTGTAGTATTTGAAAAGTCAAGGCAAGTTGAGTCAGAAACACATGAGATGGGTGGAATTCTTGCAGAGTTATACTTTTATTTTGAAACATAGGAGTGGAAAGTCAAATAGAGTTGATGATGCCTTGAGTAGGAGAAGTAATTTTTTGTTAGGAATGAGAGTGGAGACTTTAGGCTTTGATGAATTGAAGAACTTGTATGAGGAAGAATCAAATTTTGTAGAACCTTGGAGAGCTTGTAAACAACCAGTCTTGGAGGATAAGAGTCAGTGGCTGGATTATTTCATTCAGGAGGATATGTTGTTCAGAGGGAATCGGTTGTCTATACCCCAAAGTTCAATGAGGGATAACTTGGTGAAAGAGAAACATAGTGGAGGATTGGCAGGACACTTTGGAGTTGATAAGACAGTAGCATTGGTAAGTGAGAATTACTTTTGGCCTCAGATTCATAAGGATGTTAGGAAATTTTTGCAAAGTTGCAGAGTTTTTCAAGTTGCAAAAGGGAGTAGCCAGAATGTTGGATTGTATAATCCTTTGACAGTTCCAAAGAAACCTTGGGAGGATATCAGCATGGATTTCATACTTGGTTTGCCGAAGACACAACAAGGTAATGATTTTGTATTTGTGGTGGTGGATAGATTTTTTAAAATGGCACATTTCATACCTTGTAAGAAGACAATAGTTGCAGTACATGTAGTAGACTTATTTTTCAAGGAAGTGGTCAGATTGCATGGATTACCTAGGAGTATTGTTTCAGACAGACATACAAATTTTGTTGGTTACTTTTGGAGGACACATTGGAAGAAGTTGAAAACAGATTTAAAGTTCAGTTCTAATTTTCACCCACAAAGTGATGGATAGAAAGAGGTAGTAAATAGGAGTTTGGGGAATTTTCTGAGATGTTTGTTGGAGAGAAGATTGAAAGTTGGGATTTAGTCCTTGCTCAAGCAGAGTTTTCCTACAATAATTCAATGACCAGGAGTACTAGGAAAACACCTTTTGAGATTGTTACTAGAGTTCATCCTAGAGGTATATCAGAATTGTGAGACATCAATAAGGAGGATAAAAGAAGTGATGAAGCAGAGGAATTTGTAAAACATATGAAGAAAGTGCATACTTGATTAAAGCAGCAATTGGAAGATATGAACCGGAAATATAAGGAACGAGCAGATGAAAAGAGGGGACATAAGGAGTTTGAAGTTGGAGATGAAGTGATGGTGTATTTGAGGAAGGAAATATTTCCAATTGGCACATACAATAAGCTCAAAATGAGAAAGTTTGGACCCTATAAGATTTTGAAGAAATTTGATTCAGGAAATGCATATGAAGTAGAGTTACTAGATGGCATGGGTATATCACCTACATTCAACATTGCAGATCTACGTCAATACCATGAAGTAGAATTCAGTAAAGACAGTAAAGCAGAATTGGAAGAACAACTTCCTAAACAACAATTAGGTGAGATAGACGAGATCTTGGATGTCAGAGATGGGAGGAAAACTCATGGAAGGCAGTACAAAGAATATCTTGTGAAGTGGAAAGGTAGACCAGTGGAGGATTCTTCTTGGATTTCTCAGGTTGAGGTAGACTATATTGGTTTTCCTCTAGCCCCAGCAAAGTGAGGGACTCACTTTTCAATAACCCCAGATGTCTAATGCAGGAGCATCCTTGGTTTTTGGCAATCTTGCATCAACCAAAAATATTTTCATTTAGTTTTTATTCTTCTTCAATTCAAGTTCAATTCAAGTTGGAAGATTCGGTATTTCGTTATGTTTGCTCACCAGACCTTGCGGATCTATTTTTTCATCAAGGACATGTTCATTTTCCTTATTCCAATATTTCAGATCGATTGGATCTTTTTTCGGCAAGTTATCTCTTTCAGATTAAGCGACTATTTTTGGAACTGGCCCCGAAAGAATTTCAAACCTAACGACTAGTTTGATCACTCGTGGATCTTTCTTGTAGCTTGTGGATCCTTGTGAGTTGTTTCGAATTATTTCATGGACTGTTCCCGACCTTAATTTTAGGTCCACACTTCATCATATGCACCTTCCATGGAGAAAATTCAAATTTGAGGCCAACCTGTTCGTGCACACGTTATGTTTCCTTCATTAAAGATTGTAATGATCTTTGGCCGATACGAATGTTTCTAGATCTACGGATATGATATAAAACATGTAATAGATCATTAGGATAGCAATCAATCATGATCAATTTTATTAAGATGTATATAGAATTCGATCTGTAATATTTTCGCTCGCATGTTGGAATACTATATTTTGAGCATGTTGTATCAGGCCTGTGAGCCGAATCTCTAAGCCTGGATGTTTTGGGTTGAATGTAATTGAAATTTATGTTAATAAGAATGTTTGAATCTGCATTTGCCTCCATATTCTGTGTTTCTTCTATTGTGTAACTCTTGCTGCATGGTCCAAATTATTCTCTTTGAGGACCCTCCTACTGTGGCTGCACCATCTTGACAAATCTTAATTTTTATTTGAAGCCATTATAAAAGAGTGTGTAAAGCTTAGCGAGGGAATATCAAGTTACTCATTTGAAGTTAACCTCATAATGAGAACCTATGATGTAGAAATTATAAGATAATATTGAATGTATGAGTGACATTGTAAAAGATCTATGAGAACAGAGTACCTAAGGCATTGTAATGAGATTTACTCAAATATTGAAATTTGTTGCAAGGGCACCAAGGTTATTGAGAAAATTTGGTTCATGGAAGTCTTACGTTATTTTTTTGTTTTGAGTTTGTGTGCTTTGGTGATGTAGGGAAGATAAGAGATGGCGTTTTATGTTGCTACCCTTTGTGTTTTGTGTCAAAATTAGCATGAAAAGTGAGATTTTACACTAGGGTTTGATAAAATATGACCATGGAAGGATTGGTGATTGAATTTTAATTTTGTTCATACCCATTCAAGGTTGGTTGAAGTCATGACAGGGTTGGAGAGGGTTTGGAAAGAGGTTTTTCAATAAACCCCTTATTGAATTGGCATTTGGGAAAGTGAGTCTCTACAAACCAAGGGTGGATTTGGAGGTTTTGAGGGCTGGAGAGTGCTTCCCCATAGGGTTCTTGTGTTGATTGTAAGATCTAAGAGGTGTCTCTTTGTAATTCATGGCCTAGGTCAGCGTAGGAGGTGTAGTTTCAACGAGTTGTTCCAAAATACTTGCATGAGGTGTTGAAGTATGCCATGATAGACTTTTATGGGTCTCTGAAACTATGAATATTTGGTTGGTTGAGTGAGATTGGTGTGATTTGGGCTCAATTTCCAAGGTTTGCAGACCTACTTGCAAGGCAGAGTGCTTGTGTGGTGAATAACCTTTGTGAGGGTTTGAGGTTCAAAACCCTATTTAATTCACTTGGTGGAATGACTTAAACAAGCCTAGGTCATGTGTTTTTAGGGTCTAAGAGAGTAGGGGAGTCTTTATGTGGTTTTGGGCATGAAGCCCTAGGTAGTTTCATTGTCATTTTGAGTGAAATTGGTGGCTACAGTCATGAATCTAATAAGGGAATGTTAGAGGAGGCCATTTTATGAACTTTTGAGCATGTTTGGGTGGAAAACAAGGTTTTGGAACAAGTGGTAGGGTTTGGAGAGGTCTAGAAGTAGGTTTTTTAATAAAACCCTAGCAAATAGCCTAGAAATGAGGGTTTGTGGTTTAGGGTATTTGCAGTCCGTACAGTGGTGAAAAAATTGGGAATTTTTGGGTTTGGGCATATAAGAATTGCTGCCCCATTGAAATCTTGGGCTTGTGATAAGTTTCTAGGATACTTCCTTTGGAAAATAGGGCGAATTTGCCCTTAGTAGCAGCAGAAAAACCTCAATTTGAGGGCTTTGATCTAGCCAAACCAAAACTAAAGTGGAGTTAATTCTACTGCCCACTGAATTCCATCCAAAAGATAGCACAATCACCCTGTACAAAATTGTAGAGTTCAAGGAAACATTAAACTCTTGGTAAAAATACAAAACATTGCAAGGAAATAATGAATTTTATTGATCTTCTTCTAAGTACAGCATCTCCATCCTCAACCTTGAACCAAAAATTGTAGATTTATGCTAGGCATGGTACATTTACGCTAGGTATGGTCCTCTTTCTCACCCAAACATGCAGAATCGCTCTGAGCTACGTTCAACCGGCTCAATCCCTTAAGGGTCCAAAGTGGAAAAGGGCGGCAATATTTGATGGGGTGTTACTCTGAAACCATGGCACTTACAAAATCTTCATCTAAGCCTATGAGATCATGTTGGGCCCCTCTATAATAACCTCTCTGGGTTTTTTCTATCTCGGAGGTATTTTCCCGTGGTGGTGAATTTTCACTTGGGGAAAAAGTTGTCAAATGCAAATAGTTGAAAGTTGCAAAGTGGTGCAACTTTCATTCTATAGCTTGTGTGACCAAATGGACTATTCCAACGTGTCTGAATAGGTATTTTTACGCTATTCATGGTCCTCTTTCACACCGAAACACAAGGAATCGCTTTGAGCTACGTTCAACTAGATCGATCCCTTAAGGGTCCAAAGTGCAAAATGGCTGCAAACTTTAGCATGTTATTACTCGAATACCGTGATGCTTAGAAACTTCTCATATGATCCTATGGGATTGCATTGGGCCCCTCTACAATAATCTCTCTCATTGTTTTCTATCTCAGAGGCATTTTCCCATGGTGGTGAATTTTCACTTGGGGAAAAATTTGTCAAATGCGAGCAGTTGAAAGTTGCAAAGTGGTGCAAATTTTGTTCTGTAACTCGTGTGACCAAATGGACTGTTCCAACACATCCAAATAGGTATTTTTACACTAGGCGTGGTCCTCTTTCACACCCAAACACGCGGAATCACTCTGAGCTATGTTCAACTAGATCGATCCCTTAAGGGTCCAAAGTGCAAAATGGCTGCAAATTTCAGCATGCTATTACTCAGATATTGTGATGCTAAGAAAATTATCGTCTAATCCTATGGGATTGTGTTGGGTCCCTCTACAATAACCTCTCTCTTTTTTGGCTATCTCGGAGGCATTTTCCCATGGTGGTGAATTTTCACTTGGGGAAATAGTTGTCAAATGCAAGTAGTTGAAAGTTGCAAAGTGGTGTAACTTTTGTTCTACAGCTCGTGTGACCAAATGGACTGTTCCAACGCATCCGAATAGGTATATTTATGCTATGCATGATCCTCTTTTGCACCCAAACACACGGAATCGGTCTGAGCTACGTTCAACCGGATCGATCCCTTAAGGGTCCAAAGTGCAAAATGGCTGCAAACTTTAGCATGCTATTACTCAGATACCGTGATGCTTAGAAACTTCTCATCTGATCTAATGGGATCTTTTTGGGCCCCTCTACAATAACCTCACTTGGTTTTGGCTATCTCAGAGGCATTTTCCCATGGTGGCGAATTTTCACTTAGGGAAAAAGTTGTCAAATGCAAGCAGTTGAAACTTGCAAAGTGGTGCAACTTTTGTTCTATAACTCGTGTGACCAAATAGACTATTTCAATGCATCTAAATAGGTATGTTTACACTAGGCATGGTCCTCTTTCACACCCAAACACGTTGAATCACTCTGAGCTACGTTCAATCAGATTGATCCCTTAAGGGTCCAAATTGCAAAATGGCTGTAAACTTCAACATGTTATTACTCAGATATTGTGATGCTTAGAAACTTATCATCTGATCCTATGGGATCACATTGGGCCCCTCTATAATAACCTCTCTCAATTTTTGTTATCTCGAAGTCATTTTCCTGTGGTGTCTAGTTTTCACTTGATGGAAAAAATGTCAAATGCAAGTAGTGTAAAGTTGCAAAGTGGTGCAACTTTCATTTTGCAACTTGTGTGACCAAAAAAACTTCTCCAATGCATCTCAATTGGTACGTTTACACTAGGAATGGTCCTCTTTCGCACCCAAACACATAGAATTGCTCTGAGCTACGTTCAACCGACTTGATCCCTTATGATGGCATGCAAGACAATCGAAAAGAGAAACATGCACATGACGGTTGAGAAGTTTGAGTTTTCCACACAAAAAGCGTATAATAATTACAAGTCACAAAACTCTCAAAATCTCTTCATCTCATCAAAACTACACACTTCCTTGTAGCACTGCAAATTGACTCAATCGAGTATATCTCCTCAATGAGATCCTTTCAGACCAAGACCTAAACCATTTCAAAACCCAATTAGGGCACACAATAATATGTTTACAAACCACTTTAGGTTTATTTGAAACAATTTCAACAAATCAAGCTTTCTACACTTTCTAGACCTCTAAATAGTTATGTTTTACAAAGAGACCACTCAAAAATCCTTTCCAAAACTAGTAAACTTAATTGGGCAGCAATTCACATGTGTCATAACCAAATAATCCACAATTATTTGTCAGAATTTCATTCACCAAACCGCCTAAACCCCAAACCCTCCTTTTAAGCCAAAAACCTAGGGTTTATTGAAAAACACACATCCAAACCACACCCAACTCAGCAACCACTTCAATCATGTCTAAAAACCTCTGCTTATGCTTAATTCATCAAGAAATAATGTTTCCCCAACCTTTTACTCACTTTTCCATAACAAAACCTCGCCATTCCACTTGGAAAACTCATATTTTCATGTTAGGGCTTCATGCCCAACACAACTCTTGACCTCCCTTGCAGTTCTCCAACATTGACACACCTAATCCCTAATGATGCAGACCCATTCCTTGAATTATAGTGATCATAGTGTGAGGAATGGGTCAACTTACCATTTTGTAAGACTTACAAACCCTTAAAACAAGGTATTCCAACTAGTCACAAAGAAACTAATCAGACTCTTACCCAAAATAGTATTAAAGGCTCAAATCAAAAGCAAAGAATATATAACTCACACCACTTAAGGAAATCAAGAAAAATTTGGATCAATCTCCCTTTGTACGGGTACAAGACTGATAAAAGATGGAATTATAGAAAATATGTGGAAAAAGCAATGCTATCTTTATTTACTTTCCTTCCAACTTCAAAAATTAGTCTACATCGATGCCTTTTCACCTTATTTATAATTTTTACTCTAATTCTAACTATCCTAATGCCTATAACTGAATTTTAAAATGTTATGGCTATAAATGTATTCCCCAAAATCTGCTTTTTGCAACTTTTTAAGTAATTTTTACACCTTGTGCTCAACTTGACAATTTTGCATTATTTTTGCAATATTTGTAAACTAGACCTTCTAATCACCTAAGAACCATCTAAAATGACTCATTACAATGGAAAATGGTTTAATGACAAAAATGACTCACACCTAGAATTTACTCCTAATCAACCTAGATTAACAACTTTTGTTCCAAGGTGCTCCTGCACCAAATATGTTGAAATAGGCCATTCCACCTATTGCTCAGGTTGTGTCTTGGTGGAATGAACCTAATGTAAGTAGGATATGGATTAGGAATACTAAAATATCATTGGTAAAGGGAATTGAAAGAGATTACTAACACTACCCCTATTGAAAATTTAGAATTTAGGCCTTAAAAGCAAGGCTAGAAGAGGTGAAAAGAAGAAATTGTTTGAGAATTGTAACTGTGGATATTTTCCTAGGGTTAGCAATATCACATGAAAAACATAAAAACCCAAAGAAATAATGAAGTGCAAAGGAATAAATGAAACAATCTCATCAGATGTCTTCATCCTCCATGGCTGGCCTCCATTATACCTTCTCAACTTGCTGAAAATATGATGTTGCCCTCAGATTTATGATGAGCAATCTAATGATAATGACAAACCCTAAGCAAATGTTGAAGGATTTAAATATAAAATTGCAAGAATGCAAGATGGAGAAGAAGAAGAAGTTGATAAAATTAAGAGACTAAGAGATATATCTTAAGATGAAGACAAAATTGGCATTTTATAGAAAATACAATTTTGTATGGACGGATGAGATTAAAGATTGATAAGTGCCCTAGAATCTATGGTCAAGATTCAAAATAACAACCCACAATTAGGGTTAGGGAAACATTAGGTCAAATTTGAAATGAATGGACATGATTGATTTTTACAAAATCAAATCAAGGGTTGACAATGCATGTGACAAGAGATACTGGGCACACAAAACGAAGTTGCTAGAGAATCAAATAATAATTTAAAATTATTTGATTCAAGAAGTGATGTTGACCTTTTGAATTAAAAATTAATTTAATTCAAATGTGGTGGGGTCATGTAACAGTAAATAATTTAATTTAAATTATTTACTAAAAAGAGGGAAATTAGAAAGTGAGAATATTTTAAATAAATAAATTTTATTTAAAATGAGCACAGCAAAAGAGGTGGCTGGAAAATCAAATAATCTTGATTTTTGGAGGAAAAAGACTATTTTGAATTAAAAATTAAATTTAATTCAAAAGGTGGGGTCACATGACAGTAAATATTTAATATAAATTATTTACTAAAGAGAGGGAAATTAGATAGTGGGACTATTTTAAATAAATGATTTTATTTAAAACGAGGGGAATGTGAAGGTGGCAATAATTAAATAAATTAAAGAATTTATTTAATTATAAGAGGACTTTTTGAGAATTAGTCACATATAAAATAAATAAATAAAATTATTTATTTAATAATCAGGAAGACATAATGGACAAAAATAATTAAATAAATTAAGAAATTTATTTAATTATAGGAAGACTTTAGACAATTAGTGACGCATTAAATAAATAAATAAAATTTATTTATTTAATAATCAAGAAGAATAAAGAGGACATGAATTATTTAATTAATAGTCGAAAGTGAATCAAGGACATAATTAAAATGTCTTAATTATGCTAGGAAGAAAAAGATAAAAAATAGAGCTTGCAAGCCTAGGTCATTTTTATGTGTCTACAAGAATAAGTTAGAATAGGTTGGAAATAGGGTGAGATTGTGGATTTTGATGTGTTCAAAAGGTCTTCAAGGATAGGGGAGGTCAAAATTATGTTATGGCGTGATTACCTAGTTAGGAAAAGAGGGGTTTTGAATGAAAAAGAGAGGTTTGAGGGAGTAAAAGTGGGTGAAGTCAGGGGCAGCATAATTTGGTGGTCAATTAAGTTTGTGTAGGTAGAATGAAGAGTGTTGGAAGAGGTTTTGAGGTTGTAGAGGTCTGGATATGGGATTTTCAATAAACCCTAGTGAAATTTGTGAAAAGTGATTGTTTAGAGGATAGTGGGGTTAGAGAGCCAATCACGCCCTAAAAATTGTGGATTTTGTTGATTTGCAGACCGGTAAATGCTACCCAATGGTGTTTTGAAATTGGAAGAGTGATTGACAAGGTTTTGCTTTGTTAAATAGACCTATTTGGGGGTCTAGGACATCGTTGAGTCCATTTCTTATTTGTATTATAAATTATAGCTTATTTTCTCCCGAGTCCATTTCCTATACAAGAAATAATATTGCAAAAAGTTGACATATAAATCTTTCGACGTGTTTATATGGTGATGGATCAAGAACATAACAATTCATTTTGCACTATGAGGATTATGCTGTGAAAATGTTTAAAGACTATTCAAGATAAATGTTTGTATGATAATGTGTCAAGAAGCTAACTACTTCATCTACTCTAAATATTATGTTTTGCAAGTGTTGTGAAGATTATGTATCCTTTTCTTAATTGATTTTTTCCAATCGAAGGATTAAATATATTGGAATCTTTTTATGAATAATTTCATGGAATACCAATTGAAAACATTTATTTTGCTTTTAGATAAAGTTGTTTAGCATCAATCAATTAATATTCAAGACAAACCATGAAGGACAACAATGATCAATGTTAGGGTTAACCAATTAATAAGTATACACGTTAATAAGTTAAGCATGTACATGTGAATAAGGGGAGCACAAGTACTCAAAAACACATAGCCTTGAAGTATACACATGAATACATAGTAAACACAAATAAATATAAAGTATATGCACGAATACAAGGTAAATGCATGATAAAATGTAAGTCGCAAAGTATACATTGGAGCACGCGTAATTTATAAAGTATACACATACGTTGTAAAGTATACACTTGAATACACGTAACTCATATCTATTGAAACATGAATTTATAATGTAAATATGGACACCATTGATAAAAAATATTTGTATTAACCAAATAACCATGTAGGCATACATCAATATATGTCGATATAAGTATAAAATATAGGTACAAAATAGCCATATAGGCTTACGAGAATGCCATATAGGCATACAATGTCAAATATATCCAATACAAAATATGTACAAAATTGTCATGTAGGCATGTACAACAAGGGGCTCTGGAATCAAAAGTCATTGCTCTCCATGCTCTTCTTGACATAAACTCTTGCCCTTTGCTTGTCGAACGGATGGTGATACGTCTATCACTCATTTATTTTGCAGTCGAGGAGTGCTCCTGGTGCTCCTCCTAGAGTTTAGTTCTTATTCAAATCTTATTTGTTACAATAAGAAGTAAAGACATTAATATGTAGAAATTACATTATAAAAAATGATATATTTAAAAAAATAATCACTTACCGCCATCTGATGATCACTCTCCATGAGGGAAATATCCACACGCTCATGTTGAGGCTTGTTGAAGCCTTGTATAAACCATCCAAATAGAAATTAAACTACGAATCAATAATGGTTTGATTTTTCACTAACTAACATCTATAACAACGAATGTAAATTGAAATTTAGTAATTTTCCTCATACCTCCCCTATCAGAGCCATCGAGGACTCTATAGTAGATGAAACACCAATCTCCATTGCCCTCATCACATTCGGAGGTGTTTCTGCTTGCAACAGCTGAAAATAAAACAACAAATTATTCAATCACAAAAACTACAATAGCGATCCAAATCATGACTTATAATGTATGAGATAATGAACAAAATTTTGAGTACTTATTAAACTATATATTTCTGACTATCATTGGTGCAGAAGCACCTTGTCCTCAAAATACATCCAAAAGGAAAATTTGTCAAAACTTGAACTTTCAAATGTAAATGTATTTGATGTATTTAAAATTCTCAAATGGGTTCTAGGAGGTCAAAATATCAAGAGTACAAAAATGTCAGAGATGTAAAAGATGGGAAAAAGCAAGATTTGGAAAATGCTAAAAGTCGCCAAAATTATAAATGCAACAAAAAGCAAAATAACAGAAGATCAAGAGTCATGAAGGAAAAAGAAAGGATGTGATCAGTGAAAGAAGTTAAAAAGGAAAGGAGAATTCTTTAAAAGGCTTGTAAAGGTCAAGCAAAAATCAATCAATTGTATGCTTGAAGAGATATTGCTAAATAAAGCTCCATGTTTTTAAATTTTAGAGTTTTCCTTCATTGTTTCTCCAGTTGTGCAGTTCGTACAGTAGTTTTGGGTCTTGTATTTCATTGTTTCAAGTAGTATAGATATTTAGCTTTAACTTACATCCATTTTTAGGAGAATCTATTGAATATATTCCTTGTTTGAGTCAAATTTCTTGAACTTGGTCTGTTATCCTCAATATTGAGGTTTTGAGATTCTATTGAGTAAATGACCTCTACTCCACCGAGCTAGGCCTTTTAGATCGATGGAGTAGATTTAGATAGGTTGTTTTAAGTTTTCTTTATGTTTATTTGTGCAGGGATAAAAGAGAATGCAAGATATTTGAGTTTGATTGCTGCTCCAAGAGAAAATATAGAGTTTTCATTCAAGAATTTGATGGCTACAAGTGAACATTTGATGAAAGTGTGTTCTAAGAGGCTAAGAGATGAATTCTAAAGCATAATCAAACCTATTCAAAGTATTTTTAAGAATTTTCCAAGTGGTAAGAGGTATGGAATATGGTAATCCAATAAACCCTCATTTGTAGGGCTTACTTTAAGCACAAAATTAGGGTTTTGTGGGGCAGCATTTAAATGAGCCTTTCAATCCTTAAAAATGATGAGATCTTGAGTTTTATGACATGGACTAAGACTGTTTCAATTAAATTGGTGATTAGGTAATGATTTAAGGATACCTCCTTTGTTATTTTGGCCTAATTGGAGGCTCATTTCAATGTTCAATCTAGCTTTCTGATGTTTGTTCCAAAAATAAGTATTGTTGCTTTTGAAGTATGTTTTAAGGGACTGAAATGGGTCTCAAAATCTGTGATGAGTTTATGTTTACACAAAAAAACCAAAAGAGTAATCACTCGATATAAGGGTTTGATGACCTACAAGGTTTAAGGTGTTTTGGTTGCTAAAATGGTGAATTTGATGAAAACAGTGATTTAAATGTTAGAGTTGGGTTTAAATCTACTTTATTGATTTTGTAAATGGTTTCTAAGTGTTTGGAAAGGGTTTGAAGGCAAATATGTTGTCTTTGGGAGATTAAGCAAGGTTGATTCCCATGTGCAAGAATGGAGTTTGGACTGCAGTGTTATGAAATCTGTTGGTTTAAAGTTTTGTGAATGTAAACTGATTTTTTTTCAATCTAAATATGAGGATTACAGTAATTTAAAGGTCTAGCAATAGGTAAAAGAAATATTGAGAGAGTAGTGGTCTTTTTGCCTTGAGATTCAAGTTGTCAAGAATGGGAATTTGGTGAGTAGTGTGAGTTGTGGATTATTTCAGAGTTTAAATTGATTTGGTATAGTCAATTGATTGTTGGTTTGATGAGTTGGCTTGTTGGCAGCCTTGTTGGCTCAATGAAATTGATAGTTTTTGTTGAATGAAAAATGATTTTTTGATGGAATTATGAAAGTGATCTTCTCAGTTATTGTTGGGTCAGAAGTACCCAGATGAATTGATGGTGTTTGATTCATGCTCTTGCATCAATCATGCTTACTATTTTCCCTATAGTTATCTTGTTTGAAAGCACGTGTTTTTAGGCTTTTACCCATAGCAGCAAGCCAATGAACTGTTTGATCAAATGCTTTCATAGACATGTACGATAACTATGGTGGCATAGAGAAGGAAATGAACTATTTGAAAAAATTCCTCAAAGAAATAGGGTCTCGTGGTGATGGAATGTCATTAGAAACAAATGCATGTCATGGAATTCCATCACCATAAGACCACATTTCTTTCAGGCATTTTTTCAAACAATTCATTACCTTCTCTATGGTATTATTGCTTACTATTATGCTTTGATAGAAAATTTTCCAACCATCCATAGTTTGTTGGAAAGCACCTATTTTAGGCTTTTAGCCATAGCAGCAAGGAAGTGAGTAGTTTGATAAAATGCTTTGGTACACATGTATGGAAAATGTGGTATCATAGAAAAGGTGGTGAGCTGTTTGAAGAAATTCCTTGAAGAAATATGGTCTCATGGTGATGGAATGGCGTTCCATCACCATGAGACCACATTTCTTCAAGGCATTTTTTCAAACTACTAATTGCCTTGTCTATGCTATTTCTTACTATTATGCTTTGATATATTTTTTCCAAGCATCCATAGTTTGTTGGAGAGTAGATTTTTTAAGCTTTTAGCCATAGTAGTGAGGAAATGAACTATTTGATAAAAATGATTTGGTAGACATGTATGGAAAATGTGGTAGCATAGAAAAGGCGATGAAGTAATGCTTTGAGTTTGAATGATGTGCAATGCAACGTAATCAACGATATGAATATAAACTACACAAATCTATTAAGTAAAATCATTAGTTAAACTCTTTATTCTATTACCTGTGTGGAGGTTTGAGTAAATCCATTGGCACTGGGAGGTGTTCCCTCAAAACCTCCAATATTAGCCTATTCAACATCCAAAATCACATATTAAAATACCATTCGTAAAACAATGTTATTATCATGAAATAAATTTATAATTTTTTACTAGTTACATACCTCACCAATATGTGTACTGCAGAAATAAGTAGGTGTGGGGCCGGTGTATCCAGTCTCAACACTGTGACCCTGAAATTTTATTGAAATCATAAAACTAAATTAGTTAATCTTGCATTTCAAAATCAAAATTTAATAAATTAAATTCAATGAACATGCTAACTTTTACCCGAGAATCAATGCCATAGGTCGAATGCAAAATTCCAGTTGCCCTTTCCATTTCCATAGTTGGAGACAGATCCTGTGTAGCAGCCTCCTAAGTGGCAGTGGGGTCATATGAACAAGTCACCCCGCAATATTGACACACATGGGATCAAAGCCCAACACTCGAAGACTCCCCTGGATGGCAATGTAGAAGAGGGTTGGCATGTTGGATGACACTCTAGGTCAAAGAGTTGATGGTTTGCAAAGTCTCTACATCGACACTCTCCTTTGTGACAGAAGGGATGACGATGTGCTCATGAGGCGGCCTAGCAAGACGTCGTCTCCCTTGTCATTGGGGATCTTGTTGTGCAATGGGTCTATCTTGAGCCGACCCCCCACCTCTCCCCTGGAAGTCCTTCATATCAAAATAATTTGGTATTTTGTTCAAGATGAACACAGTGTATATTTTCCTAAGGAAATATTGTGGGACTTCACAATTGTTGCATGGTGGGTCATCAAAAACCATGTACCACCTATCCCAAAAATATTTCCTAATCTCTTGGTGGTGGCACGAATGAATAGGAAACCTCTTCGCATTAAGGGAGAGATTTGCATTTGATCGTGGGTCAATGAATAATGTGTACAAATCACCTTTTGTAATTTTTAAATCTTTTACCTCTTTATATGATAATTTATCTTGGTAAAAATCCCTAGTCTCCTGCCTCCTATCATGCAAACTAGTTAATTGTTTGTTGATTGAATCTACATGTTTTAACATTTCTTGCAATGAAGTTCCTAGGGTCATTCTTTCCATGGTTGAACTGTTTGGATCATTCAACCTCCTGATTAAATCCTCAATTTGTTTTTAATTGTTCTCTATTTCACTCACTAAGTTTTGTTGAGTGCCAGGAGGGTATCGAGGGATTGGTGGAGGAGATTGAGGTTCTGGTTGATTAACTTGTGGATTTTGTTGTTGCTTTTCTTGTTGTGCTTGTCCAAGATTTTGTTCCTCTTGTTTTTGTTGTGCTTCTTAAGGATTTTGAGGAGGTTTTATAGGTTGATTAACATCTCCTACAAATTCAAAAAATAAATATCAAAAACAACCTAAAACTAAAAAATTCAAAACAAAAAACAAACAATCCTTATCTCTCACACCTCCTCGTCGATGTTGAGGCATCCTCATGATGAAATAGCAACCTTTGATGAAGAATTTTGTAAAATACCTCCTCCTAGAATGTGAGCGCGGAAAATGGGGGTTTTGGCCATGTGGAAGGGAAAAAACATAGTCGAATGCAAGAATGAATTCGATTTGCCTGGTTTGCATGATAGGAGGCAAGAGACTAGGGATTTTTACCAAGATAAATTATCATATAAAGAGGTAAAAGATTATTTCAATTATTTCCTTCCTTCTTGTACTATGAAAAACATCTCCAAGCTCCAACTTTTGAATAGGTGAGATCTTCTCCAAATCTACACTTCCTTGATGCATAGGGAGTTGTAACAACTGAGGGGATACAGCTAGTTGAAACCCTATTTGTCTTAAAAAATACCCTTAAGAGGATTATCGAAGGAAGATTCTTCGGAGGGCTTGGGTAATTCCATGGTATTTTGTGCTTCTTCATTCTTTCTCTCCTTAGATTCTTCTACATTCTCTGCTTTTTCTTCTTCATTGGAGGCTTTGTCCTTTTGTTTATTATCATCCTCCTCCTTGTTATCATCTTTCTCATCATCTTTCTCTTTTTATCCTTGCTCTTCTTCATCGCCCTCATTTTGATTTTCTCCATTATCATTTATTGCACCCTCATCATGTCTATCAATGTTGTCCTTAGTTCCATTTGCATCATTCTTTTCCTTTTATTGCTCTGCCTTTGTTTTCAATCACCATCGGTGGGCTTATCAATGTCTTTCAAAGGAACAGAAGTCTTCAGGGTAGCTTGGGTTTCATTAACTGGTGATAGGGAGGACACAACATTCTCTGTATCATCAACCATTGGTGTTTACTCTCTGGTATGGTCATCTTCACCTTTCTCTTCCATGACCTCTTCAATTTCTAGCATGTTTGAATCAAGAGGAATATTTTCCTCTATATCAATAACCCTTTCTTCAATGTGCCTTTGTTTTTCATCAATTTATTCTTTTTCCTAAGTTTTTTCAAATGTGGAAGTAGTTAGCATACCAAATTTCTTGACAATATCTTTGACCTTCTCTACTGTTTCTTGCTTTAGCTTTTCCACCTAATCCTTTTCTTTTCCCATAAGAATTGTAACCCTTGTTTAATTCTGAACTACTTAGTATATACCTTTTCCAATGTGGATTTATCATCTTCAAATAGGGAGGATCTAATTTCCTCCAAGGCATCAATTCTAATTTTGTCTTCTTCTTCAATAGCCTCATGTCTTCTTTCTAATAAATCATCCCAAACAATTCTAGGAACCTTTTTCTTAATGTTGCTCATATCAACTTCTAAAACAATGATATATTTAATAATGGTTTCAATGATTGTTTTCCTATCAGTTTCATCAACTTCTCCATACAAATTTGTTGTAGCTTCTAGCATATTATCATACTGTAACTGTAGACATTAAAAAATGGCTTAGGCCTGCGACTGCATTTTTCATCATCAATTCAAGATACTCGAAAAATGATTAAATGATTTTATCATTTAATTATAACTTAACATCTTATTTCCTCTAATTAATTAAATATTTTTAACCATTTAACTAATTCATTTTCATTATTCTTCTAAAATTGATAAATTAAGTAAATTACATGAATTTACTTTAATTACATCCCTAATTGATTCTAATCTCTTCTTTTGATTAACTAAGTAAATTACATTAATTTATCTTAATTATGTCCCTAATTAATTCCAATATCTTCCTTTGATTGATTAAATAAGTTTCAAAATTTATTTAATTAAGTCATTTAAATTAAATCTCTTCTTTTGATTACTTAAATAAGTTTCCTACATTTATTTAATTAATTCATTTAAATTAAATCATATTCTCCCACATTTAATTAAATAAATGATTATTCATTTAATTATTTATTCTATCTTCTCACCTAGCGTGCCTCCATAAATTAGATAGTTCATTCAACTATTTAATCACGTGCACACACTTCCTCCACAAAAGAAAGGAATTAAATTAATAATTAATTCTTCTATTTGAGCACATGTCTCCTATATTTTCAAGTAAATATCTCATGCATAATTCTCTCCTCTTTTGACTAACACTCTCTCTCAGTTCACTCATTGAATTGATCTGTCACCTCCTTCTAACTAATACTCTCTTTTAGTTCACTCACCTGATGAATTTGTCACCTCCTTCTGACTCACAGACTCTCTCAGTTACACCTCTTGAAACTAATATATCAAATCACTTAACTATTCAATCAAATGAATCAATCAAGTCAATTAACTATGCAATCAGGTCCTCACACTCAATCTGGACCATTTGAATTCAAATCAATCTCAACCATCGAATCTGTGAAACTTCTATAAGAGGAGCTTTTCAATTCTATTTTCGGTAATCACAATCTTCAAAGTTTTGTTGTCAAAATACCTACAGGCTAATAGTACATACTCATGATCTGAGGGCATTAAGAAATTCAAAGCAAAGTTGAGAAGAATAATGGAGATGATTCAAGCAAGCATGGGAATCCTATGATATCATTCTTATTTAATGGATTCCTTTGTTGCATTGCACTTCATTATCAATTTGGGGATTTTAGCATGATCTAGGCAATTTGTGATTGTTGTCATTACCATGCTTTCTTTGTTCTTGTTTATTTTCCCTTATTATTCTTTATTCTTTGACACAAACACTGAAATGACATTATGTCAAACAGGGGCAAACTGTAGACACTAAAAAATGGCTTAGGCCTATGACTGCAATTTTCATCATCAATTCAAGATACCCGCAAAATGATTATATGACTTTATTCATTTAATTATAACTTAACATCTTAATTCCTCTAATTAACTAAATATATTTAACTATTTAATTAATTCATTTTCATTATTCTTCTAAAAATCAATTAATTAAGTTACAAATTACATTAATTTATCTTAATTACTCCCTTAATTAATTCTAATCTCTTCTTTTAATTAATTAAATAAGTTTCATAAATTTATTTAATTAAGTCATTCAAATTAATTCATATTCTCCCACATTTAATTAAATAAATGATTTTTCATTTAATTAATTAACTTTATCCTCTCACCTAAAGTGCCTCCATAAATTAAATAGTTCATTCAACTATTTAATGATGTACACACCACTTCTTCCACAAAAGAAAGGAATTAATTTAATAATTAATTCTTCTATTTGAGCACATGTCTCCTACATTTTCAAGTAAATATATCATGTATAATTCTCTCCACTTCTGACTAACACTCTCTCTTAGTTCACTCACCTAATTGATCTATCACCTCCTTCTGACTAACACTCTCTCTCAGTTCACTCACCAAATTGATCTATCACCTCCTTTTGACTCACACACTCTCTCAGTTACACCTCTTGAACTAATCAATCAAGTCACTTATCTATTCAATCAATCTAATCAATCAATTCAGTTAACTATGCAATCAGGTCCTCACACTTGATCTAGACCATTCAAATTCAAATCAATCTCGACCGTCAAATCTGTGAAACTTCTATAAAAGAATATTTTCAATTCTATCTTTGAATAACCACAATCTTCAAAGTTTTGCTGTCAAAATAATTACAAGCTAAAATTGCATACTCACAATCTTAGGGCATTGAAGAAAATTCAAAGAAAAGTCAAGAATAATAATGGAGATGAATCAAACAAGCATGGGAATTACATGATATGATTTTTATTTATTAAATTCCTTTGTTGCATTCCATTTCATTATTGATTTGGGAATCTTAGCATGATCAAGGCGATTGGTGGTTGTTTTCATTGTTATGCTCTTTGTATTCCTATTTATTTTCCATTATTACAGTAACATATTGTTAACTAGAACATCCCATTTCATAGGATTGTGTGCCCTTATCGGAGGAGCCTTATACTTCTTCTTCTACTAATCTAATGGGACTTCCTCTATCTTCTTTCCTTTATTCTTCTCATTAATATGTGCAGTGAAGGATTTATTTTCTCTTTCAGTTTCTTCTTCATCTGAAGTATCCACAATGTCCACTTTTTGTTTCTTAGTTGCAGTGTTTGCCTCTTGTGAAGTACCTTCACCACTCTGACTCTCAGTAGCACTGCTTCATTTTTTTCTTGTCAGATGTTGTTCATGATTTGATCCAAGCTTAATTTCTTCCTCAAAATTTGCACAAAGCTCTTTGTTTTTTTCTCCTTGAGGTGGTAGCAGGGGTTGCTACTGCAGTCACATTCTTCCTTTTACTTGTTCTTATGCTCTGTTCAGTTGGAGTGGAAATTTCTTCAATCACCAGAGCACTAGGTTCCATCTTCTTTCCTTTACCAGTAGTGATAGCAGCTCCAGAGGACTTAGGCAGTGTAGAGGTAGGGGTGGAAGTTGTTCTTACAGATCTCCTAGGTCCAAAGGACTCACCTACAACACTGGATTATCTTGCTCTAGCCTCTCTAATCTGCTCCTCTATGTATCCTTCCCTTCTTTCCCATTCCTCCATTATTTTCCTTGCATTTCTCTTGATCTCAATTTTCTTCAATTCCATGTGCACCTCTAATGATTTTTCTTCATATGTCTCATACTTTGCTTGTGAGGGGTCCTTAGGACTTTTAAGCAATATGTCCACATATTCATTATCTTCATTTTTAGAAATCTCATAGCCAAGAGGCATAATCCATACCATCCTTGTTTTAACTGCCTCAATAATACACTCATCGGATGTAACAAGAAAAGTTATGTCCTTTGCATATTTGTCCACAAGTTTACGAGGAATTCTCTCCCTTTCATGCATCTTCTTTTGAAAGACTCCAAAGAATGTAGTTAAGGAATCATCTTGATCCTATAAGCCACCTAAGTTATGCATGCACTCTAGAATATGATGTGTCACTAGTCTTCTCTTATCCCATATGACATCCTTTCTTCCAAGAAGCTCTCTCATGAAGTAAAATAGTAAGAAAGCTACCAAAGTGCCAAACTTAAATGCATACTTATTTTCCCTTGTCATCTTCAAATTCTCAACAAGTTGTTGCCATAGCAGATCACATAGATCAAAGTCATTTCCATTTACCACCATTTCATGTGCAACATTGATAGTTGTAGTCAAAACTGAGTTTTATTTGTTTGTAAAATTGATCTTATGACCTATCACCATGTAGGCATATCTCACAAGGGTTCCAAATAGTTTTAGTTGTTAAAGCTCTTTTGTCATAGGTGGCACCTATAAGTTCCATAACAGCCTTAAGTACCAGTACGGGTATGATATCACACAATATTGTAACATCCTTGATTATTTCCTTGGTTATAAGTCCAAGCATATCAATCCATAGGAACTTTTCATGTAATCTACTCAATGCTAACCTCATAATCTTGTCATCACAGCTAAAATTAGGAAACCAGTTCCAAACATCTAACTTCTTCCTCACTAGGTTAACATATTCTAATTTCACTAGGTGATCATCTCTAGTAAGCTCATTGGTCCATAGTTTTGTAATTTTTAGGTGATCATATTCTTCCAATTTTCCATGTATGTATTCCCTAGTATCTTTTGTAAGCAAAACCCTAAATGGAATGCTTGAGAAAGCGTCGACTGGGTCATTATCAAACACTTTCATTGGATATCTCTTAAATTTTAGTCTATACCTATCAGTGATGTGAACAATAGTTGGGGTAGCCATTATAACCTTAATATGAGCTCAAATGCTTAAGAAAACAATTCTACTTTAAACCCACAAGGCACAATAAGTCATAAATACCTTTTATGCACACAATAGGATCTAGGGTTTGAGTACTCTACACCAAATTCACTTTGAATCATCTTCAAATCCTCTTCAACTCACTCTACTCTCTTCGAATGTACAAATTTGATTGAAATCAACTTGGTATCTCACTTTAAATCTTTCTGATTTTCCCTAATTTTGTATTAAATGCTTCAAATTTCATAAAGTTGATAAACCTTTTACTGATAAACAATAAACCCTAAAAAGCTCTACATTTCTTCATATTTGTACATTTTCTACCAGTTTCTTCTTCAAAAGCTTAAGCATATTACTTTACACCACATATCTTTGTGTCACTCCTTGACACCTTATATTTCTAGGGGGTTATTTGATTTTTCTGTTATTGCCCCCCCTAAGCCCATGCCTAGGTTTAATTTTCAAGAGAATTATATGCACCAAAGGGAGGTAAAGATTCATTTGTAGTTCATGATTGTTCTTTTTTCTCAAGCTCCTCTTCTTTCTCCAAATCTTTTCCATTTACTTTTGTACTTCAATCGGATCAATTGTCTTCATAGGTTCATTTCTCTTTGTTGAATTAGTTTGTCTTCCATTCTTTTGCAAAATTTTGAAATGTTTCCAGGTTTGTTGCAACTGTAGTACACAAACTTTTCCTGACCAAACTAACCTTTATTCAATCTAGATCTACACTAGTAAGTTTTGTGTCCAAATACATTGCATGTATAGTAGTAACCATTGAAATATTGAACCATTCTACCAGCATTATATCTATTCATCGCCTAATTTCTGCACTCCATAGCTCTATGTCCAAATTTCTTGCATGAAAATTTTTTTTTGGAGAAGGATCCAGTGTTCTGATTCATTCTATTTCTACATTATATTGCCTTATGTCCAAACTTATTGCAATAAATATAGAAACCATTAAAAGATTGTTACCTTTGATTATTTTGGTTATCTGATAGGGGGTCTTCTAGCATTGCTTCTTTGATTATGAAACTTTTCATCGTTCATCTTTCCTTTTGCTTTCTATGGTTCACTAATCTTCTTTGCATTAGATGTTTGATCTGCTTTAGAGCTTTCTCCTATTTCAAGCCCCAAACCACCTTTATTTTTAGATTCTTTCTATCCTGCAATAAATTCATCAAGCATCGTAGAGCTTGTCTTAAATTTGTCCTCATGAATTCTTTATTTTTCCAAATCTAATCTCAAATTTACCACTTCTTGTTCAAGTCTTGTGCATTCATTAGTTTTTTTCTTTTTACCATTACATTCATACATTCCGCAATTCTTTTATTTTCTTCCACTTTCACTTTTAGTCTGGTGATATCTTCATTTTCTTGTTTCAATTATTCATTGAATTCCTTATGTGTTTCTTTGAACTTCTTGATTTGTTCTCTCAATTTTTTTGATGCATTTATTTACTTCCTTTAGGTTTTCCTTCAAATCTTTTTTTTGCCTTCATCTTTGTCAAGATCTTCAAGAGAAACTTTAAATTCTTTGTCAATCATGTAGCTATCTTCTATGTATTCAATGGAAAAAATGTCTTTCGAAGGAGTATGATACTTTCTATCAGCCATGTCTTTAATCTCCAAGATCTTCCTCAAACTTTTAGGCTTCTTAGAAGGAACAAGGCTCTGATACTAATTGTTGAACACCTAAAATACTGAGAGGGCTGGTGAATTAGTATCCCATTAAACCATTTGATCAAAATCCATCCAATTAACAAAACACATCCAACAGTAATAATGAATGAAAGTATGAAACAATCACAATAATATATAACACGTGAACACTAGTATTTTTATGTGGAAAACCCAAAAAAAGGAAAAACCACAGTGAGGATTAGCTCACAATATATTATAACCGGTTATAAGATATTACAGAAAGGCTCACTGCTAGGAGGACTCACTGTCCATAAAAAGAAAGATAGATAAAAGATAGAATGACCACACAACCAAGATGTGAACTAATACAAAATGCACCTTTCTTGTGCTGAATTTAGTTCCTTTGAAGCTCAATATACTGACTCTACACTTTATCAGATACAGAATACAAAACACTGCTCTACTTTGCAATCGCTCGATATTCACAATATATTTTCTATTGTTTGGATCATACACATACAAAATTTTCATGCTCACATGTCATATCACATCTACATCCTCAAAAATGTCTTACATATATACTCAATTCATCTGCATACATCAATCAGGTCGGCCTAATTAGATGTAGCCCTAAATTAAATCAAAATTGTCTTGTCAGCTCCACACTTGAATCAAAACACCTTCGTGCTTAAAAAAAAAACATGCAATACTTTATTTAGGTCAGCATGGACCTAAAATAGATCTCATTAACATTCGCATTACATATTTAATCACCGCAACACACACCAAGCGTTAGGTCGGACAAGAATTAGACCTAATTAGAAAATATGCTAACTAGTCAATACCACCGATCAATCTGACCACATAAGCATGTGTCATCTAGAATATATAATGTGCTAACACTTGTAAGTAATCTCCCAAAATTGCAAATTTTGATTCTTATCACCGAAGGAGCATGGACTAGTTTACACATACCCACTTGCATTGTACATATCCAAAAATTTGTATGTCAAACTATTGTCACTTGTATCTTTCAAACTATACATTCAAACCAACTAAAATCTTGAACATAGATGCAACTTATAGTTAGGAACAACATACTAGCACTGCATAAATAGATCTTATCATATGAGAGAGTGTGAACCAAAATATCAAATCAAGGTATCTCTATTACCCGATTAGCTTTGAACACAATAAGGGGCTCCTTCATTCTTTCAACAGTTAGGCATCCTTGATAGATACTTGACTAAATTGTTCTATGTTCTAATTTTAATATGTACCTATGGAACCAATCTACATGACTAAGGAAATGAACCATGTGTGTTGATTCAAAACATTTTTTGTGGAAATAAACTATGCGCTTCTAGGTACTAGGAATCTAATCATCTCACTTTCTATAATTTATAAATATAAAAATAGGTGGTGTTGGTGAACACTTTTAGATGTTTTCTAGTCAAGGATCTTCTCCTTTTTTCAAAACCTTGAGATCTAATATAAGTTTTCAAACAAGGATAAAAAAATAATAAGCAACCATGCAAGATGCTTTACTTTATCACCAAGTGTAGATGTTGATATAAGCTAATAATGAATTGAGTGACTTGTGTTGCTCTCTATGTGATAATGCAATTTTATTGTTAGGATCTTTATGCCTTGATCTTCTATTATTATTATTTTTTGTGGATATATCCCACATGGATCATATAGTTTTGATAATGTAGTGAATTCATATTAATTATGTGGATTTATCCTATATGGTTTGCACCTCATGGATCATTTTCTATGATGCTTATATATTATTCTTGTAATAAAGAAAGGATTAACCTAAATCATATCGTGTATTAACTATTTTATGTTAAGGGGGTTGCTCCCTCAAACAAGCCCACAATAATTTATATTTGATTCATCTTCATTTACCTACAAAATATAATGATACATGTGAAAATAACACAATGCTTAGAAAATATCAAAAATATGCTTATATTGATCACAAGCCTTATTGGCCTCTTTGAGGGGGAAGACTCCTTAAGAAAAAATTTCTATTACAATATTTGATTCCAAGATAATATTTGATTTATTAAAATATCAATATAAATCTTCACAAGGAGTGCCTTATGAATTACAACCAATAGATAAATCCACACAATGTATTTTTAACTACTAACTATATTGTTGGCTATTACAATACTTAAAATTGATGAAGGGAAAAATTACACAATACACAACAACACAACTTTACACATGAAAGATGATTTTTTAAAATAGTATTGTTTACATGACAAAAATATGAAATGAAACAGAGGATCAAATCCTCAACAGGTTGCAACACATTGCAACTTCATTCCTAGGTTTTCGGTGCCTTCTGCTACATTATATCTTTAAATATACTTCTCATTTTATGCCTTCCCTCCTTTCCCATGACTTATTACCTCCCCCCTCATCCTCCACTACTTTGAAATGCTAGAAAAATGTTTCACAAGTTCACTTGGGCACCACCATGCCGAATTTGAATTTTGTAGCTCTCACCCCAAAAATAGATCAACTTTTGGGAGACCTAAATTTTGATTCAAGCACCTGATAGAGTCCATATTTTTTAAATTAAAGTACTATGAGTGCTCTATGATGCAAAAAATATGTAAACAACTTTTCACCAAATTTTGAGGTCAAAAAGATCATTTGAAGCCTCAAAACTTAACTTTAAGAATTTTTTAACATATTGAAAACTTAAATATTTAATATCTTCAATTCCAAAGCTAATCTTGACTCAAAACTCACCCACAATGTGAAATTTACCATTCTAAATCTTTGGGGAAATTTCAAGTCCTTGCATGCTCATATGTAAACTTACTAAAAATAGGAACCCTATTATTTTTAGCCCTCTTTTGAAAATATGAAAGTTCTAACTATTCTCCATGACTTTAAAGGAAATAAGCTTCATGAATATTTGCTAAACCAAATAAAAATGAAAAGATATTTTTTGGTTGATGCAAGATTACTCTTACACCCTAGATTCTCCTACATAAAATATATTACAAATGTGAGGGTCCTAGCATTCACTACCCCTTCATAAGTCCTTGTCCTCAAATATTGAAGTTGGGAAAGTATTTTTGCAAATAGAGAAGAGGTTCCCAAGTGGGATATTTTGGTTGTAATCCTCTCCACTAAACCAAAACTTTGGTGATAATGTGATAATAGAGAGAGCAAGAGTGTTAATCCAAAATAGCCTCAAGATCCAAGATGATAGACCCCTATCCATTTTAAGAAGTTTTGTTGGCACATGAACACGTTGTCCAAGGACCTTCTTCAAACAATAAACAAGGAAAATAGGATGTAGCCTAGAGGATAGAGGAAAATCCAACCTATAGACTACTACATCCACATGTTGTAGGATTATAAAAAAAATAATATATTTTGGGTGCTAAATTTTATTTGTTGACAAGCTTGAGGTATTTTCATTTGCAGGGTTGTATATGCAAAAAGATAACATCGCCAACATTGAATGTTCACTTGAATGGTGTTGGATGGCCTATAGTTTCATATAGTTTTGTGCCTGTATAGGAGAAAATTTTCACCCCTTGGGAAAATTCCCCTTTCACATACCTTCACCTTAGAAAATCAAATCCGAAGGAAAAATTCCATGTCACCCACTTGCCTTTCGTCCACTTGTCTTATTTTTCATTTTTTGGTGAGATAATATTTATTGGGGATGAACGTGTGGTGCACAGTGCGTGGACGTCTGTGCAGTGTGTTGCCATCCCTAACAAATTCCTAATCTAAAGTTGGCAGAGGCATTACACACCCGATTGGGGTTGAATTTTAGTGTCCCTCTTCAACCAACCAACCTTTAAAATGGTAGATTCTTCCCATCCCACCTTCAAAAACATTCTTCATCCATTCATTTCATCTTTTACACATTCTCTTGAACTCTCTAAGTAATTTCTCAACTCATTCACTTCACTTCTTTACTCTCAAGCAGCATTCTAGCACTTCCATTGTGAGCATTGCAACAGCTTTGAAGATCCATCAACTCCACATTGCAAGTGTGAGGCAAGCCATAGAAGTGTGGGCTTGGAATCTTGTAAGACCTCCCTTCATCGCCACTGTGACTGTGGTGACTTTGCCAAGTCCATACCTTGCATTCTCCTCCATTAGCTAGTGATCTTTTGGGTGGAGGTGGTAATGCTTCACTCCTCTCCTTTGTGATTTGATAGAGTAGCATTGTATTCTTTGTAGTGTTCATCTCTATCTTTTCTTTCTTTTATCGTATATTCTACTTCATTGCTTTTTGGTTGTATGTGGAGGTGGAAACACCAAAATAGGGGTCTGGTTGAGGGAGGCCCTTATACAGCCCCAACAATTTTCCCTCTTGCTTGTGTGTAGGTGAACATATGTGTGGAGCTAGCTGGTGAACTGGCGCTTCTATAAGATTATCTTCGTCACACTAGCTTTCATTTATCTACTTTATCATCTTCATTTTTACTTTTTGTACTTTTTTGTTCTATTTCTCCCTTCAAGATCAACTAGCTAGGTTGTTAGTACATTTTTAGTCAATTTCTACTATACTTGTTATTTTCTGGCCGTACGGATGCCAGCACACCAGAGAGATGCCAACGCACCGGGCTATCATCCTCAAATAGAGAGTTGTTTGAGGTGTAGTACCAACCCCAAAAACCATCTCACCTAGCTTAAAACCGAGATTCGGGCTTGTAAAGTGATAGAAGTACTACATAGTGCTCCTCATTCTCAATCCTCACCCCAAGACATCTTTTAGAGTGAGGTAAGTTATGGTATCCCTCCGCTCTTGGCTCTCCGTGACTTGGAGCCTTGACATGGTTGGTCCCCCTCTCTTATAGTGCCAAGGTTTGGTTTTCTATAAGGGTGCAAAGGAAAGATTCATAGAATATGGGAGTCAAGTTGACCACATGTACCTTGGAAGTACCTAGAAAGTAAGATGTGAGAGATGGTAGTTGTTGGTTATACATAGTTTCATAAGGTTTCACCTTTGTGGTTAAATGATAGGAAGTGTTGTACCACTATTTGGCAAGGGGTGGCTATTTGGCCCAATGGGTTTGTTGTGAAAAAGTAAAGTAACATAAGTATGTCTCCAAGCATTTATTGACAATATATTTTTAACCATTTATTTGTGAGTGATATGTTGAGATAATATTTTCATACATTCCTTGTATCTTTAATAGTTTGTACCAAAATTTACTAGTGAATGTGGTGTCATAGTCATAAACAATGGAAGTGGGAATACCATGGAGGTGGAAATTTTAATCAAGAAAGACTTCCACACTTATATAGGTGTGATATGGATGGGCTAGGGAACATAAGTGGGTATATTTAGAGAGCCAATCCACTAGTACTAGAATGGATATATTATTGTTGAACATAGACAATTATTCAATTAAATACATGGGAATATTGGTCAATACATGAAAATTAGAATGGGAATGGATGTAGAGTGTATATTTTCTTGCTAGCTCTACTTTTATGGTGTTGGTATGTATCGTATTTGACTATAAATTTCTTGATACGTCATTTTTCATATCAACCCAAAAGAAAGTGTATTTGATCTATTCATATTTCCTTAATAAATTAGAGTGCCCTATAGAAGGGTAGGCATCTTTCAAGTAACAATGGTCTCTAATAGTAGTGAGTCCATTAAGAAATAAAAATATAAAATAAGAACTTGAAAGCTCAAATAGACAAAGTCGTAATTATCATATTCCATTACAAACCTCAAGATCAAGCATAATTTAAAGACTTTCTTGTGAAAGGATGTGGATGCAACTCAACAACATAAATATATGGTATTTTGATAATACAATTTGACTGAGTAATCTTACATACAAGACTTGGTTATTAAATGATAAATGGAATTAGGTATCTATATATTTTAAAGATCTAAATGAAGGGTATGATATGATCAAAGACCAAGAGTTACATGAATTTATTGTGGAGTCAACTTGGAGAGGTGGAGAAGATGACTTGACTTATTATGGAAAATTATCATTTCAAGCTAGGAGGACAATAATGAATTAAATTAATTCATTAAATAGATAATGAAAAAAAGTTACTATTAAGAAGTACAAGTTTTGTGAGGAGAAAATATAAATTTTATTTATTCATTAAAAATGGATAATTATCTCACATTAATTAAATAATGGAATATTATTTAATTAATTGACTAATTATGGATAATGGTAATAAATGATAAATATTGATGGTCTGAATTATTGGCTAGTTTTCCTTTTACTGTTTTATGCTTTAATCATTTCTTTTGCTAAGTTTTAAAGATATTACGAAGACCTTACATATCTTTTATATGTCTTTTATATACTCTTAAGTATTTTTAAGTATGTGGAAATGGAAATACGTTATGTTGATATATGCTTGTATGAATGCATGAATGTCTATTGAATTTAGTATTGATTCTATGTTTAATTTATGATTGTTAATAATGTGGATGCCTTAGGAATGACACTAACACCTTGTAGCAAGAAGGATTGTTAATCCGCAACAACAAGTTTACCAATCCATAGCATAAGAACTATGGATGGTTGCATAGAAGAAGTAAAACAGCCAAAAGCACGACACTTTTAGAAGGAAGCGAAGGTGATCATTTATTGATCAACTGCGAGTCACCACATGACAATCTTGCTCACCAAATATTACAGCTAGGGGAAGGAGTCTACTCTCGATAGGAATTATTTATGACAAGACTATTCTCAAGAACATGTCTTTTTCATAACAGCTAAAGCATTGGGCATAAAATTATAAATTGGTTTATCTACTCCTGCTTTATAGTTATTGTTTTTTTGTTTCAAACTAAGTACTCTTCCTATCTTTGAGGAAGAGTGGACCATTGCTTTATGATTTTATTTTTATTCCAAGAAGAATAAAACTCCTCACAGACCCTATATAGTAGGATTTATTGTCAAGAATCAAGTTGATATTGGATAAGTTGTTTATGGATAGTTCATTGTTTATCTATTATTAGTTGTGCCAACAAAATATGTGTTATCAAATAAGAAATCTTCAACAGATTATTGTTGGATTTTATGTAAGAGTTCAGTGTTTATATGCAATAAAGGGAATTAGTTTGATATCATAAATTGCTAAGTAAGTAAGTAGGTGTTGACAACTTCTATGGAAGCAACAACCCAAGTAAGGGCCACTTAAGGTACTATTGATCCACTTCATTTTTTGTTATTAGTTTACTTGATGCATTGTTGAAGTTAGCTAGTAGTTTCCAGTTATATGCATATGTTATAATTCATGAATGTCATTTTATAGTTTTGAATTGAATTATGTAGATTGATTATTGGTTTCATACTCTAGAGAAATTAGCTAGGTTAGGACACTTCAATTTTAACAGTTGAAAGTTATAGTCTTAAGTATTAGGTACCATAACATAAGGTAATAGTTTACATTTATTTTCCTTGTTTTGTGAATTACCAATTCATTTCACTTTCCAGCTTTTGCATTCTTTTGTACATGTGTAATTGCATATACTCCATTGGTGTAGGATGTTTCTAGGATCTATGAACACATATATTATGGCAGCACTATCTAAATTTTATGAGTCCCTGGTTGATAATTAAATGCAGCCTCATTATTCAGTTAGGAATTCATCCTCTAAGTTGTGTATAGACCTATTAAGCACCAAGTTGATTAGAAAATAGAGAGGCTCTAAATTTTTGGCATCACTATCAAGGATGGTGCTAAGTTCAAGATTCTCTTGTGTGTTTTTAATTCCTTTCAATCTTTCATAGTTTAGTAATTCTTTTTTAGCATTAGGGTAAATAGGTTTTAGCCATCAACAACATCATGAGTTACTAATAATGTGTAGGAATCATTGATCTAAAGAGTCCCAACCATTGCATGTGGAGACAATGAGATAATTTGGGAAGATTCATCCCCTCAACACATGAAGCATTAGAAGATACGGGTGAATAAAGTGAGCAGAACAAGGGAAACCATGAAGAAGAATCATCTCTTACACCAATTTCTAAACCAACTACAAAGCAGACTTCATGCATACATATAGTCACCATGGGTGATGAAGTACTAGAAGATCCACCAGAGCATGTAACTTTTGAATTTCCTATAACCAACCAAGAAAGGGCAATTATTTTGAAGAATATACTTCCTTCAACACTTCCTATCTTTTATGGGTTGGTCACAGAGGATCCAAAAACCTTTCTTTTTGATTTCGATGTGTTATCCAAAATTTATGACTACACCACTAATTCTTATAGACTCAAATTATTTCTAGCTAAACTGAAATATTTTTCTCTGTGATGGTTTATGGGGTTGGGAAGAGACATTGTTCCTAATTAGAATATAATGAAGAAAAAATTCCTAGAGAAAAAAAAAGATTATTGCAGAGGAGCAAATAGAAAGAGGGATGGCATATTTAGGATGTCACAAAAATAAGATGAACCATTAGAAGATTATGTTGAGAGTTTTCAATTTTGCCTCAAGAAATCCCATCACAAAAGACTTTTTGATGAATCTTTAAAACCGGAATTCTTAAGGGGAGTTCATGAAGACTGTATGGATGCTCTCAACAAATCATATCAAACATGAAGGACGACATCATTAGCCACTTGGCTACCCAACTAGATACCCTCCATATCAAGAAGAAGTAAGAAGAAGTAGAGGCAACCCTTACATAATACTACCAACACTGTCAATAGAAGAATATTAATTGCAAGTGCAAGAAGTTGGGCAGTATTTTTGAAGACAAGCAAGGGAAGCTAAAATATCATGCCCTGAAGATGAGAAAGGTCAAGTTTTTAACATAGCTTAACACAAGCCATGGAATCCAAGACAAGTTATGCACCAATATCTTGTTGAAAAATGTGTGGATAGTGTGTTTTTGTTAATTTCAACATTCGTTGATACCATATGCAATTGATTTATAGGACGGTTCATGGTTGGATGTCAAGTTCATGATGTTATCACTAGTACACTATTGTACACCATCATTCAAAGTTCATGGTTGGATGTTCAAATACCTTGGTTGATAAGGTTCAAATCTATTTTAGGCACAGGATTGGATTCATAGAAGCTCTGTTAAATGTGCATTTCTCGGCAGATGAAGATGTGATCTTGCAGTTTGAAGAGTAGCTCTTAACAATTATAAGGTATGCATATTCTAATTTTCTATGCATAAGATTTACCACAAAGTATTCTAGTGTTGTCAAAACATGAAACTATTAAGTTCCAATGAATGTATGATAAGGAGTTGAATGTCTCTACATTTCACCACATCACATTTCTTTACCTTGCAATTTTTGGGGTTATGTTTCTGAAGGTGGTATGTTTGATCAATCCAAGTTTCAAATGTTTTGGTTCACCACTCGAGGTTCTGTAGATGATAGTGTGTTGTCTATGTTCTAGTAAATTGGTAGGTTGGTTTGTTGGTGTCTAAACAATTTACATTATAGCATATATTGGATCAATTTTGTGTACAAAGGCTATCTAATGCATGATGGAATCTCTTTGAGCTCTTTGGTTGCTTCGCAAGATGGTATGTAATCTTCTCCTATATAGTAGTATGTCTAGAATCATTAGTTTTGAGTGTGAAGTGTTTGTGCCCACATGAATTGATTTGAAATGACAAGAGGAGTGCACAAAAGTGTTGTTACATTCCATATAAGTGTGTTGAAGTGGTTCGCATAGAGTTTCTTGGTCTCTTCAGTATTGCCTTGGTTTGGAGTTGTTGTTTGGTAGTTTACTTGCTTTTCAAGTTGACTTGTCATGGTGTGTTGCTTGCGCCAAGTGTTTAGATGTGTGTGCTGATTTTGAGGAAGTGTTTCATGAATAATAGGTCCTAGGTATCTCTCAGCTTGAACCGCATAAGTTTTCTCTCTATTTTTTTTTTTTGAAACCGACTTGATTGTAAATATTGTATATCTTACTTATATTTCATGTTTGTAGCCGACTTTGTGAAACCTTTTGAAGGTTATAGATGGTACAAATAGAAGATTAAAGTTTTTGAGAAAAAGTGTGTGATTTCTAAATGTTTTGAGTAGATAATGTGTGAATAGATTTCAACGGAATATCTTTTGATAATGAAATGTGTCAAAGGTCATTTTTGACAGATCAACAGTGAATGTGAGACTGCGAAGAAGAATATGTGCCTATAAATGATAAATTTTGCTAAAAGAAGTGAGTTGTAAGAAATGTAGCTTATTAAAGCAGAGGTATGTACCAAAGGAAGTGAGCTAGAGGTAACATATGTATTGATATATTTCAATTGTATGTCAAGGTTGTGAACCTCTATTGTGAAAGTTGTATTGAACAGGGAATAGTGAGCTTATTTTGGTTAGAGACCATTAATATTTGTTGTAAAATTTATTTTATTTGTGAGTCTATATTTAGATGGTATATCCAAGCAACTTTCTCACTGTGGTTTTTCCCTTCTAGGATTTTCCACGTAAATTTGGTGTTATGGTTGTTTACAATTCTTGTCTTATACTTGTTATGGTTTAATTAGTTAATTATCGATGAATGGAAAGAATTAAGTAATGATTCACCCCCTCTTAGTCCTTTTGTGTGTTTAAAAATTGGTATCATAGCCAAGTTCTTTGATACAGCCTAACAATTGAGGTAGATCCTAAGTGGAACACGTGGGAACTAAAGCAATGTCAATAGAGAATAATCCTCTGAAAGTTAAGAAGCGTGAAGATATGGAAGGTATTAATATAAAATATTGTGAAGTGGAATTTGAAGGAGAACTTATTTCAGCTTTGGAAGATCTGGATATTGTAAGAAGAGAAAGTGGATAATTGAAGATCAAACTCAAAGAATTAAAAGAGACAATCATCAATTTGAAAGTTCAAGTTGAAGAAGGTAAAAGGGTTGCAGATTTTCTAAACAATAAGCTGAAAGACAAATCAGGGGAATGTTCCAAACTTTTAGAAGAAATTATTTCCCTGAGGAAAGAATTGGAGAAAACAAAGGATCAGATAGACAAAGGTCTAAAGCTCAAGAAAATCTCCAAAATTGTTAATGAAATAATTAGTACTCAAAGATCTGCAAAGGACAAGGGTGGTCTTGGATATGAAAAAGGTCAGAACCCAAAGGCTAATATTCCTAAAAAATAAAAAGGAAAAGGAATCTACTGAAGATCTTAAAGAGGTCAAAGAATAAAGAAAGAAAGAAATTGGATGATGACTTCACAAAGATCAATAATCAAAAGAAAAGCTTCAAGATATCTCTTCCTAAAAAAATTGCTACTTCCAAGTTATCACAATCCTTTCATGGTTATCTGTATTCTTGCGATAAGTTTGGTCATAAGGCTAATGATTATAGAACTAAGGAAAGAAGGAATGATTATATGAAGAAGAACTCTTTTGTGCATCCAAGACATAATGTTATAGTCTCTCATTCATTTTATGGCTATTGTTATGCACACAATAAGTTTGGTCATAAGGTTATTGGCTGTAAATCTAAAATATGGAGAAACGGTTTAGCCCCTGAATATGATGTTGTTTACTACAAGTGCAATAACCTTGGGAATAAGACAAGATTTTGCAAAAGTGGTTCTATGAAACCACATGCTGATCCAAGAGGATCCAGAAGACCTTAAAAATTCACAGTCTCAAAATCAGATGAAACTAGATCCATTGCATAGGGCTCACCTACATGGTCCCAATGCAACTTGAATCACGTCAAAAGGAGACCATACGCCCAAGATATGCTTAATCAAAGTTGGGGTCAAACTTGGTATAGGGGCCAATCGAAAAGGTGGAAATTTTGATCATCTCAAAAATGGTCAAAAGTCACATCATGTCGAAGATCTCATCGCCATGATTTCAAGGCCGTTCGTTTCGTAGAAAACGAAGCTCGGATGGCGAAGTTATGACCAGTTCAAGTTTTGGTCAAACTTGGTCAAAATGGTGACATGGCATCACCAAAGCTTGACACTTGACAGGACACGCGACATATGGCGTGGCAGGAGTAGTGAGTTGGCATAAATATGGATTAAACCATAATTATTAAAGGAAAAAAATGTATGGTTTAAAAAAATAAAATAAGGAGGATTTGGTGGGATTTGATCCCTTAACCCATACCTTAAAATCCTCTTGCCTTGCCCATAAAACAAGGAGAGAAATAAAGCCCGTAAACTCATATTTCAACAAATTAACCCCTTTAACCACCTTTCTCATATTTCAACGACTTATAATATTTTAAGGGGCTTAAAATAATTGGTTAAAGATTTTTATGGGAAGCCTTAGGGTGAAAATGATGAAGCCCGTTTTTAAAAAAGATTTAAAGATTAAAGGGCTCAATATAGGTGATATGGGGAGATATGGAAATAATTTGGTTTAACCCCCTAATTAGCATTTGTAAATGTATTTAAAGGGGGGATTTTTCTCTTGTAAGGGGAATCAAGTATTTTGATTGGAAATTATTGGGAAATATTGAAAATTCTCTTGGAGAGAATAATTATATTATGGGAAAATTATTGGAATTGTGAGAGTTTAAGGAGAGAGAATTCTTTCGAAGGAGATTTTTGTAAACATGAAGACATTTGAATTGCCTTCAAGTGTTGAGAGAGACTGTGAAGAGAGTTTTATGCAAGTTTGGAGCTTGGATATTGTAACAAGGCATTTTTTTGCTTGGTGATATTAATGAAAGCAGTCCAATGTTGGGAAGCAGACCCAGAGACATAGTCTGTATTGGATGAACTTCATTAACAAGCTCCTGTGTTAACTTCTCTTATGTCTTATTCTTCTATCTTCGGTCTAATTTTCTCTCTATTTCATTTCAATTTATTTTTCAATTCAGTATTTGATTTCTAATTACAAAATTTTAGTAATTAGTAATGTCATTAATTTATGTAAAAGTGAACCTAGTCTGTAATTTCAACGGTTAAATAACATAGTCACGCAATTTTGTCTGGATCGAGAACAATTGTAATTAAGGTTAAATACGTTTGAATTGTAAACCTCTAATTAGAGATCACATGCTCAACATAAGAAGATAGAGGAAGATAAGGAAGTTGCAAAGGTTTAGAGAAAGAAACAAGAGCAAGATATTGAAGTGAGGAATGACACAACACTTGTGCATTGTGCATAAGATTTCATTCTTGATTGAGATAGAACATTATCTCATGGGGATTTATCTTCCACAAAGTCTCTCTACCCCCTAAAGAGAATAAAATGATGATCATTACAACATGAAAGGTGATTTGAATGGAATTGTTTGAAGAATCGATTGATAAGCAAGATGAAATATGTAGATCAATTTTCTAAAGAAAGAACCTTGTTTGCAGAGGTATGTGGAATGAATATGCATCCTTGTTAATTCACGGAGCACTTTGGTAGATGCTTACCTAACAAGTACAAGGCGCATTAAATGAGGATTTTTAGGGAAAAAGTGAAATCATTTTGCACGATATTGGTTCATTTGAATCAAAAGAATTTGTGTTCAAAGCTAAGAAGAAGGCATCAAAGGTGCTTGTGAATTCAAGTGGAATTGTTGCAAAGTTGAAACCCTAGCAATAGTTCAGAGGGGTATTTTAAGTTGCTCATAAACCCTTGTTTTAAAGTGTGAAAATAGATCGCAATTACTACTCCAAAATTGGTATATGTTTCTAAGAAACTTAGGCCAAAGTATAATAAATATCCTTTCAAGGCTATGGAGGTAGATAAGGATGGTGTGTTCTTGAAAGTTATAGTTGATATTATGCATACAAAAGATGTAAGGATCTATATTCATGCCCCCATAAATGAAATTGATCATAAAAATTTTGAGGAATTGAGGCACAACTTGTTGAATGATGACTATATCGAGTATAAACTAGAGTATGCAAATGTGTCGGCTAAAGGGTTGGATGCATGGAAGAATTTTATTAATTATGTGACAACATTAAATGGGAGTATAATTTTGAGTAGAATTCATGATGAATTCATCTATTTGGACAAATGTTATAGAATCACCAAATAAGAAATTAAGGCAGTAACAGGGTTGTGTGCAACCGGACCTATTATGGTAATGAAAGTTGTGAAGAATGAGAAGGTTACAAAGTTAGCCGGAGCAAAGTTTGACAAAATAACTCTAAGCATAAGTGATATCAAAGATTTGGGTGTTAATTATGCTTCCATGGGAATGGCATACAAAGTGTACTTCACCAATAGAGAGTGTTCTACAACTAGTCTTGTAATTCATACCACATACCAAATGGTTAAGGAAGGAAAGGACTTTGATCTACATGAACTGGTGAGAGAAATTGTTTAATAATTTGAAAAGAACCAAGGAGACTAGATAGAACTTTAGGTTTGGGTCTCTAATTATTTTCCTTGAATTTTACTTTCTGAATGAATTACCTAGATTCAAAGGCAAGGTCTGGAAACAATACCTTTTGGTTGCCATATAGACAAGGAATGACATGAGAGGATTCATTGATAAATAAGCTTGCAATACTTCATATTGCGGCTTCTTTAAGAATTTGCAAGCTGAGGTGCAAGATAGGGAAAGAATTCCCTTTGATCTTATGAGAAAGTACAAGGATGAGATTACTTTTTTGGTTGATAAATATTATTTTTACATTAAATTTGTGGAACCCTGGACATCCTAGATTCCAAAATTTCCTTGTGAGGTCTCTCCTAATGAAGTAAAAGCATATGTGTAAAAAAATTTAAATAAGCATAAGGATCTTGCAACAGAAAGATTTGGTACCTATGTGATTTAGATTGTCCCAATTGTTGGTTTGATCTCTCTGTGGCATCTCTCTGTGAGGTGTGGATTGATTTGAATTAAACCCAAGGGTAGTTTCATGAAAAGGGTCACTTGAATATTCCATGTCCTTTCTTTTGGATTTTGACCTTGTTTCAACCATGTGAGATGTTTGCAAGTTGAGGGATAATGCAAGATGTGGATGACACTAAACTATGTTTTTGGATTTTTAGATTCTAGGGTATGAAAATGCAAGGATGCTAAAGTAGGGATGATAATGCAAGGACAATAATGACCAAAGGATGGGTATAATGAATGCTAAGGGATGCTAAAATCTGATTGATGGTCAAAGTGAGTGACAAGGTGAAGATAATGATACAATTGAAACTATGCTATGTTTTTGTATTTTTGGAGTATAAGGATGCAAAGTGCAATCTAGGCAATATGAGTCAAATGAGAGTAATGTGAAATAATTTTAAACTAAGGGTGGCAATCAAGCTAATGTGAACCCAAGGCAACAAATTCCAAATGTCGTTGACCATAAGAGAACAACCAAGACTAGGACAAAAGACCAAGATCAAACTTGACAAAGTGACAAATGACAAGACAATAATAATGGCAATGGTCAATGACAAATAGAATGTGTAACCAAGAATTTCCAAAAGCTCAAAGGTCTCCCTATGTTCAAAATTTGAAGGCCTAAATGCAACCTAAGGGTGAAAGTCCAAATTGTGTAATGCAAGGAATGAAGGGATACAAACTATGATGCAATTTTTTCCTAATGGGGATGCTC
Organism: Sequoiadendron giganteum; assembly: GCA_007115665.2. Classification (NCBI taxonomy): domain Eukaryota; kingdom Viridiplantae; phylum Streptophyta; class Pinopsida; order Cupressales; family Cupressaceae; genus Sequoiadendron; species Sequoiadendron giganteum. The sequence goes on along the minus strand of CM021109.1, from coordinate 347,189,788 downwards.
ATAAGGGACTAGTAAAACTTGTAAGTCTGTGTCTGACGATTGCGGTTCCAAAATGATATTTTTCACAGTTTTGATGTTTTCAATGGTTTTTTATTCGAGTTTTGATTTTTTCTAATGGAATATGATTGGCAAACACAACAGACAGTATCAAGCACTTTGTTTGAAAATTGGTTTGATGTAAAAACGTTAGATTTTTGTAAAGAAGACAAGCACAATCGTAAGGTTGGCAAGGGCAATATTCATTGAATTCCCACTTGGATTAACCAACCGCGCTTATTCTTAGCGGATGACTTAGAAGCTTGGCCACACTGGCTCCCCCATCATGGCACTCACTTCTCAAGTCAACCAAGCTTCGAGTTCTCATGAATCTCTCATGACGAACTCTTCATCTCTACTAAGAACCATGAGTATGTGAGACGGCTTCGAAGGTTCAACCTCCTGCACCAGAAAATAGAAGGATTTTGGCTGCTACAAACAAGAGGTGTCTAGTAAGGGCATCTGGTTTAGGGGGTACTATGATAAACTCCCTCAGGAGGTCTCCCTACCCTTAGAACAAGGGGTTACATATCATAAAGATACTAGGGGAGAGCTATCACGTACCACACCCGTTGATTGCAAACTTTCTTTGCAATCACAAATTTCTATAGCGATTCTGAAGGACTTGGATTTAGTCTGTTACCACTTAGGGTCGTCCCTTGGGGTGAGTACTTTTTCCCACCAAGGCAGGCCCTTCTAAATGGGTGAACAAAAAAATAGATGGGTCTGGTTTTCTGATCACCGAGTTTGCACAAGGTGACAGCATATACCTACCATCTTACAAGCACAAAAAATAGTGGTTTATTAACCCCCTAGTTAAATCTACGTGAAAAAAGACATTTGTAAATTTTAATCCTTTGCTTATGAATTGAAGACGCTTTATAAATTTTAAACTGATGACATGAAATGCAAGTTTATTTTAACAACCATGAGTGAAAAATGCATATTGTTGTTCTTTTTAAACCTTATGAATGTGGAAGATGCAATTTGTTGTTCATTTTAAACCCATGAATGGAAAATGCAATTTATTGTTTATTTTAAGCCTATGAATGAATTATGCAATTTGTTGTAAATTTTAAGACCAAATGAGTGACATATTCAAATTGTAGTTCATTTTATCCTCATGAATGTAAATGTAATTTGTTGTAAATTTTAAAACTAATGAATGAAATGCAATTTTAGCTCTTCAAAAAGTGTGTTGAAAAACACACAAAATATTTCTTATCCAAAACAAATCAAAAATCTTGCAAAACCACAAGTTAGATCTTCTTGATGAAAGCCACACGTTGAAAACAAAACATCGGTAAACCAAAAAAAACTTGAATAAAAACAGCAAACTAAAATAGTGATAACTTAAACAAAATTTTAAACCGTAAAAATCTATGGAAAGCTAAGACATAGACCTTCAAAACCCAAAAAAAGTTTGGCAAAATCCTATACAACAAAAGTGTTATAAACAAAAGAAAATTTGGATCTTAACAACTAAATCTTGAAAAGCTACAAGCACTAAAACGGCCATAACTTTCTCAAAACATATTGAAATTTCAAACCGTTTGAAGTTTTGGAAAGATAAAAGAGAGGCCTACAAAACCCAAATAATCATTTTTTAATATTTTGTGCGTCCATTTTTTGTGCTCAAAATAAGATAACAGGATTTTGTGCGAATTCTTGGTTGTAACTTGCAAAACAACAAAAACAAACAAGAAAACAAATTAATTTTTCTACAAAATTGTAAGATTCACGTCGAGTTCACCAATGTAAGATGGGGTTTGTTAGTTTTTAGCCTAGAATAGTGACAGCTAATACTTCTAGACTATCAACCACACCTAAACAAGAGAAACCAATGAAAGCATGAGAAAACAAAAGCATTAAATCAAAACACTCCCCATGCTTGAATCTTGAATCACTTCCCTTGCTCTCCTATTTCTCCTTTTTGCAATCTTTTCCCTCAAATTTTGTTGCTTCACATGTGCAAATACTTAAAAAATAGTAACTAGAAAGTTGGAGACAATTATCTGTTAAATTGAAAATGGAGGAGAATGGACGATTGAGATTAATCTTCTAGAAGGATTCCAAGATCAATGGATGAGAATGAATGAGACGGAGGTTACGAAATGGATGGTTGAGATCGAGATTCTAGAAAGATGCTCAGATCAACGGTTGAAAATTGATGCAACCAGAATATGCCATGCATGGAAAAGATATGACGTCGACGCCTATGACACCCGACGGCTATGACAGCAATGAAGGCAATGACAGGGATTAATGACAAGGCATCTTTGACCAAAAGAGGTGCATAAATAATTTGTTTTAAATTATTGATTTGAAAATGGAGGAGAGGGACAAGTGTCAAATAAATAATTTTAATTGATCAGGATAAAAATGAGAAGGTGAATCAATTAAATAATTAAAAATTATTTAATTAATAGAGGAATATGATCGAACGTAATTGAATAATTAAAATTATTCAATTATCGAAAGATGACACCAGGGAAAATGGCGCTCGCAGACTTAGTATATTTTTTCAGTGTCTACTGTTGGTCTGTTGAGTTGAATGCATGCCCCTTCTACATCAATTTACTTAACATAAATGGAGTTAGACAGTCAACATTCCTTTCTAGGCTTAAAAAGCTGTAGTTCTTATATAGTTTTTTGTTCCATAAAAGCATGCTTTTCTTTGGAAGAAATAGAACATTTTTCTAAGATGGACAACAAAAGAAGTAATAATTAATAAGGATATGAGAGAGGAAAAAGATGATGAGGATGAATAGGCTAAAAGTAAGGGTGATGGTAAATGAAGAGGAGATGAAAGATAAGAGTACATATATTTAGCTCCAAGGAAGGAAGATTTAATGTTTCACTTTCACTAATATATTTGGGAAAAAGGTAATTATATTCATAAACCCTAGCAACAAGTATAATTTCATCTGTGTAGACTTAGGAAAACAATTATGGGTTCAAGAAAAGAATATCAAAGAGACTCAAATAATGATAATATTGTTCATTTCTTTGGAAATGTGAAGCCCTTTGTGAAAAAATATGTTTTGGATTCATTTTTTTATGATTTGGATAAATGGGTTAAATATTAATCTTAGATATTAGTGGTTAGAGACATTAGGAACAATCAATATTAATGTGAAAAAGAATTTTTTAAACTTTGGTACAAGGAAAAAAGAAAGAAAAAAGTAACTTTGCAAGATGCTACACATAATAGGAAACAAAGTAAAAGTGGGTTCAAGTATCTAATGAGAAGTGTATAAATGAACCAAAAGAACATGAGGAAGAGCAATAAAATAGGAAATGAGTATTTATATTCAAGAGACAAAGAATCGGGTGGCAAAAATGGTAGAGAATCAAATATATCAAAGAAGATTGTAGAATTAGAACAAAAGGGTGCAATGTATAGACATCCACGACATTGTAAAAGGCAACATTCATAGAGCTATGGTACTACACACCCAGGAAACACTAACTACGTACATATATAGAATCACAAAACCTGTCACTATAGATATACATGGAACCAAAAGAGAAAGTATAGGAATTTGTGACACCAAAATGTTAGGGTTATTTATGGAACTAAAGGAGAATATGAAGAATAATAGAATCAAAGTGGTGGAACAAAATATGAAACTATATAGGTACAATCAAGCAAAATACTCTATGAAGATCGCATGTGTATGGTTGGATAATAAGGCATAGCATAATGTTTGTAATGACTTGCAACAATTTTATTAATTATCTTTTTCTCATGTTTCAAGGATGAAACATGTCAAGGAGGATGGAATATTAGATACTACAAGTATGATATTGTAATGTTGTTGATTGATGGAGATGCCAACATGTGGCACACATCCCTTGAGTTATTTATGTATCCCATGTGCGAGGAGTTGGTAGTTGTAAGTAGTCGGGTGTTATATATTGTAGTGCTTAGGCAAGAAAGAATATATTAACATAATTGTATCTATTTTTTATCTCATGTTGGAGATATAACATGGAGTGGATTTTGACCTGGAGCTATGAACTGGTGAGGTCACAAATGGGGGACCTTATCCCAATATAAACACTCAACAATAATAACACCCCAATGGGGTTTGAACCTTGGTGGCAAGAACAACAACACCACATTTAAACCATCACACTATGTCAATATAGGCATCTAGAATGTTTATATTATTTTATGCAAGTTCTTAACATTTTTTATCTTGTAAGTCCAAACCCAACAACTTAACTTGCCTCTAAAAGCTAGAAGTGTAAATCTACTCTTTGAGTATGCCCCTATCCAAAATATTGCAAATTATTATTTTGGCCAAAGTTAACATATTTGAATAAAAATGCAAGTAAAAATAACAATTCTTTGAATTCATCGTGATTAATTATAATTTTTTAATATGTGCAAGAGATGTCTTGTGTGCCTTACTAACATTAGATACATCAAATTCACTTTCCATTTGCTTCAAACATTTATCTACTCCAACACATCTACTTGTCCCTGAAAAATTCTTAATTTCAACTATTGTTCAACTTTGAAATGGAGATGGTCGGATTCCTTTACCTTAACTATGTGTTTTCTTTCCTAGACTACTATCCATTTATAAACTCTTTTTTTTTTTTCATCTTCATAAGTATACAAATGTTCCACTCTAAGTTTTTGTAGCATAAGAAAATTCATTCATCTTGGTATTTCATCACATACTCTACATTTTTAAGGCTTTATCCATTCCTTCATCATGTTCCTTGTTGATTCAACTATATGAAATCTTTTATTCATAAGGTTTCAACTATCCTTCCTTGAACCTCGCTAATATCATAGAAATTAACACAAGCACTTCTACAACAATTAAGATTAAACTATTTGATATCGATATGATGATTGATTTCTCAAGATCTTGATGGAAATTAAATGCATATTGTATTTATTCCCACATGAATTATACTTCATGATATTGGAAAAAAAATATTTTAGGTTTAGTACAATGGTGGTTGAAATGAAAATGTATAAAGCAACAAAACATGCAAATGAAAACCAACAAAGACGATAAATTTCTTGAAAACTTGTGTTGAGAAAAACAATTGGAAAGAACCAAGTGATTGCTTCCCCTCCAACTTCAGCAATTACAAAGACATGGAGTGTGCTTACAACAATAGACAATTGCATTCATTCCTATCAACTCTTTCATAACTCACGTTGTGGAGAAACTTAGTTTGAAAGTGTCAAATAATCACTTACCCTCTAACTTTGGCAATTACAAAGATAATGGAGTGCACTTCAACAATATACAATTGCTACATTGCTATGAACTCTTTGTTACTTCACATTCTTCAACATAATAATAACTCAATTGACTTACTCACTTCCTATACTCATATTGGGCTCCCCTTTTAACTAGTATCAATGGAGCTCTTTACCACCCAACCATTACGGATTGGAAGAGATACCATTTATGAGTTGTTTGTAGACTTATTAGCTTCAAGAGAAACTGCCATTTTGTATATAATCCACCCCTATAACTCAAATGCAACCACCAGTATGAGTAAAAGCAATTTGCCCTTATCACTTAAATGCAACTCCCCCATGTCAAAACCACCATTGAAAAACATTGCCACTTTATGTATAACACCTATAACTCAAACGCAACCACCACTATCAAGTAAAAGCAATTTGCCCTTATCACTTAAATGCAACTTCCCCATGTCAAAACCACCATTGAAAAACAAAGCACATTTTTCTTATTGACCAAACAAAGAGTTGTTATTAATGAAACTAATGGAATTCTCTATTGTTTGCTAAGAGATGGTGCTCTACCAATAGAGATGGTGCTCTACTAATCCTTATGGATCACTAAACATATCATAAGTCTTCTTTTTGAAAGTTACAAAATTGTAATGGCCTTTTCAATACTCCAATTATAGTGAACTTAAAATGTCAATGTATGTATCGTTTGAGAATAATATGGATGAAAATCTACCAATCACATTTCTATAGTTTAGTTCTTGGTCTATGTTAGATTTTTATCAATAAAGAAATGTTGACTCGTAGTTATTAAGTTCTAGAGCCTTGAAAATTTCTTCAAATGTAAATCACTTCTTAAGTATCATCATATTCCTTACAAAGAATATTAGAGTGACTTCTTAGATATCGCTATAACAAATAGTAGAGTGTAATTCATTTCATTGTTATGAAAATTATGATACATACACCCACACTAATGCAAGGTAACAAATATAGAAACCATATTAAACACATAATTAGGTCCTCGTGTAATTCCTCGAGGTGCTTATCTTTAATATGGTGATAATTTGTAATCTTATTATCTTACAACTCTAATATTTTTTTTAAGTGGAGATATTCTAAACATTGTAAGATTTCAAGTTGTCAACTTCATTAAGACATGTGGAGTTTTCTTCTATCAAATGATTTTCCAGCTCCAAAAATATAATCTCACCTTTGTTATTATAGAATTAAAAATTAATTTATTAATTTAATTTTATACTTGTAATAATTTTTTTTGAAAAAAGGAAATTCCTAGTAAACGTGTAATTTTATAGGCTAAAAAAAAGGGTGCCTCTTTGTGTCCCTATATTTTCCTCTTCTTTGTGTCCTTATAATTTTCCTCATATCACCATGCCCAATTTGATAAGCGAGCATCATAATGAGACATCATATACAAATTAAAACTATTCTCTTCTATTTTACTCGACCCATGTTTCCCTAGACCAGTGAGCGTGATATTTTAGATAAATGCATACGAAGCCATATCCTAATAGAAATCGCTTAAAATCCAAATACATGAAAGAAACGAAAAAATGAATCGGATACGCTTCTAATAAATATTATTAACTAAAGTAGATTAATTGGAATTCAACTACATGATAAACACAAGCTTTTGTCCCTCTATAATGAAAAAAGCAAAGTACTTTTGGTAAATAAAATAATAGTGATGGCCCAACCAAATCTTTCGCATTTTCAACATTTCTAATATAACAAAAGTGAGGCTATATTCAGTGCTCCGTATGTCCAAAGAAAGCATTTCAGGGAAAGAATCTATTGCTTTAAGGTATAAGTATATACAGTACTCCAAGTTTGAATAAAAATGTCAAATGCGTGCTGAATGTCATCTCTTCGAAATCTGAAACCACGGGCCCTTAGAGATGTGGTAATCCTAAAAAAATTATCTGCCCTCTATTCCACAAAAATCAGTATTGCACACAAAACCTTCATTTTTCAAATCAGAAAGACCAGACTTCGATTCCCTAGAGAACTCAACCAACATATCATTTGCGAAGAAACTATCCATGAGGCCAGTTCTAATTTATCTCTAAACCACTATGATTCTACCGCAAAGATAACATAAAACCTAGCTTTCTTCCTCAACAATTCAAAGAAGTTATTGAAATAATCAACAATGAAAATAAAGGCTAGTAGAAGAGATTGATCGATACATAAAGATTGTTTAACTATTCTGTTCATACTACCGAGTCTTCAGTTATACACTCCTCATTGTCTTGCTTGGTCTCAAACTGCTCCCATTTTCTTCTGTTGTTTTAGGCACGTCACTCGCTGGACCATCTAATAGAACTCTCTTTTCCAACAAAGATGGAGCCTTGGATTCTAATAATCCAAACAGAGAAGCAGATTGGTTAGCAAATATATACACATAGATTTGTATAACATATGCCAGTTTTATTCCTTTATGCGTTCATAAAGACAAAAGAATAAAACATACCAGACTTGGATTGTTCAGACCCAACAATTTTTTTTCTCCAGTACTCATCAAGGTCAGCATCCAAGCACTCTCCAACAGATTTTTTGTCCTTCATGCGCCACTATGTACCACAAATTAGAGAAAGTAAGCTGTGACAGCTATGACATGCAATCAAGAGGAAGTCATCATTCAATAGCTTCCAAAAACCATAAAATCATCACAGGAAAAAAACAAAATCAAATCAGAGAAACATATTCAGCAAAAGTAACAAAGATCCTTGACCTTTTTTGAAGTAAATTATTTCAAAGAAAATTGAGGTTATATATAAAACAGAGAGTAACATGCAATAGGATACCGACTATATGACGTAAATACAGATGTGCTTTGCTACTTGTGCCTACTGGAGTACTGTCAAAAATGAAAAGTTGAAAAATCATTGGACGACTCATCTTTAGCTAAGAAATCATACTTGAGCATGAAAATGTCCTTGAGCTAACATGAACAAAAAGTGGGAATGCTACTCTTCCATACAATATTTGGATATTTTGATTAAAAAAACAGTAACCTGATGACTCAGAATAATACAACCCTCCTGTTAAGAAAGCTATAATCCACTAGATATGGTTAAGAAATTTATTATTATACAGATACCCGATGAATTTCATTCTGCATATGAACTAAAATCCTAGGAATGTGTAATAGAAATGTCAATTCGATCAAGAGAATTCCTTAATACTTTATTGATTATTCTTACAAAACAAGCAGGTCAAACAAAAATATAGACCACAGACATAAAACTATGTGAAGGTCCATGTATCCCATAAGGTGGTACTAGAAGATCGGGAGCCTATGCTTACTGGGCGGGACGGATTCATCATGAACCTAGTCCCGAGCCGGATTCATATGGGAGAGTCGAACAGGGCCTTTGATTCATCATACCCATCTATTCAAATACTTCTGGCAGGAGGTTTTTACTATGGATGAGATGCTCCCAGGGAACAACTATGATTCAAAACAAGCAGGTCAAACAAAAATATAGACCACAGACATAAAACTATGTGAAGGTCCATGTATCCCATAAGGTGGTACTAGAAGATCGGGAGCCTATGCTTACTGGGTGGGATGGACTCATCATGAACCTAGTCCCGAGCCGGATTCATACGGGAGAGTCGAACAGGGCCTTTGATTCATCATACCCATCTATTCGAATACTTCTGGCAGGAGGTTTTTACTATGGATGAGATGCTCCCGGGGAACAACTATGATTCAAAACCCCACCGACCAAAGGAGAGAATGGATGGTGGGGTTGAGGGCCTAGGTCGGCGGGGTTTGGCCTTTGGTCGATGCGCCTAGGATAGTGGGGTTGGGGCCTAGGGCAGTAGGGTCTGCCTTAGGCAGTGGGGTTTCGCAGTTCCATATCCATTTCGGGATCGAGATTGATATTCCGGCATCCATGAGCGAGCCGGAGATACAGAGCCATAGCCAGTTCTCTTTACCCCCAAAGCCTCTTGCCAGCTACTTCTATGTAGCAGTGGATTAAGCAGTTCCTCTCATCGCAGATCCAAAATGCCTGTGGGCCCTCTTTTCTATTATTCAGGGATGTATGGAGTGGAACCAGAGCAAGTGGGGGCAGAGGCAGTAGCACGAGAGTCAATAGTTCCAGGTCCATATCCATGATATCCAAAGCCATAGGCAGCAGTAGTTTCAGTTGTTGATTCCGTCGATAGGGACTCACGGGACTCACCGATAACGAAGTAGTGAGCTGTGGGAGCACACCAACTTATTATTCCCATGGAACAACCCCTATCAATGTCAAATTGAGAAATCAATGTAGGGCGAGAGACGCCCTAGAGGCTTGGCTCGCTTTAATCAGTATGCATTCGATACTTGCGATCCCTAAGGAACTACTTCTGTTCAGTCCCAGTCAGCCCGGACATTACTAACTTTAAAATAAATAGCAATAAACAGGATTGTCTTACAAGCATTGCTACCCAAGTAAACTTTGAGAGTAGATGATAACTCGATAAATTCAAACATTGGCAGAAACATGCTGCAGCTCCACAACTTAACAAATCTATAGGATGATTGATATCTGTAAGTAATCAACACAGTCCTGCTTCATCCACTCTACTGCTAAATGGCTGTTTGAAAACGTTAACTGTAACCTCTATCGTTTTATTGACCTAAATTGAAACAGATATTCAAATAGAAAAGATTCAGAGACATGAGAAAGTACAAGGTGAAACACCTACTATTTGTGTAATGGACTCTGCTTATATACTTTGGCTTTGTTGTTTGATTGATTCTAGCATGAAAAATCAGTTTGTTTGCATATTTATACAGTTATATATGAATATGCATACACAAAGGATAGATAGGTTACAAAAACCCCTTTAGAGAGGGAAAGGACCAAAGAAAAACAACTGAAAATTACAAAATCCAAGGCTAACAGAACTTAGAACCTGCATTATTGAAGGAAAAGGTGAAAAGCACAGAGACAAACAAACTAAAAAACGAATACATTAGATGCCCTAACATCATTAATTCGCTGTCTGAATACTCAGTTACAAAGAAGCATAGGTTCAGTGATAATAATAGTACAACTAACCTCTTTAAATCAAGACATTAAACCAGTTCTATGAGGTACAGTCCATGTGAGATAAATCCACACAGCCTGAATATAGGCACTAAAGCACTATAAAGCATAAATACAACGCGATATTAATATTCTAATATCCCCCCTTAATGTGAAATTGGAGGATTTACAATGCATTCAATGTAACACAAATGGTACATACATGAGAATGTCATGACAACAATCTTCCCTTTAATGGCAAACTCTTGAGACATAACTACTCTTGAAATTTGACGAACTTACTCTCCATCAATGGCTTGGAGAAGATATCTGCCACTTGATCCTCTATCCCAACATAGCCAATAAAAATCTTCTGAAGCTCCAAGAGTTCATGAATCTTCTGGTTTTGATCTCAATATGCTTAGTCCTCACATCAAAGACTAGATTCTTGGCACAACAAATCATTGGCACATCTTTCACACATGCACGTGATCAAGCATCTTTCACAACCACATTACTTCACTTGGTCCTTGAGCTAGTCCAATGAACTCTACCTCTATTGCTGATTCTAAAACACTATTCTACTTCCTAGAAGACAACAAAATTAACAAGTCTCCCAAAATAAAGATATATAATCAAAGTAGACTTCTTTTCATTAGTATATACTTCCCAACCTGAATATATGTCACCATGGAGAATGTATTTACCTCCTCTCTTAAACTCAAGTCCAAACTCCAAAGTACCCTTCACGTATCTCAAGATATGTTTTGCAGCTTTGATGTGACTACTTTGTGGTTCCTACATTAACTTGACTACCAATCAAACAAAAAAAGAGATGTCAGGCTGAAGTAACTGAGATATAACAAATGCTCTATTAGACTCCCATATTCTATCAGATCTACCTCTTTTGTAATGTCCTTGGTAGGAATGTTATACGGATTTCACCATTTTTTCAAAATCAACACAAACCCAAGCTCTTTCCAACAACCAAGATCCCAATGAAAGCAAAGCGAGAGCATACAGAAAATGAGATGTGGACAATAAGCAATTAATTTCAAACTCACTGGCAGCAAGCCATCCAATTTACAATCAACGCCAAACTGGCAGATAGGTATGCAAATATGATTAATACCACTACTAGATTACAAGTAGATCTGATCAATGCCAAATTGGCAAATAACAAGCAGATCTGATAGATGCCAAATGGGCAAATTACAATAGGTCTGATCAAAGCCAAACTGACAGATTAGAAGCATAGTTCCACGGAGTTTCGGGGACGAGGACGGCAAGGGACGCGTTTTGGGGGCACGGGGGCTGGGGGCCTAAGTTTGGGAGCGGCAGGGAGGTGGCGGTGGTTCAATGCGCTGAAATACATATAGTACTTGAAAAATTAGTTATAAAAAGATGTATAACTGTAAAAGCCTAAGGAATAAGTAAAGTTTAGAGTTTAAACACATTGCAATTATAATATGATTTCATTGAAGTAGTGAACATTGAAAGAATGAAAATATACTTGTAACTTAATACTAAATAGACATTGTGATTGGAACGAGAACTAGATGTTTCATAATTTGAATTTCATAGTCATGATTCATAATTACAATCAACTTAAAGTCTTAATCAAGTATCAAGTATCAACACAACGGTGTTCAAACTTCAAACTTCAAAAACAAAATAGTAAATAGTAAATACTATAGCTAATGGCCTGATGCCTCTAATGATCTAATCATCTCCAACTCCAAGCTCCATGCCAATCTCCTCATCACTGGAACTGTCGGACGGGGACCCCAAATGCTCAAGCTCATCTAAACCAATACCAACCAGCCCTATCTATGTAGCATCCTCATCTATCTGTGTTGGCTCTTCTGGCTCTACATCCCATCTGGCTGTTGGACTCTCCTTGTATGTAGTTGTGCTGCGATTAATGAGACGTAAGGCACTATGTACAGCCACAAGCTTCTCTGCCCTCCTAGAAGTAAGCTTGTTCCTCTTAACGAAGTGGATGAAGTTATAAGTAGACCAGTTCCTCTCAGCAGCAGACGAACTAGAAACCTGGGACAGAAAACGAATGGCTAGAGTAGTAATCAAAGATCTAGGCCCATGCATAGTCCACCACAACTTGGGGTCCTCCTGTGACATAGTCTCCAAATCTACTTTGGCTGCCTCTAAATATCCCCAAAGAGTAGCAAATTTTGTCCACTCAGTACGAAGCAAGCTGGCCTCTATAGGATCATACATTTTGTCAATGGCCTTCATGAACACTTCCTTCACCTCAGCATCCTCTATAGGTGTTATTCTGCCAAGAAGTGGCATGTACCACTTTGGGTTCAATGCATAGGCAGTCATGTGTAAGGGAATGTTGAGCTTCTCCCATCTACGCTGAATGATTGGATAAAAATGCTCGATGTAGAATTGCATTGTGAGGGTCCTTCTCTCGCACTTTAGCCTTCATTTGATCAAGCATGGAATCAATGCACTCATATACCTCTCCAAGAGAAGGTGCATTAGAATCCCCAAATCTAATAACTTTGAAGACTGGCTCAATGATGGAGACAATATATTTGGCATCAACCCAAAAGACATCATTCTTCACCACCTCCTTAACCGTCAATCCTTGTTGTGTCTTCGACTCAGGCCATTTGTTCCATTATGTTGTCATTACCATTAGTTGTAATGGCTCCTGCAACTCAAGCATCCTCTCCAAGAGAATAAAGTATGATGCATACCGAGTCTCTACAGGCTTCAAGAATTCCTTCTTGGAGGACCTGAAAAGTGCATGTGAATGATGATGGTTGCAGATAAACATCTGCACATCTCTAGCACCACTGACAATAGATTTGATCTAGCTGATTTTACCCATGTCCTTAAGTGCATTATCCATAGCATGCACACAAGGAGGAGTCCAGAAAATATGTCTATAGGCTGCCTCAATCAACCTCCTTGCAACTCTGCACACATGGGCTGCATCTGTCACTACCTGCACCACATTTTGTGGCCCAACCTCCTCTATAACATCCTTGAGGATTTGGAGCTGATAATGGGCATCCTTGCTATGCCCTGAACAATCAATAGCCCTAAGGAAATAAGGGCCCACTATAGATGTAACGATGATATCGATGAGTGGACGATGCCTAATGTCCGTCCACCCATCCATGACTATGCTACATCCACTTGTGACCTAGGTTCTCTTCATCTTCTCCATCAAAATATTAATCCTGGAATAGTTTTAATCCAAGATTGTTGTCCTCAATTTAGTCTCCCCTGGTGGCACATATGATTGTCTTGCCCTTATTATCTTTGACACAGCTTCCCTATGTTAGTTTTAGGATCAGAAATGAAAGCAATCAGAAAATGCAACACATAAGACAATGAACACCACAAGATACCCTGGGAAAACCCTCCAAACTCGAGGGGAAAAACCCAACAAATATATCGCTTATATATTCTAGAATAAGAGCAGAAATCTGCTTACAACTCAGGCCCAACACAAGGCCGAATTTGATACAATGAATAATAGCACCTCTCCTAGATGCAAAGATACAAAATGAATATATTTCTCCTTGAAATATGTTCGCTGCAACAATGTGAAGATCTGCTGCTCAAGATGATGATCTGCTGCTCAAATAATGATTTGTTGCTCAAGTGCAAACTTCTTCAAGGAGTGTGAATTATGATGAATTAACTTGATGATCAATGAATGATCATCACTCATATAAATACACGTTGGAGAGAAGGATCGCACCTCTTCAAGGCATGAAGTCGACCTCCAAAAGAAACATGTCTCTTCAAGATTATCATGTTGGCTTTCTACCACAATTATTATCAATAATTAATATTTTATTTGTTCTCCAAGTGAAGCGCCTCTTCACTAATATCGACTTGAACAAATTAAATAGCCGATAGGCTATATTGAATTTGTTCACACAAAGTTGTGGCTGGAAGGATAAGGCTCAACCCTGTTATGACATCAACACTCCCTCTCAGCTAGGGAGGAATACTTCCAGCTAACCAATGACTTCCACAATGGCTACACCCAAATGTGAAAGAAGCTCATCACAGATTCACTCAATCGTGATATCAACCATCATGGCTACTCCCATGTATGGTAAAGCATATGTGTACAAGTGCCCATCACGGACTCACTCAACGTGATGTCATCATCTCATCATGACATTCACCATGGCTACTCCCAGAGGGTGAATAAACACAATTACAAATCATCACAGACTCTCTCACGTGATTTTGTCATGGAGTCACACACATGACATCCACCATGGCTACTCCCAGAGGGTGGAAGCAAGGGCTTTCACCTCAAATTTCTCTCTCAGAGAAAGATGCATTAACAAGGGCTTACACCTCAAATTTCTCTCACAGAGAAAGATGCATTAAAGAAAATCAAGATCACTGAAGCTGAGTCTCCCTCTCAGCTAGGGCTTCATTCTCCACAATACCAAGCTTGTCTCGGAAGTACACAAACTTTACTCTGGAGAGAGGCTTGGTGAGAATGTTTGTCGTCTGCTCATTAGTGCTGATATACTTCAACTGGATAGCTTTCCTCAATACCATATCTCTGATATAGTGGTATTTGATCTCAACATGTTTTGTTCTGTCATGAAACACTGGATTGACAGAAAGCTTCACACAGCTTTGATTATCACAATAAATGACAGTCGGCTCCAATGATTGTCCAAACAATCCTACAAGGAGCTTCCGAAGCCACACTGCTTCTCAAGCTGCCACACAAGCTGCAATATACGCTGCCTCTACGGTGCTTAGTGCTACTGAAGACTGCTTCCTGCAATACTAGGAAATCATTGCAGACCCCAAACTGAAACAACATCCAAAGGTGCTCTTCCGATCAGCAACACAACCTGCCCAATCAGAATCAATATAACCATGCAGCTTCAAGTCCACATCAGAAGAATATCTCAATCCATACCCAACTGTGCCACGCAAGTATCTCAAGATATGCTTCGCTACAAATAGATGTATTTGCCTTGGTTCACACATGAACTGACTAAGTGCACTCACTACATAGCAAATATCTAGTCTAGTATTGACTAGATACATCAACGATCCAATCAATTGCCTGTACATAGAGGATCCACCAGATCTGAACTAGTTGCGGCCTCCTTTAACTTCTGAAAATTGGTTTCCATAGGTGTAAACATGGATTTACAATCCATCATCCCAGATCTCTTCAAGATGTCTATTGTATACTTCCCTTGACTCAGAATGATCTCATTAGGCTTCTGCCATATTTCTAAACCAAGGAAGTAATGCATGTACTTAAGATTCTTCATTTCAAATTTAGAAGCCAACTCTTTTTTGCATTTGATAATGATGTGTTCTTCTCCAATAAGAAATAGATCATCAACATAAAGAACCAAGATTAATGTCTCACCATTAACTACCTTGAAGTATAGGTTTGAATCAGCATCATTCTTGGAGAAGCCCAAGCTTAGGAGGTATCGATCAATCCTCTCATACCAAGCACGAGAAGCCTGCTTAAGGCCATACAAAGCCCTCTTCAATCTACAAACATGAGACTCTTTCCCATGAACTTCAAGGCCATCAGGTTGCTCAATGTATACTTCTTCTTCAATTACACCATTTAGAAATGTTGTCTTCACGTCCATCTGGTGTAACTTCCATCCTTTAGCTGTTACAATGGCAATGATAGTCCTGATGGAGGTATAACGAGCAACTGGAGCAAAGGTTTCCTCATAGTTTGTTCCCTCTTTCTGAGAGAATCCTCTAGCCACAAATCTAGCCTTGTACTTCTCAATGTTTCCATCAGCCACATGCTTGATCTTGAAAAACCACTTGGAAGATACAACAGATTTGCCTTCTGGACTAGGTACAATGTCCCAAACATCGTTCTTGAGGATAGATTGATATTCTTCAGCCATAGCATCTCTTCATACTTGCAGACTTGAAGCTTCCTTAACACTAGAAGGCTCAAATTCAATCATTTGACTCATCAATGCAACATAGCTTGAAAACTTCTGAGATCTTTTGCTTTCTCTAAATGTTCCTCTAGGGACTGCAAACTTTTTTGCCTCCTACATTGTTTGCCTAGCCCATAGAGGTCTCTTTTGACCAGTAACAATGTCAATAGGCCCATCAGTAGGTTCCAAAGGCTCAACCGAATCACCATCTTTTTTTGGTTCAATAGACTCCCTCTGAATCTCCAAGTACTTGCAACAACCTTCTGACCTCCTTGTCCAAGGTTTCCAGCGCACACCTCTGTAGAGATTCAGGGCGGTCCTCTTCAACCTCATCCCAGATCACTCTACTCTAAATAGGTTTGCAGAGCTACCAATGCTAAATCCAGATTGACTGTCTTGAGAAATTTTGATCTCAACTGTTGAAGAGGTCTTTCAAAGATACTGCAACCTTTACTTCTTCTCAGCGAGTCACAAAACTCCCTCTGAATGTTAATACCTCCTCTTCGAAGAACTGATCGCAAAGACGATCTGAATAGATTCTTCATCTTCGAGAGATGTCTCCAGCCACCAACTCAATCCTATGGCTGCAAGCTATGACTCCATGCTTGATCATTTCTCCAGTCGGCATGACTTCCTCAGAAGATGCCTTGAGTTCTTCCTTTCTGCACAATCTCTCAACACCCTCTTGCTTTGTCCTGAAAGCATAAAGAGAGAGAGATTACTAAAAGTTCATAGAACTCAACTATCTCGAAGAGAAATACCAATGTTAGAAGCATGCATGATTCACTATCCCAATGTTATAGCATGAACTAATAACTACATAAATAAAATTCATGAACATTATTCAACATGAAATACTTATCTCATTGAAATCATCTAGCTACAACTGAGATGACCATCATGAATAATATGATGTAACAGCTCATAAAAATCAAACTACAAAAAAAGCATGTAAACATCATTAGAAAGATCAAATAAAAGAAATAATAGGAAATATCTTTTGTTGTTCCTTGATATATCTTTCTTTCATCTTTACTATTCTCAGAAGTGCTAATCTCAGCACAACAATCTGCTAAACACAAATTTCTTAGCTACATTATACAGCTAGCAAATAGAAGCAGATTTTTCAAAAAAATCAAGGCTCTATCACAGTATGCAAAAGTATGCATTTTCAGTACTCATAATTGCCTTGTCATTCCTTTACACAAGCCATCAAGGAATATCTACTTCAAGAAATATCTCCTATAGCAAGAGAATGTCGGCATACTTAGCTGCAATAATTCACTATGCACACAAGGACTATGCTCTCACAAAGGCATGCAAACCACATCTGTATTTATTCTCAGATGACCAACAGGACTGAATACACTGGAATAAATATACTGCCCAGAAATCATAAGATTAAATCCTCCATGCTCCCACGAGTTCGCACATAACTGTTCTCCATTGTCTGGCAAATCATCTATCAGAAACAAGCTACTGCCTAGCCATCTCATTGTAGATGTTATTAGCAGCATCAGGCTTCTTCTTCCAGCTCACACATCGAGATAAACTAAATTAAATGATAGCCTAACGGCTATTTAATTTATACTTGATTTATTTAATAAATGAGGGCCGACCCTCATTGAGATTATTAATGTTCATTTATTATTTGGGCCGACCTACCTTGACAATTTTGTAAATTATTTATTCTTGTAAGGTGGCCGACCTACTTGAGGAGACACCTCATTTTGTATAAATAAAAGGTTATGTTTGTTCATTTGGCAATCAAGTTCATCAAGCATAATTCGCACTTAAGCAGAAGTTCGCACTTGGGAAGCAGATCATTGTAGAAGCAGTGGATCATTGTGTATATGCAGCAGATCATCATACTATGGCAGAAAATCATACTGTAGAAGCAGATCATCAAACTGTAGCAGCAGACCGATTTCAAGGAGAAACATATTCAGTGTACCTTTGCATCTAGGAGAGGTCCTATTATTCATTGTATCAAATTCGGCCATGAGCTAGACCTGAGTTCAAAGCAAATTTCTGCTCCTATTTTATATATATATGAAAAATATATTTGCTGGGTTTTTCTCCCTCAAAAGGAGGGTTTTCCCAGGGTATCTATGGTGTTCATTGTCTCATGTGTTGCATTATCCGAGTGCTTTCTTTCTGTTCATCTGATCTTTTAAAATACTAACATGGTATCAGAGCGGGTCACTATCTTTCTGACTTGCTATTTCAGTCTAGGCTTGTAAGGAGCTGTCTGAATAAGGAAAGATCATTGAATCAGGGAATTAGGGTGCAGTATCGATACATATAGCCTTGGGGATTCAAGTCGCCTCTAGAGATTAATATCGACATATTCAAATGATAGTCGGATCATAGTGTGCCAATTCTGGAGTGAACCTTTCAATGAACATAATTTATAAGTGGGTTAATTACGGCAAGGAATGAAGGTCGTGCTGGTTTATGCTTCAGGATGATGAAGAAGGGTTGAGCGAGGTTGCTATCAAGGAAACTCAACAGATTATGTTGACGGAGTTTTCTGAGCTACAGAACAAACTAAAGCATCTTCAACAAAAGCAGTTTCACTTGCTCGAGGGCTTGAGACAACTAGAGTTTTGAAGTGGTTTGATAGAAGTATTCTATCTTCAAGAGTTCAGTACATCATGGGCAAAGATGATAGTTGTTTCAAAGAATAAAAATGGCGGTAACAAAATCAATAACAAGATAAGTATTTCATGTTTGATTAATGTTCATGAATCCTTTATATGTTTATTAATTCATGCTACAACATGGGATAGTGAATCTTGTATCCCTCTAGCTTTGACATTTCTTCAACATAGTTTAAACTATTAGTAATCTCTCTCTCTTATTGCTTCCAGGATGATTCGATGAGCAAGAGGATGATGAGAGATTGCTTAGAGAGAAGAGCTTGAGGCATCCTATAAGGAAGCCATGCCGACTGGAGATATAATCAAGCATTAAGACTTGGCTTGCAGCCTTAGGTCTGAGTTGATGGCTGGAGACATCTCTTGATGCATAGATTCTTCCAGCAATAAAAGTGATGGGAAGAGTCCAAATATCGAACTTGTGCCTTCTAAAACAATTCTAGGTTGGTTGCAGCTGAAGTGCATCAATAAATTTGAACGGTCAAAGACCATGTTCAAATTTAACCTTGTCAGGGGCCTATGTGTAAGCCGTGAAGGATGTGGACTGAACTGAGCACAAGAGCAGCATATCATACTATGTCCAGCATTTGGATCCTTCAGAATATTTAAAGAGATAAGTATTCTTTGGTTGTTGAGTTATATCATTTTTTTTTTTGGATCTTGTAATTGGTAAAAAGAGATAGTGGATTCTCTTGAATTGTGTTGTGTTCACTAGCATAAGATCCTTTGTAAATTTCATGTATTCATGCTATAACTTGTATGATTCTAGCCTTGATATTTCTCTGGATAATTACAGACTATTAGTAATCTCTATTTAAAATGCTTCCAAGACAGATTTAGGGGGAAGAAGATGATGAGATATTGCTTGAGGCATCTTGTGAGGAAGTCATGTCAACCAAAGAAATGATCAAGAGGGAGTGAACACTAGAGGGACTGAGTTGGCAGCTAGAGGGAGTGCATCTCCAGAAGTCTTCTTTGCAATCTCTGAAGCAGGGATCAAGAGGGAGTTCTATGACTCACTGAAAAGAAGTGAAGATTGTAGTGTTGCAAGGTCAAGTGTAAAATCCTTCAAAGACCTCTTCAGCTGTTGAGTTCAGAATTGCACAAGACAGACATCTGGATTTGATATTGGTAACTCCGCAACCTATTCAGAATAGTGTGATCTGAGATCGGGAAGGACAATCCTGAATTCTCTACAGTACCAGAGGTGTGTGCTGGAAAACAATTATCTAAGGCAAGTGTTGCAGGCTAACACCTATGGAGACCAACTTTCAAAAACTAAAAGAGGCTGCAGCTAGTTCAGAACTACCTATGGAGACCAACTTTAAGAAAATGAAAGAGGCTGCAGCTAGTTCAGAACTGGTGGATTCTACGATGTACAGGCAGCTGATTGGTTCATTGATGGAGTGAGTGCACTTAGCCAGTTTATGTGTGAACCAAGGCAGATACATCTTGTTGCAGCTAAACATATCCTGAGATACTTGCGTGACACAGTTGGATAAGGGTTGAAATATTCTACAGGTGTGGATTTAGAGCTGCATGGTT
Organism: Sequoiadendron giganteum; assembly: GCA_007115665.2. NCBI lineage: Eukaryota > Viridiplantae > Streptophyta > Pinopsida > Cupressales > Cupressaceae > Sequoiadendron > Sequoiadendron giganteum. Next base: position 347,169,315 of record CM021109.1, on the reverse strand, counting down.
TTACTGATTCTGATTGGGCAGGGTGTGTCATGAATCGGAAGGGTACCTCTAGTTGTTGCTTCAGTTTGGGATCTGCTATGATATCCTGGTGCAGCAAGAAGCAGTCTTCAGTAGCATTGAGTACAGCCGAGGTAGAGTATATTGCAGCTTGTGTGGCAGCTCGTGAAGCAGTGTGGCTTCATGAGCTCCTTGCAGGATTGTTTGGACAATCAATGGAGCCTACTATCATTCATTGTGATAACCAGAGCTATGTGAAGTCTTTTGTCAATCCTATGCTTCTTGACAGAAAAAACATGTTGAGATCAAGTACCATTATATCAGAGATATGGTATTGAGGAAAGCTATACAGTTGAGGTATACCAACACTGATGAGCAGACGGCAGTCATTCTCACCAAGCCTCTCTCCAAGACAAAGTTTTTGTATTTTCAAGAAAAGCTTGGTATGGTGGAGAATACAACCTTGACTGAGAAGGAGTCTCAGTATCAGTGATCCTCTTTAATGAGTTCTTCTCTAAGAGAAGTTTGAGGTGAAATCCCTTGTTAATGAGTTCTTCTCTTAGGAGAAGTTCGAGGTGAAATCCCTTGTTTCCACCCTCTGGGAGAGCCATGGTTGATGTCATGTGTGTGACTCTATCACAACATCAGGTGAGGGAGTCCGTGATGATTTATTTTGTACTTGTGTTTCACCCTCTAGGAGAGCCATGGTGAAAGTCACGGTGAGGTGACATCACATTGAGTAATGAACACTTGTGCATACCATCTATGGAGGTAGCCATGATGGTTGATATCACAATGAGGTGATATCTTATATGCTTTAACGATGAGGTGATAAGCTCCTCTATCAGGATGAGGTGATATGTTTTTGTGCAGCTGGAAGTATCATCCCTAGGTGAGAGGGAGTGTTGATGTTATTAGCAGCATCAAGCTGCTTCTTCCAGCTCACACATCGAGATAAACTAAATTAAATGATAGCCTAACGGCTATTTAATTTATACTCGATTTATTTAATAAATGAGGGTCGACTCTCATTGAGATTATTAATGTTCATTTATTATTTGGGTCGGCATACCTTGACAATTTTGAAAATTATTTATTCTTGTAAGGTGGTCGACCTACTTGAAGAGACACCTCATTTTGTATAAATAAAAGGTTATGTTTGTTCATTTGGCAATCAAGTTCATCAAGCATAATTCGCACTTAAGCAAAAGTTCGCACTTCGGCAGCAGATCATTGTAGAAGCAGCAGATCATTGTGTACATCCAACAAATCATCATACTATGGCAGAAGATCATACTGTAGCAGCAAATCATCAAACTGTAGCAACAGACCGATTTCAAGGAGAAACATATTCAGTGTACCTTTGCATCTAGGAGAGGTGCTATTATTCATTGTATCAAATTCGACCATGAGCTGGGCCTAAGTTCAAAGCAAATTTCTGCTCCTATTTTATATATACATGAGAAATACATTTGTTGGGTTTTTCTCCCTCAAGAGGAAAGTTTTCCCAAGGTATCTATGGTGTTCATTGTCTCATGTGTTGCATTATCTGAGTGCTTTCTTTCTGTTCATCTGATCTTTTAAAATACTAACATGGTATCAGAGCAGGTCACTATCTTTCTGACTTGCTATTTCAGTCTAGGCTTGTAAGGAGCTGTCTGAATAAGGAAAGATCATTGAATCAGGGAATTAGGGTGCAGTATCGATACATATAGCCTTAGGGCTTCAAGTCGCCTCTAGAGATTAATATAAACAGCAACAAATGATAGTCGGATCATAGTGTGCCAATTCTGGAGTGAACCTTTCAATGAACATAATTTATAAGTGGGTTAATTACGGCAAGGAATGAAGGTCGCACTGGTTTATGCTTCAGGATGATGAAGAAGGGTTGAGCGAAGTTGCTATCAAGGAAACTCAGCAGATTATGCTGACGGAGTTTTCTGAGCTATAGAACAAACTGAAGCATCTTCAACAAAAGCAGTTTCACTTCTCGACGGCTCGAGACAACTAGAGTTTTGAAGTGGTCTGATAGAAGTATTCTATCTTCAAGAGTTCAGTACATCATTGGGCAAAGATGATAGTTGTTTCAAAGAATAAAAATGGCGATAACAAAATCAATAACAAGATAAGTATTTCATGTTTGATTAATGTTCATGAATCCTTTATATGTTTATTAATTCATGCTACAACATGGGATAGTGAATCTTGTATGCCTCTAGCTTTGACATTTCTTCAGCATAGTTTAAACTATTAGTAATCTCTCTCTTATTGCTTCCAGGATGGATCGATGAGCAAGAGGATGATGAGAGATTGCTTAGAGAAGAAGAGCTTGAGGCATCCTATAAGGAAGCCATGCCGACTGGAGATATAATCAAGTATTAAGTCTTGGCTTGCAACCTTAGGTCTGAGTTGATGGCTAGAGACATCTCTTGATGCATAGATTATTCCAGCAATAAAAGTGATGGGAAGAGTCCCAATATCGGACTTGTGCCTTCTGAAACAATTCTAGGTTGGTTGCAGCTAGAGTGCATCAATAAATTTGAACGGTCAAAGACCATGTTCAAATTTAACCTTGCCAGTGGCCTATGTGCTAGTCGTGAAGGATGTGGACTGATCTGAGCACAAGAGCAGCGTATCATACTATGTCCAGCATTTGGATCCTTCAGAATATTTAAAGAGATAAGTATTCTTTGGTTGCTGAGTTATATCATTTTTTTTTTTTGTATCTTGTAATTGGTAAAAAGAGATAGTGGACTCTCTTGAATTGTGTTGTGTTCACTAGCATAAGATCCTTTGTAAATTTCATGTATTCATGCTATAACTTGTATGATTCTAGCCTTGATATTTCTTTGGATAATTATAGACTGTTAGTAATCTCTATCTAAAATGCTTCAAGGACAAATTTACGGGGAAGAAGATGATGAGAGATTGCTTGAGGCATCTTGTGAGGAAGTCATGTCAACCAAAGAAATGATCAAGAGGGAGTGAACACTAGAGGGACTGAGTTGGCAGCTAGAGGGAGTGCATCTCCAAAAGTCTTCTTTGCAATCTCTGAAGCAAGGATCAAGAGGGAGTTCTATGACTCACTGAAAAGAAGTGAAGATTGCAATGTTGCAAGGTCAAGTGTAAAATCCTTGAAAGACCTCTTTAGCTATTGAGTTCATAATTGCACAAGACAGACATCTGGATTTGATATTGGTAACTCCGCAAGCTATTCAGAATAGTGTGATTTGAGATCGGGAAGGACAATCCTGAATTCTCTACAATACCAGAGGTGTGTGCTAGAAAAGTTATCTAAGGCAAGTGTTGCAAGCTAACACCTATGGAGACCAACTTTCAGAAACTGAAAGAGGCTATAGCTAGTTCAGAACTACCTATGGAGACCAACTTTTAGAAACTGAAAGAGTTTGCAGCTAGTTCAGAACTGGTGGATTCTACGATGAACAGGCAGCTGATTGGTTCATTGATGGAGTGAGTGCACTTAGCAAGTTTATGTGTGAACCAAGGCAGATACATCTTTTTGTAGCTAAACATATCTTGAGATACTTGCGTGACACAGTTGGATATGGGTTGAAATATTCTACAGGTGTAGATTTAGAGCTGCATGGTTTTACTGATTCTAATTGGGCAGGGTGTGTCACGAATCGGGAAGGGTACCTCTAGTTGTTGCTTCAGTTTGGGATCTGCTATGATATCCTGGTGCAGCAGGAAGCAGTCTTCAGTAGCATTGAGTACAGCCGAGGCAGTGTATATTGCAGCTTGTGTGGCAGCTCGTGAAGCAGTGTGTCTTCGTGAGCTCCTTGCAAGATTGTTTGGACAATCAATGGAGCCTACTATCATTCATTGTGATAACCAGAGCTATGTGAAGTCTTCTGTCAATCCTATGCTTCATAACAGAAAAAACATGTTGAGATCAAGTACCATTATATTAGAGATATGGTATTGAGGAAAGCTATATAGTTGAGGTATACCAACATTGATGAGCAGACGACAGTCATTCTCACCAAGCCTCTCTCTAGGACAAAGTTTGTGTATTTTCGAGAAAAGCTTGGTATGGTGGAGAATACAACCTTGATTGAGAAGGAGTCTCAGTATCAGTGATCCTCTTTAATGAGTTCTTCTCTGAGAGAAGTTTGAGGTGAAATCCCTTGTTAATGAGTTCTTCTCTTAGCAGAAGTTCAAGGTGAAATCCCTTGTTTCCACCCTTTGGGAGAGCCATGGTGGATGTCATGTGTGTGACTCCATCACAGCATCACGTGAGGGAGTCCGTGATGATTTATTTTGTACTTGTGTTTCACCCTCTGGGAGAGCCATGGTGAAAGTCACAGTGAGGTGACAACATCACATTGAGTGATGAACACTTATGCATACCATCTATGGAGGTAGCCATGATGGTTGATATCATGATGAGGTGATATCTTATAGGCTTTCACGATGAGGTGATAAGCTCCTTTATCACGATGAGGTGATATGTTTTTGTGCAGCTGGAAGTATCATCCCTAGCTGAGAGGGAGTGTTGATGTTATTAGCAGCATCAGGCTTCTTCTTCCAGCTCACACATCGAGATAAACTAAATTAAATGATAGCCTAACGACTATTTAATTTATACTCGATTTATTTAATAAATGAGGGCCGACCCTCATTGAGATTATTAATTTATTATTTGGGCCGACCTACCTTGACAATTTTGTAAATTATTTATTCTTGTAAGGTGGCCGACCTACTTGAGGAGACACCTCATTTTGTATAAATAAAAGGTTATGTTTGTTCATTTGGCAATCAAGTTCATCAACCATAATTCGTACTTAAGCAGAAGTTCACTCTTGGGCAGCAGATCATTGTGTACATGCAGCAGATCATCATACTATGGCAGAAGATCATACTGTAGCAGCCAATCATCAGACTGTAGCAGCAGACCGATTTCAAGGAGAAACATATTCAGTGTACCTTTGCATCTAGGAGAGGTGCTATTATTCATTGTATCAAATTCGGCCATGAGCTGGGCCTGAGTTCAAAGCAAATTTCTGCTCCTATTTTATATATATATGAAAAATATATTTGTTGGGTTTTTCTCCCTCAAGAGGACGGTTTTCCCAAGGTATCTATGGTGTTCATTGTCTCATGTGTTGCATTATCTGAGTGCTTTCTTTCTGTTCATCTGATCTTTTAAAATACTAACACTCATGGCCACCATAAGAATTGCTTAACAAATCTGATTGAATCTTCACATAAACCCGCTCCGATACCATGTTAGTTTTAGGATCAGAAATGAAAGCAATCAAAAAATGCAACACAAGACATTGAACACCACAAGATACCCTGGGAAAACCCTCCAAACTCGAGGGGAAAAACCCAACAAATATATCGCTTATATATTCTGGAATAAGAGCAGAAATCTGCTTACAACTCAGGCCCAACACAAGGCCGAATTTGATACAATGAATAATAGCACCTCTCCTAGATGCGAAGATACAAAATGAATATATTTCTCCTTGAAATATATTCGCTGCAACAATGTGAAAATCTGCTACTCAAGATGATGATCTGCTGCTCAAGTGCGAACTTCTTCAAGGAGTGTGAATTATGATGAATTAACTTGATGATCAATGAATGATCATCACTCATATAAATACACGTTGGAGAGAAGGATCGCACCTCTTCAAGGCATGAAGTCGTCCTCCAAAGAAACGTGTCTCTTCAAGATTATCATGCCGGCCTTCTACCATAATTATTATCAATAATTAATATTTTATTTGTTCTCCAAGTGAAGCGCCTCTTCACTAATATCAACTTGAACAAATTAAATAGCCGATAGGCTATATTGAATTTGTTCACACAAAGTCGTGGTTGGAAGGATAATGCCTGACGCTATTATAACATCAACACCCTATAATAAGGAGAGCGAGCCACATGGAATGGAATGCCATTGGCAAAGAAGAATTTACCAATGGCATCATCGGCCTCATCCTTTTCTTGCACATTGAATAAATCTGCTAAAAGTTGTGAAGATGCCATCTTACGTTTCCCCCTAGGCTCTGATGCACTTGAACTGAATAGATTTGGTGGCCTTTGACTCTGCAAAGTAGAAGTAGACACTGTTGAAATTTGATCACCCATACTCTTATGTGTCAATGTTGCAGATGTAGGCACTTCATCTTCATTGCAACCCCATAATTTTAAAATTTCAGCCCTGTACTTCAAGTTACCTGCCACAACTTTGCATACATCTACACCTTTGCCTCAAATAAGAAGAAAGTGTGCATTAGTTCTTGTAATGCTGCCAAACCATGTAAGCTCACACATGTGACACTTCCATTTTCTAGTGCCCCCAGTTGCTCCAGGCTTTGCTGCTACCTTGGATGCAAATTGTTTTAAACGTTTTTTTGGATCAAAGGGGCCCTTGATAAATTCTTGAAGGAGTTCTGAAGGGCAGCTATTATCTTTATTGCCAATGGAACTTGTGGTAGTTTGAGTATTTGAGGCTGAGCCACGTTGTGGTTCAACTTCACCCTCCCCTCCTATTTGAAAGTTAGGATCATCTGATGAATCATTTTCACTTTGAATTTATGGTTCATCATCACTTATGTTGTGTGAACTCAATATGATGATGATGCTGCAAAAACAATGTTAAAATATAAAAAATAATCAGACCTACGATGTCAAAAAAAAAAAATCAGAACTATAAACTGAAACTTAGAAACTTGAAAGTTGAAAGAAATGTGGTCTCATTGATTGCAATATTGCAAGATATGCACAATTTTAAATTTATGCAGCATGCCATTATGGTCTGCAAAATGTGGAAGCACAGGGAAGGCATCAAGCATGTGAACTGTTTGACTGAATGCATCAAGGGTGGCCTGCAAAAGCCAAAATGTGGAAGCACAGGCAAGGCATGTGAACAATTTGACTGAATGCATCAAGGGCCCTTGATGCATTCAGTTAAATTGTTCACATGCCTTGCCTGTGCTTCCACATTTTTCTTTGGAAAATCAAAAAAAATAAAAAATTATTAATTATTAAATTATTTTTTAATATTTTAAACTAAGTTACCGGATTCGCACCCGGAGGCCTCAAACTCGGTCCGGTTCGAACTCGGTACGGGTTCGCCTGTTGGTGCGCCTTGGGTACGCACAGGGTGCACGCCCAAGCCTGTGGGTTCTCCCGCCTGGGCGCGCACCCTTTGCGTACCCAGGGCGTACCCAGTCAATTGGTGCGTGGACCTGAAGGTACCAGCCACGTACCCAGTCATACCTCGAAGAACCCACGGCCTAGAACTTATAAAGTGGGCCCAAACATAAATAAAAAACCATTTTTTTTATTGTTTTGTCTCCTAACCCTAATCCGACCCAATATGAGGTGCGCCATGGAGTTTTGTATGGTTTCAAAAGCTTTAAATTGGTGCTAGTGGCGGGGGCGCTGCCCCTCGACCCCACCCTGTACCGCGACAGGGAGCGCACCAATGGCGCTACCGCAGGGCCTGCCCCAAACCCCCTTTCGGCCATCGGGGGCCTCTCTGCCTCCCGCGGTTTACGTGCACCACCTCGATTCTTGGGGCATTGCCCCTAGACCCCACAAGGGGCGCTGCCCCTCGACCCCATTGGAAACATTGCCCTCAAACTCCCATTGAATTTAATTGGTACTCTCCAAGTCCAAGTTTCCATAGTTTTCCTCCAAGTCTTCATCTATAATATCGCATTTAAGGCTTTTGAAACCATACAAAACTCCATGCCACACCTCATTTTTATGGGAAAGAGGAAGATGTAAATTTGTAAAATATATTAATATAGTATTTACTTTCAGTTTTACAAAAACAATTTTCTATTTTCATTTTGTTTAAGAATATCAACATCAACGCATTCCACATGAGGATGCCATTTTGTACCCAATTTGCTTTCAAATCAGTCAAATACAACTATCAATTGACATTTAATATTTATCTTTGGCATTTGGCATTGATCAATGATCAAGTATCATACTATGAAATGATTTAGTTTTACAATTCTGTATATTTCTCTTTTTTTTTGTATATATAATACATATATATATATATATATATATATATATATACACGTACCCATACGTACACAAACCCCTAAAAAAAAATTTCACGTACCCACGTACCGGGTTCTCGTACCCGAACCCGTCCACGAACCCGAACCGGTAACTTAGATTTTAAATGTTGAACGAATGTCTCAAAGGGATGTCAGCTCATGGAATGTGATGACTGGTCGAATGAACAACCAGTCATTGCCCTAGCCTGTGCGTCCAGTTTTTTAAGTGGAAAAAAAAATTAAAAATAAAAACTAAAACCTAAATCGAATTTGCAAAATGAAAATACCTGGTAGTGGTAAATAATGCCGCCCTAATGAATCCACGCACAGCTTCTCACTTCTCAATTCTCACTCTCAAGCAGTCTCCAGATGCAGTCGCATGCACGGGTAAGGAAATGACAAATGAAACAAAAAAACAATAATTTAGACTTGACTTTAGAGTTTAGTCTTGTTAAATTTTGATCAAATCTATCAGATTATATACTTAAATTTGAACTAGAAATAATGAAGTTGATGTCAAGTAATTCTGAATGAATATATGAAGTGCTAAGTCTGAAATTATGTTGTAGATTCTTGATCCTCAAGAGCAGAGTATTTATTGATTTCGATTATCTACTTTCAGGATCGGATCTCCCATAAATATGGGTAAGGAAGGCACGTCCCATGACTGGGAGACACATCCCAAGATAGGGAGGCACGACTTAGGGAGACGCGTCTCATGAGAGACACGTCTTCATGAGCGACATGTCTCATGAGCGGACGTGTCTCCACATCCGCTCATGATACGTGTCTTTAGTTATTAGTCCCTTCGTCTAACTAATACAGCCGACGATTAGCCTCTTAGCAATGATCTTTTATATTTATATTTATGCATTAGATTCAATTCGATCTGAATATATATCATTTATATTTTCTCAATGCAAATCAAAGAACTATACTTGATGTTTATCGATTATGAAATAAATGATGATGAATAAATTCAATCATCATTTATATATGACCGAAGCTATTTTATTCAACACTCCCTCTTAGCTAGGGAAGATAACTTCAATCAAGTATAAAGTGATATCACCTTACTCGTGATATCAGAAGATATGGTATATTAAAAGTGTCAAGTCACATGACATTCTTCATAACACATCTTCATTATGGTATGTGCATTGACATCAAGTCACATGATGTCTACCATAATAAATCATGGTATATCCACGGATATATATACATATCCACCATGAATAAGGATCATAATGATCTTCAAATTGATATCAAGTCTCATGATATCTATCAAAATGTCCACAAGATACTATCATGACATCCAAAAGTCTTTGCACTATATCCACAGATATCAAGTCACATGATATCTATCATGATAGTGCAACTAATCATTGTAGAGTCATCACTTTACAATGTCAAATACAAGTGTTCATTCTCTGAAAGATCGTCACCTTTCAATAATGTACACATGACAAAAGAGTTTACACATTAAACATCTTTTAAATACATTAGTACAAAATAACCAATTTGAATCTCAATCTCAATAACAATTTACATTTCAACCATACCAAGTTTCTTCCTGAAGTGTTCAACTTTAACTCTAGAGAGAGGCTTGGTGAGAATGTCAGTTGTTTGATCATTTGTACTAATATACTCCAACTGGATCACATTCCTTTCTACCATGTCTCTCACATAGTGGTAAGGGATCTCTATATCCTTAGATCTGTCATGGAATACTGGATTTACTGAAAGCTTAATGCAACTCTGATTATCACAGTGGATAATAGTAGGATTCAGGGGCTCACCAAATAATCCCACAAGCAATTTCCGGAGCCATACTGCTTCTCTTGCCCCCATAGAGGCTGCAATATATTCAGCTTTTGTCGAGCTTTGTGCCACTGAAGACTGTTTTCTACTGATCCAAGAGATCATAGCCGATCCTAAACTGAAGCAACATCCTGATGTGCTTTTCCGATCGGTTACACTTCCAGCCCAATCTGAATCAGAGTATCCATGTAAATCTAGTTGGACATTTCTGTATTTAAGACCATATCCAATAGTACCTTGAAGGTATCTCAATATGTGCTTCACAGCAACAAGGTGAATTTCCTTTGGCTCACACATGAACTGGCTTAGGGCATTCACTACATAGCAAATATCTGGTCTGGTGTTAACCAAGTACATTAATGATCCAATAATCTGTCTATAGAGAGTAGGATCTGCAAATTTTGATTTTGTTGTTGCATTGTTCAATTTGTGTAAGTTGGTTTCCATAGGTGTAGACATAGGTCTACAGTCTAACATCCCAAATCTCTTCAGAATATCAATAGTGTACTTTCCTTGATTTAGGATGATGCCATCTGATTTCTGCCAGACTTCTAGCCCCAGGAAGTATTGTAAAATGCCCAAGTCTTTCATGTCAAATTATGAAGTCAGGTCCTTTTTACCTTGAGCAATAAGGTGATCTTCTCCTGTTATTAGCAGGTCACCAACATATAAAATTATTATTAGCATATCACCTTTAATTACCTTAAAATAGAGATTTGGATCTGCATCATTCTTGGAAAATCCTAGTCCCAAAAGATAGTTGTCAATTCTTTCATACCAGGCCCTGGGAGCCTGTTTGAGTCCATATAGACTTTCTTCAATCTGCATACATGTGAGTCAATTTTATGTATCACAAAACCTTCAGGTTGCTCTAGATAGACTTCTTCTTCAATGGTCCCATTCAGGAAGGCAGTTTTCACATCCATTTGATGGATTTCCAGCCTTTAGCTGCTGCAATAGCTATTACTGCTCTCACAGAGGTGTACCGAGCAACAGGTGCAAATGTCTCTTCATAATCAATACCTTCCTTTTGTGAGAAACCTCTGGCCACAAAACGTGCCTTGTGTTTTTCTATACTGTCATCAGCAGCATGTTTGATTTTGAAGAGCCATTTGGAAGAGACAACAGATTTCTCTTTTGGTCTAGGTACTATATCCCATACATCATTTTCAAAATGGACTGATACTCTTCCGCCATTGCATCTTTCCACACTTGATGTTTGAGAGCTTCCGTAACACTAGTAGGTTCTGAACTAATGATCTCATTCATTAAGGCAACATAGCTTGAGAATCTTTTGGGTCTCTTACTTTCTCTAAAAGTTTCTTTGGGTGTTGTATGATTCTCAGCTTCCTTAATCATCTTCCTAGCCCAAAGTGGTCTCTTCTTGCTGTTGTCATTGGGATTCTCTTCTGGAGCAGTTTGGTTTTCACTTATGATTTCTTCAGGATACTCCCTCTAAATCTCAAGAGCAGGCTCCTCTTCTAAGACTTTAGGAGAATCTTGAATTTCTATCTCACTTGAACTCTTTGCCCTTTTGAAGGCAATGTCTTCCTCAAATATGACATCTCTACTTAGTTCAATTTGTTTCTGACCGGATATGTATATTCTGTAGGCTTTTGAGGTTTCACTATATCCCACAAATATCCCTTTCTTTCCAGAAGGTTCTAGTTTGGATCTCTTTTCTTTAGGTACATGAATGTAGACAGGGCAACCAAAGATCCTTAAGTGACTTATGTCAGGTTTTATACCAATAAATGCTTCTTCAGGAGTCTTGTTATCTAGATGTGAGTGGGGACATCTATTTTGGATGTAGACAACTGTCTTAGAGGCTTCTGCCCAAAATGAAGTTTCAAAGTTTTGGTCAAACAACATTGCTCTAGCAGCTTCTACAATAGTTCTATTTTTTCTCTCAGCAACACCATTTTGTTGAGGGTTGTAGGCTACAGTAAACTCCCTCTTTATCCCAACATTTACACAAAATTCCTTAAAGATTTCTGAGGTGTATTCCTTCCCATTGTCTGTTCTTAGGATTTTGATTTTCTTCCCAGAGAAGTTTTATGTGAGTGCTTTGAATTCCTTAAACCTTTTAAGGATTTCTATTGACTCTTTACACTTAAGAAAATATATCTAGGTCTTCCTAGAGAAGTCATCTACAAATATTACATAATATAAGAATCTCGCCATGGAGGGTACAGACATGGGTCCACATAAGTCAGAGTGTACTAGTTCTAATACATTTTTGGTTTTACTCAAACTATTTTGGAAGGTCCCCTTTGTATTCTTTCCTAGGGCACACCCTTTGCATGCTCCTTCATGGATTTGTTTTAGTTTGGGCAATCCTATTACTAATTTTTCTACAGAAGGTAGGGCGCGGAAATGAAGATGTTTGAATCTTCGATGCCAAATTTCATTTGAATCAGAGGTCTCATGAATAAGAGCTTGTTTAGAATCTATGCACAGTTTGTAGAGATATCCTTGTCTTACACCTATAGTTTGTGCTTTCTTTATAGTGGAGTTCTTTGGCCATGCCAGAACTTTTCCATCCATAAAGGTAACCATGTATCCGTTGTCTTCAAGAGCAGAAATGGATATTAGGTTCCTTTTTATTCCTGGTACAAACAATACTCCAGTGAGTTGTAGAGAGAGGCCAAATTTCAAATTTATGGTGCAAGTTACAACCCCTCTTACTGGATGTGCAGAATCATCCCCAATAGTCACTTCTTCGTTAGTTTCTTCTTTCATAGTATCTAGGTGTTCTTTGAACCCTGTGATGTGCCTAGATGAACCACTATCAATTACCCAGTTGTTGACTTTGTTTGATACTTGATAGTGCTAAGTAGAAGACAAATTTCTCAATCATATTCTATATTTGTCTTTCTAACTTTAGCAAAGGATGCTTGCTGTTTTGTTCTATCAGGGCACTTCATTGCATAGTGTCCATATTAATCACATCTGAAACATTGAATTTGGGAGATGTCTTTCCTTTTCTTGAATGATCCCTTTCCATGAGAATTCTTCTTTCTTTTGAAGTTTTTCTTTTTACCTTTCTTATGAGAATTTGTGTTTAGCACATGAATATCCTCATCTATGGTTTTCTGATTGTTTTCTTTTGTCATTAGTCTTGTTTCTTCTTGTAAGCAATATGTTCTTAGCCTATCAAATTTAGGGAGTTTTGATCTTGCACTTATTCCTTGAACAAATGACTCCCATGAGTTTGGTAGGCCACCTAGAGCTATTTGAGTTAACTCTTTGCTATCAATTTGATATCCGATTGTTGACAGATGATTTCTTAGTTCATTGATTCTCATGAAATATGCACTAATAGATTCTCCCTTGTTTATTTGAACATGATTAAGTTGCCTTTTTAGAGCAAGGGTCCTACTGGTGTTGTTTATTTCAAAGGTGCTCTCAAGGGATTTAAACATTTGATATGCAGTCTCATGTTTAGATAGAATAGGTACTATATGATCCCTAACTACATCCACTATAATTTTCATGGTTTTCTCATCGTTCTCAATCCATTGAGTTTTCTCCTGATCAATCTCTGTTTCTATCTTGTTTTCTTTCACAAATGAGTAACTTATTTTGTTTCAGAATCATCATGATTTTAAATTTCCATGAAGTAAAGTTGTTTGCACCTTCAAGACGATCCTCGAATCTAATTACACTTGACATTATGAAGAATGTTGCGTGTTTGTGATTTCAAGAGAAAAATACGATTTAAGTAATCTGATATTGGATTTAATCGGATTTTATCTCAACGTGGCTCTAATACCATGTTAAATTTTGATCAAATCTATCAGATTATATACTTAAATTTGAACTAGAAATAATGAAGTTGATGTCAAGTAATTCTGAATGAATATATGAAGTGCTAAGTCTGAAATTTTGTTGTAGATTCTTGATCCTCAAGAGCAGAGTATTTATTGATTTCGATTATCTACTATGAGGATCGGATCTCCCATAAATATGGGTAAGGAAGGCACGTCCCATGACAGGGAGACACGTCCCAAGATAGGGAGGCACGACTTAGGGAGACACGTCTCATGAGAGACACGTCTTCATGAGCAACATGTCTCATGAGCGGATGTGTCTTTAGTTATTAGTCCCTTCATCTAACTAATACAGCCGACGATTAGCCTCTTAGCAATGATCTTTTATATTTATATTTATGCATTATATTCAATTCGATCTGAATATATATCATTTATATTTTCTCAATGCAGATCGAAGCACTATACTTGATGTTTATCGATTATGATATAAATGATGATGATGAATAAATTCAATCATCATTTATATCTAGCCGAAGCTATTTTATTCAACAAGTCTAAGTCTTAAAAAATTTAATAATATTATATATTATATTTATAATAACATTAAACTAATAAATAATAATATTAAAATTTTAAACTTTAAATTTAACTATAATAAAGCTTTGTTTTCTATTTTTTTTTTTAAAAAAACATTATTTTAATAGGGTGACGTGGGAAACTTGGAGACGCCGAGAAGACTCCGAGACGCGAAGAAGTCCCCTTCTGAAGGAAACGTTCAAGGGATGGCGGGGGGACGGCGGGGGGGCGTTTCCCTGATGTCTCCGCGTCTCGGAAACGTCCCCATCTTCGAGACGGCTCATTTTTCGAGGGGGACACGTCGCCGTGGAACTAGGATAAGAAGTAGATTGATCGACGTCAAATTGGAAAATAGTAAAAATGCAACTCTTGGTGGCTACGCCATTCAATTGTTGTTACAATGCAAGTGCAAGAAATTAAATAAATATGTTGGAAGACCCTTCAGATTTTAACAAAATACCTGATACTAAATTTGCTCACAAAAATCAGATTTATTTTCCAGAATTCTTTCTGAGTCAATAACCGAACAGCTAGTGGGTTAGGCAATCTGATAATAATGGACGATAAATTTCATGATTGAGTACTACTAGTTATTGGTTAATTTTCTGCAAGTTCAAGGAATTAACCACTCTCAATTCTAAAAATGAACACACAGAAATACCCGCAGCAATTGATACTACCAGAACGGTCCTAAAATGAGTGATACTCAATACCTTGAGATCTGTATGGCCCTAAATTTGACTATTGCACTCAGAAATTCAAACCATAATGGCCTAGAAATTTTGTACTGACTCAAAAAATGGCTGCACATAAACCTGAATAAATGTACAGCTCTTTAAAATCCTCCTCCAAACTTCCTTCTAGCTGGTACAGTTCCTCTTGGACAAGTACAACTAGCTAATGGCTGGAAATAGTAGCATACAAGACTTGATTCATGTACAGCTAACTGAATAAGCTGATTTCCTTCACAAGTCTACAAACTAGATTTACAACCTCACAAAATACTATAGTGCAGCATTGTAGCAATATGAAGCGCTATACAGATTACTAAAGAAGCTGCACGGATTACTGTAGCAGCGGTATGGATTACTGTAGGAGAGTTCATAAATTAAAAAAAATTCAAAATCTTATAATAATCTAAATTGGAAAGACACAACTGAAACACAAAATATATTTTGTATTTTCTAAGTATTCCACACTACACAAAAAAACTAAAATATTCACACCAACTAAAATCTTAAAGTACAATGCAATATCAGCTCATTTATAATCCCTGGATGGAATTACTCCTTCAAAATGGAGGGTTTTTGTCCTCAACTCCATTTGCCAATAAGGCTTCTGTCCTAGGCAAAGAAATGTACACAAAGGCTCTATTTCAAAAACAATGGGCTTTTTTGATAAAATGGCAAAGAGATGCAAATGAGCCTTCACTCCCATTTCATAGAGTGCCAAGGGAATTAAAATAAAGAATACACCTTTTCCCTCCCAAAAATCTATTTTAATTTACTTTTATAACTCTACTGTAAAACAGTTAAACATCACTAAGTATTACATAAGGCTTTGTTATAAACCCATTTAGGTAGCCTGGAAATTAATAATAAAGTTGTCTTTTACAATGCATGCAAAAATAATATTAAGACCAACTTAATTATTATTTATTAAAATATTTTCCTAACCCAACCCATTAACATATGGAAAATTAGAAAATAGGCTAAGGAACCATGACAAACACCAAGGGCCGAAAAGGGGACATGACAATCTTCCCACCTTAAATTGCTTGCCCACAAGCAATTGCAAGTTTGGATGCTCCAAAATCTACGATCCTTCCCATATTGCATCTTCCACAAGGAGATTCTTCCAACAAATCAAGTATTTGGTGATGCTTCTATTTCTCAACTTCCTCTCCCTCATATCTACAATTGCTTTGGGAACTAAAACTAACTTGCCCTCCTCATCAAGTGGAGGCGACTCTTTTGAAAGAATATGTTTTCCAAGTGCCTTTTTAAAGTAAGAGGCATGAAACAAATTATAGATCTTATCCTCTTCAAAACTTTGTAAGGCTAATAGAATGAGGCTTGAGTTTTTCGAACCCACTTTGAGATAAGATTACTTGTAAGAGTGCAATCTCAAGGAAAACATATCCCCATTTTCAAAGTTGTCTCCAAACAATGCCAATATGCATACATATTTTGCTAGTTATGTTCTTGGTTGTTTTCAAGATATCTTGGCTTTGATTAACCAAGTCACTAGCTCTTGAAACCCTACTATCAGAAATAACAAGATCAACAAAGGTTTGAGCCTCATATCCATATACAAAGCCATAAACAATCTCAAACCAATAGACATGTGATAGGTGGTGTTATAACAATGCTCTCCAAGATAGAGCCATTTGATTGCCTTTTGATGACCCGCAACATAATTTCTCAAGTAGTCCTCCACCATTTGTTCACAATTTCAATTTGCCCATTCATTTGGGGGTGGTAGCTAATGTTGGGGTAAGCACAATTCCCATCAATGAAAGAGCTCTTACCAAAACAAGCTCAAAAACCTACTATATCTATCACTCACAATATTTTTAGGCGGCCTATGGAGCCTAAACACTTCTTTGAAAAACAAACCAGCAACTTGAGGTGCTTTGTAATGTAAAAAAATGGCAAAGAAGTAAGCATATTTTGTGATTTTGTCAACCACAACATAGATATAGTCATTACCTTGCACTTTGGGGAGCTTAGTAATGAAGTCCATCGAAATAATTTCCCACTTTTGATTAGGAATAGGTATAAGCTGCAACGAGCCTAGTGGACATATTTGATCTGTCTTGTTTTGTTGACAAACAAGACACTCTCGATATGCTTAAGGACATCATCCTACGTTCCTCCCATGAAAAACTTTCTCAAATCATATGTCTTTAAGTACTCAATAAGGCCTGCTAAAAGTGTAACATAGAATGCCCTTAAAATCTTAACTTTCATCTTAGACTCAAGCACAAAATAGACTCTATCCTTGTAGAGGACATTAGCCACAACATACCTATCATCTTACAACTTCCCTTCCAATATGTCAATGGCAAAGGCATTTTTAGTATATTCTACTAAAATGTATACTCTCTGGCTCAAATTCTTCAGCTCCAAATCCATCATCTGAAACCACCTCAATGTAATGCACTTGTCCCTTTCCAAGGCATCTATGGCCAGGTGCCCATGGTTCTTTGCAAGTGAAGCTTCCTCAATTCATTTTTGGCTTCCCCTTTTCTTGAAAGAAAATTCTTAGGCTGGTTGAAACTATTATGGAAAGGTTTCTTTGGAGGAAAGGGCTTTTTTCTGGAATTTACTCTTCAAAATAGGAGTCACAAGTGCCAAGGACCTCTCAATTGCCTCCTACAATGATGGAGGTTCAAAATCTTTGACCAAACCCTTGAACCTAAAGGTCTTTTCTATCAAATATTTCAATCAACCTCCTACTAAACTCATCATAAGAGTCGATGAGGTTTTTGTCTTCAAATAATCTGCCCATGGTACCACCATTCATGTGCTATGCCCTCAAGGTGAAGAGTACTAAACCTGAGGGCTTCATCTTCCAACATTGACCTAAGAGATAAGTATATGTGCAGCTTCTATATCCAAGCACAAGCTATACACTTGTTTGATCCATCGAAGGTAGAAAGTGTCAACTTTCCAAAAGCATGCTAAAGATCTCTCTAATTTGCTTGAGGTCTAAGTTCAAGTCTTAGGACATTTCTTGTTTTCTTCAAATTAATGAAGTTTGTAAGAGACATTTCAGCTTGAATCTCTAGTGGAAGAGCTATATATTTAGTGTAACAAGCGATAATGTCATTCATCATAAGATTATGAACTTCCACCTCTGCGATTTTTTTCTCCCTATGAAGGAAACTAGTATGGAATGGTCTAGCAGTAGAGCCAACAATGGTTATCTAGATGTTGTTATTGTTATTGTTAACTCCTAAGGAACTCCCTTTACCATTCTGATTTCTAGGCACATTCATATTATTTTGCATTGTATGAATTAACTAAGGAAACATATTCGTAAGGCACTCTTGCCCTTGTATGAGTTTGTTGTACCGTGCCTAAATTGAATCATCTTCTGCCATAGTTTTCTTCTCTTGTTCTACCACAATATCTAGATTCTATTGTTCTAAGTCTAACCCTTCCCTTGGCTGATCGGTACCCTTTTTTTTCTACCTTTGGTAATAAACACTCTTGTTGGCCCCACGATTGTCGTTGCACCAAAAGGTCGACTTGTTAATGTCTGATACAACCGCCGGAGTTAATGGATCCACAAGAGGCGGTCAGTCCATGTCACGAATTTCGAGGGGGGCGCTGACCATTTGCGAACAATCTCCCCCTCAACATTACCCGAAGGGATTTGAACCCGGCACCTTTGGCTCTAATACCAATTGTTGGCCCCACGATTGTCATTGCACCAAAAGGTCAACCTGTTAATGTCCGATACAACCGCCAAAGTTAACGGATCCACAAGAGGTGGTTAGTCCATGTCACGAATCCCGAGGGAAGTGTTGACCATTTGCCAAGAACTCTACCACTATCTTGCACGAGGAAGATACTACATACAATCTTAGCTTTTCACAAGTTGGCAAGATCACCAACTTTGATACCGTTGTAATGTCCCTAGTAAGAATGTTAGCTAGATTTCACCAAATTTTTAAAATCAACACAAACCCAATCTCTTTCTGATCACCAAGATCCTAATGCAAGCAACATGAGAGCATATGGAAACTAGGATGTGGACAATAAGCAATTAATTTCAAACTCACTAGTGGCAAGCTGTCCGGTTTACAATCACTGCCAAATTGGTGGATGGGTATGCAAATATGATTAATGCCACTAGTAGATTTCAAGCAGATCTAATCAATGTCAAACGAGCAAATTACAATTAAGTTCAATCAATGCCAAACCAGCAAATAACAAGCAGACCTGATCCATGCCAAATGGTAGATTATAAAGATGCAACTCTTGGAGGCTATCCCATCTAATTGTTGTTACAATGCACATGCAAGAAATTAAATAAACCTAGAGGAAGACCTTCCAAATTTAACAATATAGCCTGATAGTTTTGTTCACAAAAATCAGATTTACTTTCCAAAAATCTTTCAGAGTTAATAACCAAACAGGTAGTGGGTTTGGTAATCTGTTAATAAATGGGCTGTAAAATGAGTACTGCCGTTTATTGATTTTTTTTTGCAAATTCTAGGAATTAACCACTCTGAATTCTGAAAATGACTGCACAAAAACACCTGCAACGATTGATATTGCCAGAACAGTCTCAAAATGAGTATACTCAATACCTTAAGGTTTGTATGGCCCTAAATATGACTATTGCACTCAGAAATTCAAACAATAATTGCCCAAAAATGTTGCAATGGCTCAGAAAATGGCTGCACACAACCTAGAATGAATGTACAGCTCTTTAAAATCCTGCTCAAAACTTCCTTCCAGCTAGTACGATTCCTCTTGGACAGGTACAATTGGCAAATGGCTGGAAATAATAGCATACAAGGCTTGATTCATGTACAGCCAACTTAATAAGCTGATTTCCTTCACAAGTTTGAAAAATGGACTTACAACCTCACAAAACATTGTAGTGCAGCACTGCAATAGTACAAATTACTGTAGCAACTATACAAATTACTATAGTAGCAATACAGATTACTATAGCAAACTTCAAAAATAAAAAAATCTTACTCTACATATAATAATCTGAATTGAAAACACACAATGTATTTTATGAATATTCTACCACACAAACAAATTGAAATATTCACACCAACTGAAATCTGAAAGTACAATGCAATATCAACTCATTAGTAATTTGGAATTCCTGTATAAAATTACTCCTTCATAATGGAGGGTATTCGGTCCCAAAACCACTGCTCCACTTCCTAGAACATAATTTAACTTTCAAGGGGTTTGTCATCATGAAAGTGAAACTTGCTCATCTACAAACCATGGGGAGTTGAAGGCCAGCTCTACGAGAGTAAGTTCTCTCCTATGCTTTAAGCTCACTTTAGACTCAAGAGGGTATTATTAGGGGTACACCTTAACAAGTATTTGAATCAAACAAAATGAGCACATAAAATAATAACAGTTAAACCCAAACTGCTTACTTGACCCCAAAAGTTGTGACTAGGTCAAGCAAGACTAGTTGTATAAGATTCCAAAGTATTACGAATATTTTGAAAAGCTCGTTTATGTCCAACAATTAGGCATTTGTTCACAAAGGAGCCCACAACCAACACTAGAAACTAATCAAGAATAGACAAGAGATCAGCGAACATGACCCATTGAAGCACAAAAATCAATTACTCCAAAAAATATGATGTTATTTATGGAGAACTTGTCCCTATAGACTGATTTTCTAGTGTATAATCCTTCACAATGACTTATAGATAGAGGTTCAAATAATTTCCTAACCTAGATGCACAACAATTGCCACCAAAGAGCACATAGAAGACACCAAGAAGCATAAATTTGGCAAAGGATTCAAATTAGGAAGACAAACTACCTCCTATAGAAAATGGAACAGATCTGAATCAATCGATAAATGACACTTGTCCTTTGTTGGATCAATCTAGGCACAAGCACTCTTTAGACATAAAAACATTCCTTCGCTAACATGGCATCTCAGCGAGAGACCAAAGGCCAGAAGGTTCATTTTTCGATAAAACAAAGGCCGATCAGTCTTGAAGTTTGGGAGGGATAAACAACCAAGATTACTCACAAGGAAGACCCAATCCAAGGAGAAAGGAAAGAAACCATCTCAGTCACTGACTCTATCAAGGACACAAGGGATAGATATATTTGTCTAGTCAAGTTAAAGGGTGGTGCTTCATTTTTATGCTCTAATTCCCTTGGATAATATATTTCCACCATCAGGTGTAGCAATGTTTGGAGTACTGTGGATATTTATGAGGCAGGAAAGTTTTAGCAGCAACATTTTGGCCCATATTCACCCTTTGAAATTGCATTGCTGGGGCAAGTAGATATCATGATTATAATCAAGCATGGCTTCAACTTTTCTATCAGGCAGCTTTCTGGCAGCTTCAACGTGTGTTTAAAGGAAATTCAACAAATCAAGACTATGTTGGATGGTATGATATTCTGTTCATGGCATAATAAGGGCTGTTGTAGCATGAATCTTTAAGTAGGACTTACTATGTTATATCTTTTGTTTTGTAATATCTTCTGTGAACTAACAGCATGGTTTGATGTCTTTTGAAACGGAGCTATTCAAACCTGAGGTGCATGAGGACATATGAACACAAATATTCAAAATATATTATGTGATATCTTTTCTGCTTTTTTTTCTAATTCTTTATATTGGAGTTTTACAGATGACTTTCTTCTGGAACCAATCAATCCTGGGAAGCATGCAGTTTCACACTTTATATCAAGGGCTCAAGGTTCCAATTTTGTTTTACATAGTCAAAATAGTATTTTGTTTGTGCCGAACCAAGACAAGGTTCAGCTGTATCAAGTTACTGTGTGATATACACTATCACTAACCTATCACTCCTTAAATAACCTTAGCTCAGAACTGGCATAAAGCTCCCAACATATATATGGATGCATCAGCAATCAAAATATACAGGCAGCAAATAAAAAAATTGATGAAAGGGAAGAAAAGTGAGCATTCAATGCTAATGCAAATTTGATATTCTAAGTTCACAAACACCACTAACCTCAAACTTATCTGCAACTAACTGCATTCTTTCAGCTTGCAATCACAAAAATATTGTTCACCATTTGTCTTAAGCATCTTCACACGCCCTTAAAGGCTTAATCTATAGTTTATATAGCACTTTTCTTCACACCGTATATCTGACAGCATCTATAGAAGGATGGATTTACTTGTTTAATTATTTTTGCAGTCATTTCTTTAACTTTTCATATATTTTTCCTAAGTCAATCCCCCTACTTAAAAATAACTTATAAGAGCATTATTTTCCCAACTAGTACAATAGATAACACCCAAACCAAATTTTCCAGACTCAATTTGCCTTTTTTACCATCAAAAGTCATCACTAATAATAACAATTAAGTATACAAACCCGATCCAAATCTGCATCAAGAGCTTCCTTTGTTAATAAATCACGGCGATATCCTGGCCCATGCCCACGCACATGACTACCTGCCATGGTAAATGTTTCTCAAAAAAAGTTCTCATTCAAGTGATTAACAAGGTTTTAAGGAAAACCATTTGCATATTAACTATGGCGGTGTTTCTAAGATATTATTCTTGACTGCTAAAGCTATAACCAACAAATCAAAAGATTTACTTGTTTGATTACAAATTCTTTTGCCGAGAACTAAAGTATACATATCCCATAAAGAGACTCTACATACATGCCAATTCACAAACAGCAAGACTGCAGTAAAGGAATATATGTTACTGCAGTAAATGAAGACAAAATATTGGACCACAATTGTCCAAAACAAATTGATAGTTACTGATGTTCAAGCACATCTAGCGGGTTATTTGCAAATCTTTTCAATTGCCCTTCATTTCTCCACATAAGAACCAACATATTATGATAAAGAGTTCCTAAGCTTCCCTAAAATGAGCTGTTGGTTTAAGATCAATGCATGTCATCATAGGGGGTCTTCTGTTACTATTGTGATTAACCTACATGTAAATGAGTTACGAAAGTCAATCCTTGTTTCATCAGCAATGTAAGTGAATCAAGCACGTTAGCCAATTACAAGACAATTGGTTAAGGCTTTACTCATCAAGGTAGTGAGTTACATGAATGTCGTATTAATTGCCCCTTTCATAAAAAATATATAGCATCAGTATTGTAATGTACATTTGTAAGTATTGAGATCATGAAATTTTAACTGGTTTAGTATACACTTGCTAATAAAGCACAAAGTCCAATTTTAGAATGGATTTTCAAGACAGATACAATTGATAGAGTCAACATCGTGCAGAGATCCAAGACTAACCAGGCTTTCCTACACTATTAAACCTTCTTTTTACTTCAGGGACATGCTAAAGACAAAATGAAACTTTATGTTTGACTTTGTAACTTTGTCCTTTAGACCTGTATCCATTATGATTCTCAAGCAATCTACAATGGAAAATATCTTGAAAATCAAATAATAGAAGATGTCAAATCTTTTGAATATGCATACTATTAGGAAGTTGGATTTGTTACAAAAACTCAACAACTTCTCTATACGCAAATGTATAAATTATCTGCCAATCACTCATTTTTTAGTTTTTGGAGGAAGTCCAACTTTAGACTGGAGATTCTATTGCCATTCTAAAAGAGAAAGGGCTCCCAGAACTAGGAGATCTACAATCAAACTGGCATTTTATCAGCTTCTGAACCAGTTTCTGTCATTCTTCCTGTAAAAATGGGGTCAATCAGGATCATAAACACAATGTTGTTTCCGATCTTCCTCTGTTTGGCCAATGAATTCTACATAAAGCAGAACCTGGACAAGTTCCCAAAGTACAGCCAGTTCAACAGTAGGCAAACCATACAAATTCTGTTGGTCGACAACAGTGGAATTGGAGCGCTGAGTGTGAAGCTGCTTGTGAGCATCAAGAACACACTGAGCATCCACATGATACTCAACTACTTCAACCCAGCACCCTGGCCCTCCGACACAAGCATCATGGCAATCCTTGTCAAGAGCAGCTGCAAGATCTTCAGTAGGTGATTAAGCATGCCAGGAGCACTGAAAACCTACAAGGACACCCATGAAGGGGATCTGACCAATCTTTGACCCCACTGACACCCTAGACCATCTGATTGTAAGTTGTATAAAGATTGCAAACAAGCATCTACTTGTACAACGAATATGCTCACAATTCTGATTGTTCCTTCTGTTATTAAAATTGGTGAAGATTCATTTCATCCAAACTAAAAATACTTGTTTAAATTGTTGATCATTAGTGGTAACTGGTATGCCAAAAACCACTTGTTACATGTGATGGCGGTTTAAGTTCTCCAAAGGAGAGGTGTATCATCACTTATCGATGTCCTGTGAGATTGACTTGGATATGTCCTGTATCCAAACAACTTTCATAGAGAACTGACAAGCACCATGGATGGTTGCCAGGTGTCTCAGTAGATGCAAGCATGCCCATAGAATTACCAACTGTTCGATTACACAATCAAAATATGACAGAATGATGGTGGGCCTTGGAGTACAACAAATTACCAGTCAATTTGTGTACCAGCATTCAGCCCAAATGTATTGTTGGTTTGTATCTGTTAAGAGTTACAAAAAAGTTGGTTACAACATGCACATGACACAAGAATGGAAAACAGAAGCCAGAAGCTAGTTGTTATGCAAGTAAAAATGAATGGAGAAGAAAAAAGTAAGCGACCTCCTAAAGCAAAAGAAAGAGTAAAAGAGAGGGAAAAGAGAACAAAGGTAAGAAATCAATCACAACACACTAAGATTGGAACTACGAGCTAATGATCCGATGATACAAACTCCTAAAGCAAAAGAAAGAGTAATTAGTAGCTAGCATGAACATGTACTACAAGGTAGGAAGACAAAAAAGATCCTTATTGTAAATGGGAAACCTAAAAAGCTATAAGCCACCAAACAAGGCAGGTGGGACCCATAATTGCAAGATTAAGGGGGATCAATGAGTTATGAATAATGAAAAAAATGCACAGAAGGCATAATTGATGATTACCTAGTCCAGTTCTATAGGTAATCCATTTTCTCAAGAACAAAATGATTTCCAAAGCGAAATCAATATTCAACTCCATTTTTCTAGTTTACTCAAAGGTTGTAGTGGTTGATCACCCATATACAATCTTGTGAGATGGAATGGTGACCATAGGGGCACTTCAAAACAAATCTTGAGTTTGCATTACAAGAAAGGTCACAACAATGCCCAATAAAATCATCAAAAAAAGTTCTCAATATTAGAAAAGTGGATAGGCAAGCGAATATGTTTAACACATTGCCATAAGACTCAATGAGGCTAGTAAACATTGTCATAAGACCCAATGAGCCAACATAAAATTGATTAGTGTTGTATGTAAGGCCCACTTGTATGTTTATCATTTTTTTGTTTTTGATTAGAGGTAAAATAGGTTTTGATGGGACCCAAAACCCATTACAAGCAGATTTTGAAGGGACCTGAAACCGTGTCAAGACATAGAAAGTTGCTAAAGAGAATAGCATCCAAACAACAACAGCCACCAAAAGATAAGCAAGACTACTCAAGCTGCAGAAAAACAGGTTTTGAAGGGACCTTGAACCCTTTACAACCAATTTTTACAAGGACCTTAAACCCTAACTAACCATAGACACAGCCTAAACCAGCCAGGCCATAGCTAACCAACCGCTAAGAACAACCAATGCTGAGCCAAGGAAAACAACCAACTTAATGGTGTAGAACACCCACATACCCCTGTTATTCAACACTTCCAGCACATCCAAACTCCCCACCTAAACAAGTGAGTTAGAGAGCACCACTGAACATTGAGAAGCATCAGCCTTCTTACAGCACTAACCCGCCTGATTCACCAACCCAAACTCCACCTCTAAAGGAGAGAGCTCCGCTCTATTGGAAAGGATGAAATGAGAACCCTTACCACCAAAGCCACCACTCTCCTGCACACACAAGCTCCACCTCAATAGGAACCAACAGAAGAGAAGAGATCTTCCCACCACATCTACAATATCCAACTCCACCTCAATAAGAGAGGGCTCCACCTCAATAGGAGCAATCTCCATCTCAATAAAAGACACCAACTGTAGAATCCAGCAGAAAGCAAACACTCCGATAGAAAGGGTTGTCATAGTATCCTTTGGCATCACGAGCTCCTAGCACTTGAAGAAAGACATTGAAAGCACCCCAACCACCAGCAATAAAAACACACACCTAAGCCTTTAGGATAGACATTTGGAACAGCTCAGCCAACAAAAAAAAGACTAACACGAGCAGCAAACAGAACATCCTCCAAAGAGATAACAACCCCAACCTGTAAAAAAATCTTCACAGCCCAAAAGGGGTTGAAAACTACACAAATCATACATTTTTGGGTCTTAAGGAAAGAATTCAGGAACAGCCCAGACAACAGAGGAAAAACAAAATCTAAGGCAGCAAAAGCTCCCTTAACCACCCATAATGAGGACAGCAATAAACTAGCATTCACCGAGAAGGAAACAACCCCCATCAAAAAAATAGTCATCACAAACCAAAGAGAGTTCCCAACCAAGCACCGAAGTAGTAGCAAAGCACATACCAAGCAGTCTGTATAGGCCTAACGAGCCATATCCATCAAGAAAACAAATCCCCTGAGTAAAATTATCAACACAACCCAAAAGGGGTTTAAAACTAAACACTAGAGTTGGAGCAGAGTGCATTCCAGACAACTAGTATCCGCACGAGTCATTTCCACTAAAAGATGCCAGGGAACCACCACCAGGCAGGTACCCACAATAGCAGCATGGGTAAAACCAGCCCACCGAGCCAAAACCACCACAGTAAATAGAGCTTTCATAACAAAAATCATTAGGCACAAAGCTCTCATGACCTCTACAATCTGACAAGGGTAAAACTCTTCAAACAACATCCCAGTCGCAAAGATTTGCATGGAACAGGGGCAGAAAACCCCTACACCATTCCTAGAAACACAAACCCCCGCGACAACCACAAGGAGCTCCAAAATTTCAATGCTGAGCAACACCTCCAACCACAAGTCTTCAGCAGCAGCCACTGAAGAAACCGTGACAGCAAGCACAAAAGCGGCCTCCCAAAAAAACAAAACCACAACTGGGACAACACCTCCCTCAACAGCTTCTTCAGGCAACATCTGCAACTCCTAAACATCAGCTGCAGCCTCCCGATTAGCATCTCCATCATTAGAATCCCCTGAATCCTCCTCGCCTTCACCCGAACCTCGAGCAGAATTCAAATGAGAGCCTCCCCTCTCCTTCCCGCCTGACACCATTCTTCTCCTTTATCATTTTTGTGTTGCTACTTATGTATGCCCAAATATTTATCCAAAAACATTTATAGTTTATGTTCCTTATTTTGAAGCATTAAAATATTATAACTCTCTTGTGATGTAATATTGGATGAATGTGATATTTTGATAGATTATAAATACATTAGAAATGTTATCCAACTCTTTAAGATTATCATATCTGAATTGTCAGCACTGTGTATGATGAAAAAATATTTTCATTATTACACTTTCACCAGATTTATTATCTCTTGGATGTATTTGATGTGTATTTGAGTGTGCAAATAACAAATTGAATTAGACCAAACACAAGAGGAATACTTCATGTGCAGAACCTATGTTCTCCTTAGACCCTAAAGAGGAACTAAGCCTATAAGAAACCTATGAGTCATTATTGTGAGGAACTTGCCATGGGTTGGTCAGTGTTTTATTAACATGTTGATCAAATGGTCATGTGATTCAATATAAATGTCAAGAAGCATGCCTTCAGTATTTAATTCTTAGCTCGAACTAGCCATGGGTTGGTCAATGTTGTATTGACACATTGATAAAATGATCATGTGATTCAATTTAAATGTAAAGTATGCCTTGAGTATTTTATTCATACTTGAAAAACTCAAACTCAGCAATTACTTGGCTGACCCAAATAATTTAAAAGCTTGAGACTTGACAAAAACTCAAGGAAAATCTCAGGAAACTTATCGAACATTAAAAATAAATAAATTTTTAAAAATGTTCTTCAAAAACATATATTACCGAATTTATGGAGCATATTACTGATTTCGCTCATATATAAATCAAAATTAGAGTTCAATAGATTTCATAGACCAAAAAATGAGTTCAAATTTTCAATACATATCAACTTCAAGTTTCAATATCAATAAATATTACAAATCATAAATTTCTTCTATCACTAAACCTCAAAAATGTCTATTTCTCCTATGTCAATGTCATGGAAGTGGATGGTATAGCTGCAATATCCTCAACAAGAGCCTCGTGCATAGAATCAAGTTGTATATGCGGTTAACACACCCTTGATGGCTCACAAACCTCATCGTCTACCTCCTCATATGTTGTGCCACATTTGCTTGCCATTTGGTTGCATCCCTCTCCAAATCAGCGATGTCATCATCAATAAACAATGGATCCATATCAACATCCTTAGTGATCCAATTTGAATGTAGATCAATCTCATCAAGGTCAAGCGTGTGATTTGTATCCTAACCCTATACTCTCTTTTCATGCAACTAAGGTTGTAGCACACAAAAAACAGTCATTCAAGCATTTTTGACCCAACCTATTATGCTTCTTTGTGTGAATGGACTCAAAGCCATTTCAGTTGTGCTCACAACCAAATACACAAGGTAATATAAATGGCAAGTTTTTGAAGATTAAGCATTATGGCACTGAAATCTTCCCACCACAAATCTACGTAGATAACATTTAGTAAACTTAAAAATTGAATCAAATATCAAACTAAAAATAAATATATATGTTATTTTACCTACTTGCAGAATGGCTCTCCTTCGAATACATAAAGCTGAAGAAAATAATGCCTCCACCCTCTTATAACCTTGTATCTCATTATGTAAGAGGTCTCAAAGGTTGTCATCAAGGACCAACCTCTATATGTTGAGGCCAAGCATAACTTTTGCATCTGCTCTAAATGAAGAGAGGAAAAAAACTGGGGGTTCAAATAATAGGCAGCTATATGAATATGTTGATGGAGTAGTTAGTTCCACCTCCAATCAACAATGCACCATATGGGTTCATATTTAGTTTTATGTAATGTCCCCCCATATAGCTTGTTTCAGTTTCTCATGGATTAGCCTATTATTTGACTCTCGTAGGCTAATGGAGTTGTTTAGAGAGTCCTTAGTGGGTTGTCAGTTTCTCCGGTGGCACTTTGTGGTGTTCGCTTCTTCGGAGTCAAGTGATATTGTGGATGTCTTCAAGAGTTGATTTGGACTCGTTTTGTACACACTTACTATTTATAGTAAGTCACTTGGTGGATTGAGTCCAGTATTACTATTTGTGGAAAGGCACCTAAATGCTTAGTGAACGTTGTGGTTGACCCCCTAGAACAATCAGAATCAAGAAGTGATGATTTTTAACTAAGTTACCGATTCGTCCCTAGTAGAGCCCGGATACAATACAAATTCGTACAGAAAACGTTTTTCAGCCACAGGATACGGGCAGGGTACGATCAGTGCTCTGTGGATTCGAAAAGAAGTAATGCAATTCGAACCCGGACCGAATCCACACTAAAACTCACTTAAATATGCCACACATCATATACTGCAATTACTAGGATTGAAAAAAGCTTCATATTGCGAGCAATGGTGTGCTTTTTAAAACTGTTACTAAAGAGTATATGTTTGGATTGGAAAAAACTTCATAACAATTTCATGTTGAAGGTTTGGGCCTGCCATACAACTAATGATCCCCAATCAGGACCCCACGCTCTTTATGCCTGGAAGTGAAACACTTTCAAACTGTTACTAAAAGATGAAATAAGAAACTGCATGTCACATCATAGGTGGAAGAACATAATTTCCCATTCCCCGCCCCCGTCCTCCACCTTCACCTCCACCTCCACCTCCTCCACCTCTCTCACCCTCCACCACATTACCCCTAACACCCTCCATCTCTCACCCTCCACCACGCTTTTTATGCCTGGAAGTGGAACACTTTCAAACTGTTACTAGAAGATGAAATAAGAAACTGCATGTCACATCATAGGTGGAAGAACATAATTTCCCATTCCCCGCCCCCGTCCTCCACCTCCACCTCTCTCACCCTCCACCACATTACCCCTAACACCCTCCATCTCCCTCTTCCTCTTCCTCTTCCTCTCACCACCCCATCCTCCTCCTCCCTCTCTCAAACACAGTCACATAAGCGTGGACTTTTACAGGTATGTACACATCTGAATTTTAACACAAATACATGTGCACATATACACAAGCGAGTACACATCTGATTTTCTCAGTAGGTGGTACTTACAAATTATTACTGATAAAAGAAATGGAAATAATGCATGACAAACCATATACATTCCCTTTTAATTAGACACAAATATCTGAATTTGTTGTCTATGGCAATGCTTCCAAATTATTACTGATAAGAGAAATGGAAATAACGCATAAACAAATATTGGCAAAGGAATACAATTATCCCATTAAACAAACACACTATGACCCATACATACCCATGCCTGATAGTTTTGTTTATGAGTGATCTTCCAAACTGTTACTGAAAAATGAAGGAGCTCAAATTTGTTTTGTTTTTGATGACCCATATGATTCAGATTGATCAATGATCATTAATTATTAATGGCTGATTATAAACACTAGACATTTTTATGTTTGAACTTTGAACTTTAATTTATAATTCTATATCATGACATTTGAGTATAAAGTGGTGGTGTATTTTTGCTATGCTATTTGACTATTAATATGGTGGTGTATTCTGAACTTAATTACTGCTGCAAATATGTATATATTTCTGATTTTTATATGTTTTTGTATTAACATACCCAACCCCAAAAAAAATTTCGACCGAATCCCGTACTAGATTCTCGTACCCGTACCCGAATCCAAAAACAAATTGGTAACTTAGATTTTTAATGAAGTTATGTATTTTTAATTATTATTAAAAGTTAGCTTTAATAATAATTAATGATTTAAAGGTACATATTATAAAGTCATATTATGACTTCATTTAAAATGGGGGCCATTTAATTATAAAAGACAAATGATAAAAAAGTACATATTAATACAGGTTGGCTACATCCAGTAGTCAAAATTGTGCTTATTGGAGGAGTTTTTCATCAAGTTTTTGAAGGATTATCATTGAAAATCAGAAGGTTATTGATTGCTGTTTGTATTGACTGCTGTGAGCTCCATTCTGGGCCGTACTATCTCCAAATTCAGGCCGTACTGTTCATTTCCATCAGACCGTACTGCTCTAGAAGGGAGGTGTGTGAGCTAGAGGCTGAAATGCCTCGTTCTTTGGCTGCAATTCATCATTTTCAGGGGCGGCTAGGAGTCTGAAATGTAACTGCAGCATTCAATGTGTGGAGAACTCAATCTATTGAGCAAATCGACCTCTACAAGGATTTTGCCAGTTCATACTTCATTTCCAGATTTTGCAGATATTCAAGCTAGGCTTTACCAGGTATGAAAGCATTGTAAAAATCTTATTATAATAATCTGATCATAATATATTTTCAGTTGCTTCATTAGTTTGATAAATTGCATTCATTTGTGAATATTACTTCTTTATTGCATTTCCTGGAATTGCTTGCAAACTTTAAAAAAATACAAAAAAAGCATAAAACCTCAAAAAATACAAAAAAAAAACTAAAAAACCAAAAAACACAAAAAAAACCAAAAAACCAAATCATCAAAAGTTGCAAAGAATTTTATATCAGGGAGAACAAGGGTTCTTACAATAGTATTAGAGCGGTCCCCTGCCATCTTGTGGGGTATCAATTCATGAGCAAAGAATTTAGACATTACACGAGGGGTACAGAACAGTGGGAGCCACCTGTTATTCCTCAAGGTGAGAGTGTTTTAGGGGTACTGGGTATACATCATTCCAGCTCCAGCTCCAGTGATAGTGTGACCAGCATTATGGCTGACAGGGATAAAGGACGTGCATGATCAGTCAGTCCTGATTCAGAGGCTAAGAGGAGATTCAACAATATGATGTATATGATGTCGCAGTTGATGGGAACTATGCGACAGTTTGTGCCACCCTAGCACGCAGGCTACCAGGGTCAGACAACTGGTGCACAGGGTTTGGGACAGCCACAGGTAGTTGTACAGCAGTCTACTACCTATGTTGGGTCAGTTCTCAGACCCAATCAGCCTACTTTTGCTCCTACGGAGGAGCCACAGGCCCCACAGCCTCTGCCATTTCAACAGAATCAACAGAAACAATATGCAGATCAGAAGAGAGTTGAGAAGTCATTTGATGTGGGTGACATGGTGTATCTGATGTTACAACCATACCACCAATCCACTCTTAGGAAGAGTGGTGCCGAAAAGCTTAAGCCACGTTACTATGGTCCATTCAAGATTATCAAGCACATTGGAGAGGTGGCTTACGAGATCGACTTACCGACAGACAATAGGGTACATAATGTTTTTAATGTGTCACGCCTTAAGAAGGCATTAAGACATCACATTGTTCCCTCTATAGCTTTAACACCCCTAGATGATGATGGGAAATTGATATTAGTACCTGAGACCATCATTGATTTCAGAGAGCGTCATTTGCAGAGATGGGTCATCAGGGAATATTTGATCAAATGGAGGGATTTGCCAGTAGAGGATGCTACATGGGAGAGTGAGGACATTTTGCAACATCCAGAGTTGAGATTGCTTGGGGACAAGCAATTTTAAGGAGGGTGAACTGTAATGTCCCCCATATAGCTTGTTTCAGTTTCTCTTGGATTAGCCTATTATTTGACTCTTGTAGGCTAATAGAGTTGTTTAGAGAGTCCTCAGTGGGTGTTGTCAGTTTCTTTGGTGGCACTTTGTGGTGTTTGCTTCTCCGGAGTCAGGTGATATTGTGGATTTGTCTTCAAGAGTTGATTTGGACTTGTTTTGTACACACTTACTATTTATAGTAAGTCACTTGGTGGATTGAGTCCGGTCTATTTGTGGAAAGGCACCTGAATGCTTGGTGAACACTGTGGTTGACCCCCTGGCACAATCAGAATCAAGAAATGATGATTTTTAATGAAGTTATGTATTTTTAATTATTATTAAAGTTAGCTTTAATAATAATTAATGATTTAAAGGTACATATTATAAAGTCATATTACGACTTCATTTAAAATGGGGACCATTTAATTATAAAAGACAAATGATAAAAAAGTACCTTGGTTTTGGCGCCCTTATAATGAGACTTTATGAAAAGTCATCAAAAGCAAATAAAATAATATATTTTAAAAGTCAATTACTTCATTGGAAATCATGCCTTTCTAGGGGAGTATAAAAGCTTTTTCAAAAGCAAATGAAAATTATTCTTCTTGATACTCGTGCAACTTATGCGTTTGGCTTCGGGAGAAGAAACGAGGGTTTCTGCAAATTCAAAGGCATTGGAGAGCGTAGCTGCTTCAGTGTTTCGGCTACCTAAGGGTGTGCAATATCATCTGAAGGCAGCTTATCAGGTTGGCTACATCCTGTAGTCAAAATTGTGCTTATTGGAGGAGTTTTTCATCAAGTTTTTGAAGGATTATCATTGAAAATCAGAGGGTTATTAGTTGCTGTTTGTATTGACTGCTGTGAGCTCCATTCTGGGCCGTACTATCTGAAGGCAGCTTATCAGGTTGGCTACATCCAGTAGTCAAAATTGTGCTTATTGGAGGAGTTTTTCATCAAGTTTTTGAAGGATTATCATTGAAAATCAGAGGGTTATTGGTTGCTGTTTGTATTGACTGCTGCGAGCTCCATTCTAGACCGTACTACCTCCAAATTAAGGCCATACTGTTCATTTTCAACAGACCATACTGCTCTAGAAGGGAAGCGTGTGAGCTAGAGGCTGAAACACCTCATTCTATGGCTGCAATTCATCATTTTCAGGGGCGGCTAGGGGTTTGAAATGTAACTGCAGCATTCAATGTGTGGAGAACTCAATCTATTGAGCAAATCGACCTCTACAAGGATTTTGCCAGTGCATACTTCATTTCCAGATTTTGCAGACATTCAAGCTAGGCTTTACCGGGTATGAAAGCATCGTAAAAAGCTTATTATAATAATCTGATCACAGTATATTTTCAGTTGCTTCATTAGTTTGATAAATTGCATTCATTTGTGAATATTACTTCTTTATTGCATTTCCTGGCATTTACAAAAAAAGCATAAAACCTCAAAAAATACAAAAAAAAAGGAAAAAACTTCAAAACACAAAAAAAACCAGATCAGCAGTAGCAAAGAATTTTATATCAGGGAGAACAAGGGTTCTTACATTTTATTCAACTCATACAAATGTTGAATTGTCCATGGTCTCATATACATACGCCATGTGGATTTTATCCCCATCCACCAATCGAAGAACCTTAACCAATGATTCAGACACCTAAATCTATAGGGGATGAAAATGTAATTAAGAATTATAGTATATCAGCAAATAAAAATATCATAATTTTACAAAACCAGTAAATTGTAACATTAAAAAATAAAAAAGTAAATGGAAATTGGAGATCAAAAACTTATCTTGATGATTTCTTCCATGACCTTGGCAAACCTATCATCAAAATGCTCTTCACAAGCCTCTCTACTTCAGCATTTCTTTAATGGGGACTCTCCAACCACCTTTCACACACAAATAATGTCAAAGCAGGTGATTCCTAATCACAGGAGCTCCTTACCATCAATGTACTCTCTTGAGATTCAGGACTATTGACCAGTCACAACTTTGAATGGAGTGTAGTAGGATTTTAAATATCTGTCGATGCGACTTGGAGGATTTCTTTGGGAATCTACCTTAACCATAAGAGGAACAATATGTGTTTGCAAGTTGCTTCATGGGAGGTAACTTTCCTTGGTGTTAACATACATTTCTAAGGATGCAAAATATAATTTTGAAGACTCCAAATTTCTTTTGTCTCTTTTAATTTCAGAGGATCTTACTAGTCTCTAGATGTTGTATATCAATTTTATCGATCATTATTTGAATAATATACAGTGATTATGGAAATATTTTTACAGTATTAACATTATGCTCAATTTATATCAGCAATTCGTGTTTTATAAGTAGCTACAATTGAACAATTTTATGAACAACAGAGATCGGTTTGAAGGTTATTGTCAATTGTTCCATCTTCTTGATCCTTGCTACAGATTTCAAGTAATTATTTGTGTTTTCAATTAGCTGCGAGTTGTTTGACGAAATGTCTCTTTGCTTACTAACGGATATTTATTTGACATACTTCCTAGTTATGGTTATTGAAGTGAGATAATTGCTCTCCTCTCAACGGGATGGTGTACTAACAATATTTTTCTTTATTACAAAAAATCCAGGTTAGTTCACAGTCGGATCCTTGTTTATCATTGTAAAATTTCTTGGTAGATTTATCCGCAATCCATTTAATTTTCAGTATATTATTCACCAGCTTGATGTGTATCAAAATTGAGTGATATAGTTTGCCATTTTGGTATTGATGCATTTTTCTTGCTATCAGCTAGTTTGGCTTGATCAGAATTTGCATATCACTATCAACCATTTTGGCATTGATCAATTCTATAACTTTGATTCTATTGTAAATTGATAGATTAGCCACCAATATTTTTCAATTATTTTTTATTGCTTCGTTCTGATCTTCATATTCTATTACCTTGCCAACATCAGGAACTTGGAGATCAAAAAGTGCTCGGATTGGAGTGATCACAAAACATTGCTTGTTGATTTGAGCTAACACCTGATGGGCGATAGTACATGATAATATTCTTTAACAAAGCACAACTTATAAAATGCAAAAAGTAAGAAATCTAACATTGAAATAAGCAAACCAGCTCAAACCAGTCATATGAGATTCAACTTTAGAGTAGAAAATAAAGCCATGACACCTTGTTGAATATTTCAAAAAAGTGCACAATTGCAACCTATCACAAACTTGAATCTCTAATGGAAAACTTGACGTGGCGAATGAGTCATTTGCAGAAGCATGTCAAGTCGCGTCTCAGTCAACTACTCTTTGTAACTCCCCCAAACCTATACAAAAAAAAGTTGTCATGTTTATGGAGGTGACTTGCACATTCTAGAGTTGGATTAGCCTAACATGAAAAAAGAAAAACCCACACGCTCAGTTTGTTTTCCCATTCTATTTTCTCCTATGTTTTTGTGCTTTTTATCTCTTTTCAACCAAGCAAAGTTGCAAACAGCAAAGAAGGGTTCGGAATAGCTTTTTAAGGTGTGTTTGAACTCAATTGGAAGATTGAAACAAATTTGGAGTGTTTTTCACAAAGTATGTATCCTTATTTTCTTGAATTTGAAATAACAAATGTCAACAACTTAGGGTTGATGCTACCCCTTTTTTTTGGTTTTCCCCTCGATTTCCTAACTCTACCTTATGTCGTTCCATTCTATTTTATCTTATAAATGTTTGATATAACTTTTTTTCTTAAACCCTATTGATTTCCTTCTTTTTTTCCCCTCCATTTCCTAAACTTACATGTTTTATTCTATTGTATTTTATAAACATTTGCCATAAGAATTTTATTTTTACAAATAATTTTCTATGTTAAAATCAGCAATGGCAAGTTCAAAGCAAAGCAGGCAAGGAAGACAATGAATGGAAGTATGGGACACGGGGCAAGATCCACTACAATTTTCGCAAGCTTCTTATGGCAAGCGGAATCAATAGATTAAAATACCACCTTGCTCCAATACCTAGCTCTCCTGAACATTTTAGTCCAAAACAAGATGAAAACAAGACCCCAATAGCTAAAATACAATCAATCCGTGGTCCAACTAAACCTAGACCAGACCTATATAGGGCCTCCGGTCACTAACACACAGCTCATCACGCCACCAATGGCCCAATCTCCAATTCCCCATAGTTCCGCGGAGTTTCCTGACAGGGAGGTGTGGGGGCATGGGGACGTGGGGACCAAGGTTCTAAGTTTGGAGAAGGCAGGGGGATGGTGGCAAGGTGGTGGCGGGACAGCAGCATTGAAATACATATAGTACTTGAAAAAATAGTTATAAAAAGATGTATAAGTATAAGAATTACAAATGAAACTTTGGCAAACTAGTTTTAAACATTTGAATTTCAAAGTGAACATTAACTTGGCATCACCCCTTCTTGCTCTTCCTCAACCCTCTTGCTCTTCATTCTCACTCTCACCTTACACTTGCAATTTTCACTCTCACACACTCACGCTATTAGCTTCTTGTTGATTTGTTTTTGTGAATTGAAATGAGGATAGGAGGCAGTTTTATAGATTTTGTAAGGTTTGGGTGGGGCCCATAGGCCATTAGAGTTTGACCTTGGACACAAAGTTCAAAGAAAATTTGATTTTTTTTAAAAAGATTTGCTTTTTGGTCATCTAGCTGCAAGAGACGCTTGGGTGTCTTTGAGATGGTCCAGAGACTCCTAGGAGTCCCCCAAATGTCTAGAGGACACCTAGACATCCTCAAAGTTCTAGTGACATCTTGGAGACAATAGCCTGGTGGTGGGACAATGGCGCTAGTGGTGGGGGGATGGGGGACGTCCCCCCAAGTCCCCAAGGCGGGGATGTCACGGAAATACAGGTTTTTTTTTGGTAGAGGAGGGGGGGTGCGGAGGGGGCACGTCCTCATGGAACACTACAACTCCCATATGATATGATCCAATGAAATAGGCGACCCAAAACAACCTCAAAAATTGTAATATCCCCACTCTAGTCAATATTCAGGAACAGTGGAGTTAGCCTATTTCTTGGACCCTCGTGGGCTGATAGGATCTGGTTAGGTGGTTAGTGACCGTCTTTGATGGGTATTGCCATTCCCATCCCTTCACTTCAGTATGGATTTTAGTACAGGCATATAGTGTTCAGTGTTCGCTAGCTTCTAACGGCACCAGATAATACTAAGTTTGGAGGAAGTTATGGGTATTTTGGTGGTTAAGTTATGTAATTAACTTAAATGATATAATATAAAGTCAAATTGACTTTATAAAGATATGCCACTTAAATACTTTATAAAGTGATGAAAAAATACTCTATAAAGTGACTTTTTAAATCACTTAAATGGCAAAGTGCGCCAACTATGGAAAATGAATTAAAATACATTTAAATGTATTTTAATAAAGGCAAGTCGTGCTTTTATGGGAAGTCGTTCCTTTTGGAGAAGTATAAGGCAAGAATTGCAAGTCGACCTAATTACTTGATTATCATTTGACATTGCAATTTCTCTCTTCTCTGTAATTTTTGTCTGAGACAATTTAACAGAGGGTTTCACCATTGGAGAAACGAAAGATCTTCAATGTTTTGCTACTTTGAGGCTGTGAGATACCAGCCGAATCGTTGCATTTTGGGAGGGCTTCATTCTGGAGTCTTCAGTGATCTTCATCAGAGTTTATTTGAGCAGTATTTCAGTTTGTAATAAGAAGAGGGCTTCACATCTTTGACGCCATCTTCAACAGTATTTTTGCTTTCAATAAAGAAGATTCAGCATCTTTTGAGGCCGTACCATTTGCATTGGGTGGCGTGCCTCCTGGAAAAGGGCATATGAAGCTAGAGGCAAAAACGCCTCTCCTTTTGGCCATTTCTTTGCTCCATCTCTGGTGCCTACCTTTTCCAGCACACTTTCTCCAGTTTCAGAGTGGGAGAAGACAGATCTATGCCCTAGGCATGCTATTTCATCAATTTCAACCATTGCCGCCTGGCATGTGCAAAAGTTCTTTATTTAAATAATCTGGAGAGTTTCGGGTATGTTTCTTGTATGCAATTTATTTGTATAAATTGCCAGATCTGCTATACAATTACAATTTATCAGATTTAGGTTTATCTTCATCTATGCTTGAACCCCTTCTACTTTCGTCTAGAATTTCTCTAAAATCAAAAAAAAAAACACAAAAAGATAAGCAAAAACTACAAGGAATTGAGTTGGAGCCCATTGGGCTCTTCACAAAAATCACCCATGAATGAAGCGCCCAACCCAAGGATTAACATGCCAAGCTTCAATTGTTGTGTGACCAAGTGTAGGAATTGGTACAACCTCCAATAATTGTTGGAAAAATATCGTCATTTATGTCAAAGACAATTTTGGTGGAATCTTGGTGGGTCCAAAACAAATATAGTGTATGCTCATGTTGGTCGCCCCCTTCAAGGTTGGAAGATAAAATGCAAATAAAATTAAAATTAAAAGCCTTCATGCTATGGGCAGACTCTCCTTATGCAGCGCCCATTTCTAGTGGGCTTAAAAATTAAAAATTAATTAATTTTATATTTGGAAAGTGTGACAACCCCACCCCCCCAAAGAGGTGCGCCCAACCTTGGGAAAAAATAAATAAATAAATAAATAATTATATTATTTGTGTTTGCCAACTCACATGAAGAGGTGCATATAAATGAAGAGGTTGCCTCTCTTGGTAAAGATGTGTCTTTTCTAAGTGGTCGCCCTCCTTGGAAGAGATATAAAAAAGATTGTGAAAGGCTTTTCAAGGCAAGCTTTCAACAAATATCTTTCTATATCAACAAACTTGAAGAATAAATTTGTAAGCAGATATTAGGGCAGATCTGAGAACTTGCAAGCAAAATTGTTATATTATTTTTGTGGAGGTCGAAGCCTCCTATTTGGGGATATTGAAAGGTTGGAGCCTCTTATTAGAAGAGATTGGTTGCTCTTGCTGGGTTGGTGCTCAGTGGTGGCGATTGGAGTCTCCAGTGGGTTGGTGCCTACGAATTTTGTTAAGAAGATTAATACAAGCAAGATTTTGTCATAGTTTTCTCCAGTAAGGATTTCCACGTAAAATTGTATGTCTCTTGTGCATTTTCTAAATTTGTTAGCAGATATTAGGGCAGATCTAAGAACTTGCAAGTAAAATTGTTATTATTTTTGTGGAGGTCAAAGCCTCCTATTTGGGGAAATTGAAAGGTTGGAGCCTCTTATTAGAAGAGATTGGTTGCTCTTGTTGGGTTGGTGCTCAGTGGTGGGGATTGGAGTCTCCAGTGGGTTGGTGCCTACAAATTTTGTAAGAATATTAATACAAGCAAGATTTTGTCATAGTTTTCTCCAGTAAGGATTTCCACGTAAAATTGTATGTCTCTTGTGCATGTTCTAAATTGCTAGATCTTGCATGAATGGTATTGTTGTGGATAATTAAGGTTTGAAGTAATATTGCTATGTTTGATTAAGTTGAGAAGAAGTAAAGTTTCGATCTATACTGATTCACCCCCCCTCTCAATATAAGTGTGTGTTTTGATCTCCACCTTTGTCATTGATGGCAACCCTGCAAAGAAATAATCTTGAACTTCTCCCCCTGACTGACATGCTTTTGATAGACTTTGAAATTTTTGAAACAAGTGAATGCTAAAAACATCCTTATAGCCTCCATATGAGCAACAGGTGCAAAAGTTTCTCTGAAATCAATTCGTTCGACTTGAGCATATCCCTTGCATACTAATCTTGCCTTGTTCCTCACAACTTGGCCATCGTCATTCAACTTGTTCCTTATAGATGAAAGAATTTGCTACCCTCAAGATGACGAGATCTCAAGGGGCTAATTTATCTCTCAACTACCTCAATTGACCAGATTCAAGTGAATTGGAAATTGTAATGCTTTGAAACTAAAATCTAAGCTAAGTTTGACAATGAATATAACAAAAAACCTTAAATAACTTGCATATACAGAATGATAAAAATGTTTAATCTACAAAAACAAAAAGTATAAAATATGCAAAGTGTGGTACCAAACAAGCAAAGCCTCGACCTTGGATGCCAAAACACCGCAAGTCTACACACCCTTACTGTCATTTGTACGAGTCAAGCCCAGAAACTACCAGAATGAGGTCTTTTATTACTCCAACCTATTCAACACCTACACACATGGAGATGGGGAAAAATGTTGGGGTTGTATAAGGGTTTGCCTCAGTCAAACCCCCGCTTTTGTGTCTCCACCTCCACGAACAGCCAAACAAGATTGGAATGCATAAAATGAAATAGACGTGTGATAGAAGCAAACCCCGTTGTGGAGGAGAACCCCTATCACGATTTAAAAGACAATAGACGAGATCAAATTAAGTACGTTATGAGATGAGATCAAATTAAGTACGTTATGGGACAAGATCAATTTAAGTACGTTATGAGACGAGATCAAATTAAGTACGTTATGAGACGAGATCAATAAAAGACAAGCAAGAGAGCATTACCAGCAGCCATGGCCCCTCTCTTGAGACGATAGACGTGACGAGATCGTGTGCAAGAGGAGTCCTTGCTGCTATGAGATGATTTCGATAGAGTTTCGATAAGAACGAGATGTAGAGAGCTCCAAATCCAAAACGTTGCAAGAAGTTCAAATAAATGAGGGAGATGAGTGAGTTTTGTTCATAAACTGGACCGGAATAGCCGTTACAATCGTGTTTGGGCGTTGGGGTACGTGTCACAAATGGTCTCTACAGAATATTCTCATTTGAATCTCGAATTTTTGTAAGACGTTTGCACGCCACAAAGACGTCTACGCGCCACACTGTAGTCCAGCCAATTTCCTCTAAAATTCAAACCACAAGCTACAAATGCTTCGTCATTGCCATCCATGAAGTCAGAATCATGAAATCCCCATTATGGATTGTCATAAATGCATCGGGCATCATGCATAAGTGTGAAATTGACCTAGGGTGCAATTTTTGACACTACATGTTTCCCCCACTTTAGTGGGCTGATCGCTCAGAGGGATTAGCTACACTAAAGTAGCTAGAAAGATGTAAAACATTAAGTACAAAAAATGCATTAATTGCACTGAAAAAGGATATTGTAGAGGCCACAAAGGTCAATACAAACAATGCCCCCAATGCTCAGCAAAATTCTACAACATCTAATGTGAAAATCTGGCTGCAAAATTCAAAAATTTGTTAATTCCGAAAACAAAAGAAGCTACTTCGGCGAGAAGAATGCTTAAGAAGACATTTGTGAGTCGGAAGAGAAAAAACCGATAAAGATGTGAATATATGCCCCCTCGTGTTTTTGCCCCCAGCCAGAAGGGTAAAAACGAGAAGGTAGTCGAATCCGAATCACCACAAAAAAATTCAAAAATGGACAAAAATTCGACTATATACTCACTAGGTGGGCCCCAGAAAGGTCATTTTCAATATTCATGACGAGGATTTTTGCTCAAAGTTCTATAGAGCTTAAGCAAAGATGCCTTCCGACGAGAGCTAAGACCATCGCACGTCAAGGAGCTTCGCACCAACGTGGAGAGGGGGGGCGCCTAGATGAGGTAGGCCGAAAAAAAATTCTTTCGTGTTTATTTTACGCATTTAATTTGAAAAATATTGTTCTTTCTCAAGATCTATTTATTTTATAATTCAACTTCTGTTGTGCTAATTTGTTGCAAAACTTGAACCAAGATGTGTTTTTGCCTTCAATTCAAAGAGTGGCTTATCCTAATAAACAAGTCTCTCTATATACATTTCAAAAAGTGGGTTATTTGCAGTCCAATGGAAATTTTGAAAATTATACCTATTATCAGATTGGAAATCAATTTCCTATTTAGACCATTCATATTGGCCTAATTCTAAACAATTGTCTTCTAAATCCTTCATTTTTTATTCCCAGTTAGTGTTAGCATTCTCAAATTGCTTATTGTTCATTGTTGATCTACCAATTCCCACAAATTCCAAACCAATGATAGTAACTGCTAAAACCTTTTCTTTAGCTTGTGGCTCAAATGTGTTTATTTCCTCATTTGTTGAAAAAGAATTTATTGAGATATCATCAACACCTTCAATTTTGTGACCCAAAACTTCTGAATTTGTGCTTATCAAATTGTCCTTCTCAAATGCATATTCATCCTCAATGCTCTTCTGGAAATCAATCAATGACTCATCATGTGGAAGTTTGAAAGATAGTGCATGATTTGGTGCATCTTCCTTCAACTTGAACTCTTCCCGTTCAACAGGTGGAACCCTTTTGTCTTCCCTTCATTGATATTTTGGTGACACATACCACCATTAAAAACCAATACAACATCTTTTCCTACCAAAGACTCTTTATCTCCCACTTGCTTTTTAGGTTCTTGCTCATAGGTCTGTT
Source organism: Sequoiadendron giganteum (assembly GCA_007115665.2). NCBI lineage: Eukaryota > Viridiplantae > Streptophyta > Pinopsida > Cupressales > Cupressaceae > Sequoiadendron > Sequoiadendron giganteum. The sequence continues at coordinate 347,126,365 of CM021109.1, read as the reverse complement.
CATTTTCTTGTAGCTCTAGTTTTGACCCTTCTTCCTTGGGTTTGCCAACTTCTTGGGATTTTGATTTTTATTCGGACTTCGTTTCTTCTATCAAAATTGATTCTTTTGGGTCTTGTTCCCTGATCTCCTCCTTAGCCATTATCCTTATGTATTCATATAGGCATCTTTTGTCAGGATAATGGTTCTCGAATGCCTCCAATGTAATAATCTGCTTAATTCCATAAATTGCAGCATTATGAAATAAGACAGCAATCATAAAAGTTAAAGTAGCTGACTCTATGAAATATGACATCATAATATCTTACCTATTTGTGGCCAACCACCCCTGGCAAAGTCATATATATTTAAGAAAATAGTTGCCCTTATAGTAGGCATCAGGAACAAAAGCATAAAGGGGAGCCAATCTAGTTTGTGAAGGTAATACTTTAATTTGCAAAGGCTACAAACTGATTAAAAAGGATTAAAATTAAAATAATTATAATAAATATAAAACAAAGGCCCCAAAAGCAGCGTTTGATCAGGAAGGGGTGTGACTCTTGCAAAGCAATGTTTGTATGAAGAATCACCTCCATTCCTAAGGCAAACGATGGGGATATATGAGGGGAGTCACATCATTTTCAAGAGGGAAACATAGAGGGAACACTAAATAAGAAATCTGAAAATATATTTTTGAGTATAGCAGCAGATATAATCAGAAAATGGAATGTCATTACATATATATATATATATATATATGCTCATATAAAATGATCATGGGAGAATTGAAATCAATTAGAAATATAAACGATTGTGCAATAATAATGCTTGCAACAATTATTGAGCCTTATAAGTAATTATGATTCTTTAATATAAATGTGGATAATACTAAGTTACCGGTTCGGTTTTGGGTTCGGGTTCGGGTTCGAAAACCCGGTTCGCCGGTTCGGGATTTTTTTTTTTGATTTGGGTTCGTTTTGGGTTCAGTAATACAAAAACATATAAAAATCAGAAATATATACAGATTTGCAGCAGTAATTAAGTTCAGAATACACCACCATATTAATAGTTAAATAACATAGCAAAAATGAAAAATATTTTGTCCCACTGGGTTTTCCTCCTCTACCTCTTTCTTGCATTTGTAAATGAGTACCTGATCAGGCCTAGTTGTCGGGACCCATCTTTGCTTGCATGCATCTTCTTCTAGTGTTTTAGCTTCTTCCTAAGTTCATCTTAAGGGGGGGTGTTAGAGTAATAAGTTATATGCTTAATTAATTATATCATACTGCTTAATTAATTAAGTCACTTATTCCTCTAGTTGCTTAAGCTAAACTTAGGCACATTAATAATTGATTAATTATTAAGTGTGCACACTAGGGTTTCTTTTAGGGTTTCTCTTTTAGGGTTTCTTGATCTCCTTCATAAGGATTGATCTCTTTGTAATATTTGAGATTCTCATAATGCATTTTACACTTTAAGGTTTACAGAACATCTTGTTGGTTTTGCATGTCTTTTGCATGTGACAGGTGATTGCATGCAGGTGATCTTGGATTCTAACATGGTGGCCTATGCAGGTCTGGAGCTCTGATACCATGTTAGAATCCAAGATCACCTGCATGCAATCACCTGTCATATGCAAAAGACATGCAAAACCAACAAGATGTTCTGTAAACCTCAAAGTGTAAAATGCATTATGAGAATCTCAAATATTACAAAGAGATCAATCCTTATGAAGAAGATCAAGAAACCCCAAAAGGGAAACCCTAAAAGAAACCCTAGTGTGCACACTTAATAATTAATCAATTATTAATGTGCCTAAGTTTAGCTTAAGCAACTAGAGGAATAAGTGACTTAATTAATTAACCAGTATGATATAATTAATTAAGCATATAACTTATTACTCTAACAAAATACACCACCATTTTATACTCAAATCATCAAAGTTCAAACATAAAAATGTAAAGTGTTTACAATCAGCCATTAATAATTAATAATTATTGATCATTGATCAATCTGAGTCATATGGGTCATCAAAAAAAGCAACATCATCATCATCATTAGATGCTACATTATGTGTAGAACCACAAATACCATTACTGGCACTCGCACAAGCACTGCCACTAGCACTGACACTACCACTCTCATGCTCAGTGGTTGCTTTAGGCTCATAGTCATCATCAATATCAAGTGCAGCTAAGTGACTTGTGGAAGCATCCAAGTCAAGCTGCTCTGGCTCAATATCCCACCTCCTTGTGTCTCCTTCTTTGTAGGAAACTTGCTTGTGTGTAAGGAGGCGCAAGTTTGAATGCACATACACCAAGTCCTCTGCCTTTTTCGAATGTAGCCTATTGCGTTTTATTGAGTGGATGAAGGAGTATGTGCTCCAATTCCTCTCAGAAGAAGATGAACTAGCAACCTATTAAGACCAAATTAAATAGTTAGGATTTACAAAATTTAAGTTGATTTAACTAAACAAAAATATTAATTAATATAAATATAAATTTAAAATTAAAATTAAAATTACAAAATATAAAACTTACTTGGGATAAAAAATTTATTGCAATAGGTTGGAGGTGCCTGTATTCTTGCCCATTGAAGTACCACCAACTATGAGCATCCACCCTAACCTTGTCTCGAACAGCATCAAGATTATGATCAACAGTACCAGAGCATGCAAAAGCCATGAACTCAGCCCTCACTCAATCACGTTGGTCACGATCAGTGAAAAGTCTACGAATTGCTGCCTTATACCCTTGACCCACTTCAACATCCCTATATGGAGCAACTCTTGCTGAAGCAGAAAGTATCTCTGGACTATAATATTTGGGACTCAATGCAAAAGCAAGAAGATGCAACGGAGTGGTCATTTTGTTCCATCTATCAACAATGATTTCTTGTAGCTCTTTGAAGAACTTTTCTTCGGGATCTTCCTCTTTTGCATTGATGATGATTTTCATCTTCTCAATCATTGAGTCGATACCATCATATACTTCACCCAAACAAGGTCTATCCATGTCCGTGTAACGGATCATGCTCAATATGGGCTCAATGAAACTGACGAGATACTCAACAAGGTCCCACCAACTATCATCTAGGATCCTTTGCTTGATCCTATTTGCCCTTTCACTGGTAGATTGCCTCCATATGGCCCAATTAGGGCTAATTACCATTGCAGAGAGTGCCTCACGAACCTTTATAAGTCGTCTCACCACAATTGTGTTGGAGGCAAAACGAGTCTTGGCAAACTGTTTGAAAATCAAAATTAAAACTAAAATATAATTTAAATTTACAAAATCAAAATTTAAAATTAACAAAAAATTAAAAAATTAAAAATTATTGAGAATTAACTTACCTTCAACAACTCCAATTTTGAGAATTGTCTAAATATTCCTTGTGTCATATGGTGATTGGTGACAAACATTTGAATGTCTTCACCCTCAGCATACACCTGTTTGATCCATTCAATTTTGGATCCAATTTTTTGTAGCATTAGATTAAGGGAGTGGACAGCACAAGGTGTCCAAAAAATGTGTGGATACTTCTCCTCAACCAATAACCCAGCAGCCCTACAATTTTTGGCATTATCAGTTACAACTTGCACAACATTTTTATGGCCCACTTCTTCAATAGCTTGGCAAATGATGTTAGCAATAAATGGACCATCCTTCACAATCCACTGCTCTCAAAAACATTGCCCCTTTAGGGGACACAACAATAACATTGATCAATGGGCGATTTTTTGCATCTTTCCATCCATCAGAAACGATGGTCACCCCTGTTTCGATCCACGAATCCCTTATGGGCTTCAAAGAGTCTGCTACATGTTTCACCTCTTTCAGGTGCAACGAACCTTCTCAAAACTTGGGCCCTTATACCCCTTTGGAGCCTCATTAATAGATTTCACCATTTTTTCCCAATATGGTGAACGAACAACATTGAATGCCAATCCATTGGCATAGACACATTTTGCTATGTCTTGATCAGCAAATCTCTCTTGCCTCATTCTGAAATGAAGCTTCCAACGGTCCCTTAGATCTTTTATTTGAATAGGGCGTGGTTTGCTCTTGAGGGATGTCCATAAATGGATGGCTTCCTGTAGGTGGAAAATAAGAAGGCGGTGTAGGGGGTTTCATGAAACGAGATCCTTTCTTCAAAGGATGGCTTGTTTTACCACTGGTTGCTCTTTGGTTTGCCTTTTCTTGCTCAGCAATATATTTCAACACTATATCATTTGGAATACCTTTCTCATCTTCAACTGGACAATTTTTTATGCCTGTTTCAGAGATCCCACACAAGTGCCCTTTCACTCAACTGTATGAGCTCGAATACTAAACATGGCAATGACTACAAATCCAAACATATCCTCCACCACCTGGAAGTTGTTGAACCATTTCTACATATTTCCAAAGGGGAGAGTTTGGGTTTGTTTTGAAACAAGATTGGCTTGAGCCTGAGGAGGTACCGGTTGCCATTGTAATATGGAATACCTAAGGCACAACATATTGAAATTTTGGTATTGATTGATTGAATTTGAAACTAACAGACTTAATTAATTTCAAAAAATGAAAAAATTGAACATGTGTTATAGTCTTATAGACATTTAGAGTTATGAAAAGTAAAACAAAACTAAAACTAAAAAACAAAACAAAACTTAAAGAGTTGAAGTCCATTTGTTAAAAAAAAATTTAAAAATGTAAAAAAAAATCAAAAAACCTACCTCTTTTGAAGAAATCTTGCTCTATGATCTTCTTGGCAACGAAGAAGCACTTGCAAGTGCTTAGTAATAGCACAACAACCAACTTCGAACAATCTACAATCAACCTTCAAGTCTATTCAAGCTTGTGCAAGCAAAAGAGAAAGTTCAGCAATGAAGGCAAAAGATCCTTTTTTTTCATTCACAAATTGGTAAATGACTATCACTTTACCTATTTCATGTTTTAGAGGCACATATTAGGGTTAGAAAGAATAAAAAAATACTAAAAAGTCAACAAAGACTCAAAATATTATTAAAAAAATGCAAATTCATGCTTTTACGTTCGCCTGGGAGCGCAATTCTACCCGAGTTCGAACCGGGTTCGAAAAATTCGAACCTTGTTCGAACCCACAGTCCAGGTTCCGAACCCGGTTCGAACCCATAGGCAGATTTTCAAACCCTGGGCGAATTTGGGTGAACCGAACCCAAATTTCGAACCCGGATCAAACTCGGGCCTCCCAGGGCCGAACCCGGTAACTTAGGGATAATAGATTCTTATTTGTTTGATCTACACTAAGCAATCATATGGATGAATAAGAGGATATGAATAGGAAATGCAAGGAATGTGAACAAATACGAGATCACCATCTAAGTAGACCACCACATGCTGGATGTCCAATGTGCTTGCCACTTGTGGCCAAGAGGGTGAGTGTCCGCTCTTGGGCTTAGATAGGGGAATTTCCAAGCACTCTATTGTGATTTCCTTTCCAACCTCTACGATGGTTGATTGTTGGAGAGATCACAAGTCATATGAGATGAATAAGAATAATAGGAGTTGTAATTCATATTGCTTTATCAATCTAAAATATTAAAGCCTCTATAATTTGTTCATGGGAAGAAGAGCTAGAAGTACATGATTGAGGGGGAGAGATTCCTTGCTAAGTAGGAAGGACTCCTAGCACTCTCTTGAGGTTCCTTCTCTAATCTTCCCCAAGGAAGGATTATTGAGGGGATAATAATTCTGACTCAGCATTGTGAATTACTCATCTAGATCAGTGCATATATAGGTTATATATTGAAATAGATGTAACAATACTAATAATCAATTGATTATGTTATATTATGGATCATTCGCTAACATTATTGCAGGGTTAAACTAGAGTCTATCAAAAGTTGTAATTTAATAAAAATGTCTCTTACTTGGAAATTGTGATTTTAGGGCAGAATTCTAAGTATACCAAATATGGTACATTACATCAAAGTGAATAACACTATCTTTGAAATTATTTGGCAAAGTTTGATATTGGTCAAAGATTTTGGGGGCCTCAAGTTTGTACCTTTTTTTCTTCCTTTTGTATTTTTATCAAAACTCTCAAACAAAATCTATGTCCTCTTCTTTTTGTAAGAACCTTGGCTGAAAAGTATTGTATCGGGCCTTTATAGAACCCTTCGTCTATATCTTCCTTGTAGACTTTCAAGTCTTTGTGACTAGAATACATCCAGCATGTTAGCTTTGCCCTACAGGTTGGCAAGATCACAGCTCTAATACCATTTGCAATGTCCCCTTTTTAATTTTCCTATTTTTTCTTTAAACAATAAAATCTAACTCACATTTATAGCAGCACAGTTAATTATAAATATGCTATCAACTTCAAGAACTACAGTTTTAGTTTTAGAACATATTTCAAAAAAGAGGGAACTTATCCTTCGTATCTACTGTTAATTATCCCAAATCTGTAGTGATCTATCTTCTTAAAAATGTCATTGAATTGTCTCCAAATCTGCTCGAATCAGAGGTTTTCGTCCACTAACTCAACAATGGAAATTAGGGGGGTTTCGTCCTCTAATTTAAGACCTTCAAGGGTTTCGTCCTCATGTTGTTGAACTACAATTCCATGCTCCAAAGGAGTAATAATCAGATAATAAAAAATGTATTCTTCATATGGTTTCTACTTCTCCTTGTTTGGTGTCTCTTATATATCTTTTTCTTTCAATAGTCATGATTCTTCACATACCCCTTGACCTTTGATAAAATTAAAACTTTAATTTTATATTTTATTATTATATAATATTTTATATATTTTAATTTATTATTATTATTATTAAAATCCCATTTCAAAAAGGGGACATTACATCCTCTCACAAATGGCATAATATGCACACATAATTAATTATGTGTGCATGGAATTATTTGGAAATTGATTAGTTAATTACTGATAATAAATTATTAATTACTTGTGATGTAATATAAATAATTAATTAATTACCCTCTCAACATGCCATTTTCAAAAGTCAATCTTTTCCACTCATCAACAATGCAAGTTTATTTATACTCGCACATTCCTAAACAGAATAAATCAAAAATCATGTTACATCCCCTCTAACTGAACATGTTTATGACAATGAAATTATGGTTGTTATGTTAGTTGCAAGTAACTACTTTTCATGAGAATGTGAAATTGTGGAAAGAATAATTGTGTATATGTCATAATTTCAAATGAGAATGATTTTCTTATATATGCGAGTGGTTTTCCTATTCATGTCAAAATGAATGTGTTCATGAGATTATACGTTGAAAACGATCTAACCATAATTCTTGTCAGTGGATGCAGGATTGTTGACGCCGCAAGAGAAAGGGAAATATCATCAGGGAGAGGATGTGGTTAACAATGAATCAATTTTATCATCAAACCTAGAGTCGGTGCAAGACAATTGAGTCGACATCATGACCTTAGCCATAAGCAATTTAATATAATTATTGATTAAGCAAGTCAATTTAAATATATATCAATAATCACCTTTTAAGGGATTGAAAATGGTTAATAGATATTAAATTAAAATAATAGATATAATTAAAGTATTTATTATATCTTCTTGAAAGTTGAGCTCGAACCAATTCTTGTTATTTATATATTTTTGCAATGATTATTTAATATTAAATTAATAAAAATGGATATAATTCTAAGGCCATCGATCAAATATGAAAATATATGAAAGGCTTTGAAATCAGAAATTAAATAATTAAAGTTGGGTCGTCAGTGGTTTTGAGGTTGAAGTTTTCGCCGCCATCTATCCATCATGCCTCTGGATGAAACGGCCAAGATGGAAGCCATGCAGTCAGGGATTCTTGTAGTCATGGTCGAGGGTGTCTTTGGGCATTCGCATTATAATGGAAGGCACTCCTTTTCATTCACTTCTTCTCACTTCTTCTACATGGGCTCGATTTCTCTACATTCACCATTGATTTTCACTGTGAAACCTAGTTGTTCTTTCCTGAAACGATTTTCATCTGGTCTTGGCTTCAATATTTGTTACACTCAAACCTTGTCGAGCCTTTCCATTATTCTCTTTCTATGCTTCCTATCTCCAAGACGGATTCTGGCGGCAATCTTGTTATTCATTGTCGAGCTTAGGAGGAAAACGGGATTGGAGTCTGAGTCTTTGGCATCATTCACTTGGAGATTCCAGAGCGCCTTCGTCAAGTTTTAAGGGATTCATTATCAAGCACGTAATGGAAACCATTAATGCGATTAAATTTGAACATCGAAAGATCTTATCTTATTTAGGAAACATCATGATGAAAAGTAATTTTGATGCATTTCTTTGTTTGAGGAGATTATATTAAGTTCTTGCTATTTCTGTTAATGTCGATGATAGACTTCCTCATCTTGAATCTAAAGAGTTGTAGAGCTTGCATTTAGTTTGTGCATGCCTGATCAAAGCTTACTCTATATACTAAATCAAGTTTACCATTATATGCTTTGTTGCCGGCCTGGTCTTAGCCGAAAACTTTTGATTCTCAGTCTTAATATATAATATCTGAAATGGAATTGGGCCACCATCACCTACAGTCTGAATCCATTTTTCTTTTTCTGCGAATTAGTCTAAGGGCAGATCTTTTCTCTCACTCGTCATGAACCTGATTAGTTATTTAATTTGGAATCGTATACTCTTGTTAAATATTTTTTGAACCTGATGATAGTACGATGTCTCTCTTCAAATGCTCTGAGATCCTTCAATCATTGACTACACCGTAGTCTTCCCTTCACTCTGTCACTGAACTTCTACATTTGGGTCGTACAACTTCTTCCTCAGTCCGAGATCATTTCATGTCATATCAAAGCTAGGGGTCTGAAGGTTTATCCTTCTTGAACAAGTCTTTTACCTTTTCCCCTGTTTATGATTGAATAAGTAATTTGTTCTCATGAAAGAGAAATAATAGGAGCCTAGTCTCACTTATATGATTAAAGAAAACAGTGCAAACTTGATTTAAGAAAAAATGATTACAAACCAAGTTATGGTAGTATAACCTTGAACCAAGAATTATCATGTCGAGCAAGGGTGAGAGTGCTGACGGCACAAGAGTGTCAGTAATGATAAAAATCCTTGGCCAAGGTATGATGCCGATTAGGCATTGGTCAGCTATCATGAACCAAATATACTTTTGGTCAGAATGATCCTTCTGGTTAGGAGGTACCTACAGAGGGGGGATCGACCAACGATATAGGTTCATGACACCAGGCTCAGAATGGCATGATGATAATTTGATCCTTGATGATTACCCTCGTGAAAGGACGGGTTTCTTTGGTTGAGGAAACACGGGAGGCCAATAGGTCTTCGGATGGGCGGAAACGCCCTTGATGATATTTCTCTTTCTCTCAAAGATAAAATTGTTCAAGCAACTCAGCATAATGATGATCTCATTTTGTATTCTTTTCTCTATCGAAATTCCAAGTACATGCCTTTGCGTATTTAAGTTTAATATCAATGCTGCAATAAATTAAAATTTCCTTCAGTTAATTGTTTATGTTGATTTAAGATAGCTTCGGTCAGATATAAATGATGATTGCATTCATGCATCATCATCATTTATATTTACACAAACTGTTCTTAAAATATAAAACCATCAAATAAGTTATTTGAATTTCAGATGATGATGATCGAAATTTGCAAATGGATAAAATCGGAATTCATACTAGATGATTGATGTTTGTTAAATACACGCATCATAGTCTATGGATAACACCAAATGGTTTCAGTTGTTAAGGGAACCCGTGCGCCCAAGGGACACGTCCTCTCATGAGACGCGTCTCTCCTTGAGGCGTGTCTCCCTCATATAAATGGGACATCATTCCCTTATTTGCAAGACATCGAAATTAATAAATGTTCTGCAATCAGCACATTTAATATAAAAGAAATAAATCTGACTTAGAATTCTTGAACAGAATTTCACTCTTAGAATTTCCATAGGTCTTTTAGGCTCCAAGTTTGATAAGATTTGATTAACATTTACATGGTATCAGAGCCAGGTTGAGTGAATCAAAATCAAATCTAGATATCAGATTACTTAGGAAAGATTCGCATTTTTGAGAAATCGAATTTACATCACATTCTTATAATGTCAAGTGTGATCAGATTTGAAGATCGCCTTGAAAGAGCAAACAACTTCACATCATGGAAATTCAGAATCATGATGATTCTTAAAGATAATAAGTTAGACTCATTTGTAAGAGAAAACAAGAGGGAACCTGAGGATGATCCAGAGAAAACTCAATGGATTGAGAACAATGAAAAGGCCATGAAAATCTTAGTAGATGCAATTAGGGATCATATAGTACCCATTATAGCAAAACATGAAACTGCATATCTAATGTTCAAATCCCTTGAGAGCACCTATGAGATAAACAACACCAATAGGACTCTTGCATTAAAGAGGCAAATCAACAATGTCCAAATAAACGAAGGAGAAACCATTAATGCATACTTCATGAGGATCATTGAACTAAGGGATCAATTATCCACAATTGGATATCAAATTTATAGCAAAGAGTTAACTCTAATTGCACTAAGAGGTCTACCAAACTCATGGGAGTCATTTGTTCAAAGAATAAGTGAGAGATCTAAACTCCCCAAGTTTGATAGGCTAAGAACAGATTGCCTACAAGAGGAAACAAGACTCTCAACAAAAGAAAAAATAAACAAAAGAACATAGATGAAGACATTCATGTGCTCAATACAACATCTAATAAAAGGAGTAAGAAAAACTCCTACGGGAAAGGATCATTTAAAAGAAAGAGAAATTCCTATGGAAAAGGATCTTCCAAGAAGAGGAAAGACATCTCCCAAGTACAATGTTTTAGATGTGATCAATATGGCCACTATGCAATGAAGTGCCCTAACAGATCAAAACAACAAGCTTCCTTTGCTAAAGTAGGAAAGTCAAATTCAAACCATGAATCTGAGAAATTTGTATTCTATTCAACCTTATCAAGTCAAGTATCTAACAACACCAACAACTGGGTAATTGATAGTGGTTCCTCAAGGCATATCACAAGGTTCAGAGAGCACTTAGACACTATGACTGAAGAGACTAATGAAGTAACCATTGGGGATGATTATGCACACCCTGTAAAAGGGGTTGGAACTTGCTCCATCAAATTGAAATATGGTCTCTCCATTCAACTCACTGGAGTTTTATTTGTACCTGGAATAAAGAGGAATCTAATATCCATCTCTGCCCTTGAAGACAATGGATATAGAGTTACCTTTATGGATGGGAAAGTTTTGGCATGGCTTAAGAACTCAACTATAAAGAAAGCCCAAACCATAGGTATAAGACAAGGTTATCTTTATAAACTATGCACTGAAGTCAAGCAAGCCCTTACCCTTGATACTTCTGATTCAAATGAAATTTGGCATAGAAGATTAGGACACCTTCATTTCCGTGCCCTACCTTCTGTAGAAAAACTTGTAACAGGATTACCTAAGTTAAACCCAACTCATAAAGGAACTTGTAAAGGTTGTGCCCTAGGAAAGAATACAAGGGGATCCTTTCACAATAGCTTGAGTAAAACCCAAAATGTATTAGAACTGGTTCACTCTGATTTATGTGGACCCATGTCTGTACCTTCCAAGGCAGGCTTCCTATACTATGTCATATTTATAGATGACTTCTCTAGGAAGACCTGGATTTATTTCCTAAGTGTAAAGAGTCAATAGAAATCCTTAAAAGGTTCAAAGAGTTCAAAGCTCTTATTGAAAACTTCTCTGGGAAGAAAATAAAAATCTTAAGGACAAATAATGGGAAAGAATACACCTCTGAAACTTTTAAGGAATTTTGCATGAATGCCGGGATTAAGAGGGAGTTTACAGCAGCATACAACCCTCAACAAAATGGGGTTGCTGAAAGGAAAAATAGAACCATTGTAGAAGCTGCAAAAGCAATGTTGCTTGACTAGAACATAAAAACCTCCTTCTGGGCAGAAGCCTCTAGAATTGTTGTCTACATTCAAAATAGATGTCCTCATTCTCATCTAGATAACAAAACTCCTGAAGAAGCTTTTACCGGCATAAAACCTGATATTAGTCATTTTAGGATTTTTGGTTGCCCTGTCTATATTCATGTGCCCAAAGAGAAGAGATTCAAACTAGAACCTTCCGAAAAGAAAGGGGTATTTGAGGGATATAGTGAAACCTCCAAGGCCTACAGGATATTCATACCCGGGCAGAAACAAATTGAATTGAGCAGAGATGTCATCTTTGAAGAAGACATTGCATTCAAAGGGGCAAGAAGTTCTAGTGAGATAGAAACTTATTCCCCTAGAGTATTAGAAGTGGAACCTGCTCCTGAGATTCAAAGGGAGTATCTTGAGGAAATGCCAAATGAACTTCAATCTACTTCAGATGAAAATCCAAATGACAACGGTAGAAAGAGGCCACTTTGGGCTAGAAAGATGATCAAAGAAGCCGAGAATCATGCAGCACCCAAAGGAACGTTTAGAGAAAGTAAAAGACCCAAACGGTTCTCAAGCTATGTTGCTCTAATGAATAACATCATAAATTCAGAACCTGACAATGTTACAGAAGCCTTCAGACATCAAGTATGGAAGGACGCAATGACGGAAGAATATCAGTCCATTCTAAAGAATGATGTATGGGATATATAGTGCCTAGACCAAAAGAGAAATCTGTTGTCTCTTCTAAATGGCTCTTCAAAATCAAACATGCTGCCGATGGCAGTATAGAAAAACATAAGGCACGTTTTGTGGCAAGAGGTTTTTCACAAAAGGAAGGCATTGATTATGAAGAAACATTTGCACCTGTTGCCCGTTACACATCTGTGAGAGTAGTGTTAGCCATTGCAGCAGCTAAAGACTAGAAGATCAACCAAATGGATGTGAAAACTGCCTTCCTAAATGGAACCATTGAAGAGGAAGTCTATCTAGAACAGCCCGAAGGTTTTGTGATACATAAACCTAACTCACATGTATGCAGACTAAAGAAAGCACTCTATGAACTTAAACAGACTCCCAAGGCCTGGTATGAAAGAATTGGCAGCTACCTCTTGGGACTAGGATTTTCCAAGAATGATGCAGACCCAAATCTTTACTTTAAGGTAATCAAAGGTGATATGTTAATAATTATTTTATATGTTAATGACCTACTGATAACTAGAGAAGATCACCTCATTGCTCAAGGAAAGAAGGATCTAACTTCAAAGTTTGACATGAAAGACTTGGACATCTTACACTACTTCCTAGGTTTAGAAGTATGACAGAAATCAGATGGCATCATACTAAACCAAGGGAAGCATACTATTGATATTCTGAAGAGATTTGGAATGTTGGATTGTAGACCCATGTCTACACCTATGGAAACCAACCTTCACAAACTAAAAGAAGTAGCAGCAAAATCTAAGTGTGCAGATTCCACTCTATATAAACAAATGATTGGATCTTTGATGTACCTGGTTAACACCAGACCTGATATTTGCTATGCAGTGAATGCCCTAAGCCAGTTCATGTGTGAGCCAAAGGAAATTCACCTTATGGCTGTGAAACATATATTGAGATATCTTCAAGGCACTATTGGATATGGCCTTCTTTACAAAAATAATCAACTAGATCTACATGGATACTCTGATTCAGATTGGGCTAGAAGTGTAACCGATCGGAAAAGCACATCAGGATGTTGCTTCAGTTTGGGATCGGCTATGATCTCTTGGATCTGCAAAAAAAGTCTTCACTAGCTCAAAGCTCGACAGAAGCTGAATACATTGCAGCCTCTATGGGGGCAAGAGAAGCAATATGGCTCCGGAAATTGCTTGTGGGACTCTTTGGTGAGCCCTTGAATCCTACTATCATTCATTGTGATAATCAGAGTTGCATCAAACTCTCTGTAAATCCAGTATTCCATGATAGATCTAAGCACATTGAGATACCCTACCATTATGTAAGAGACAGGGTAGAAAAGAATGTGATCCAGTTGGAGTATATTAGTACAAATGATCAAACAACAGACATTCTCACCAAACCTCTCTCCAGAATCAAGGTAGAACACTTCAGGAAGAAGCTTGGTATGGTTGAAATGTAATTTGATATTATGTTTGAAATTCAAAATTGTTTAGAAGTTGTACTAATATATTTAAAGATGCTTAATGTGTAAACTCTTTTGTCCTGTACATTATTGAAAGGTGACGATCTTTCTAATAATTAACACTTGTATGTGACATTGTAAAGTGACGACTCTACAATGATGAGTTGAACTATCATGATAGATATCATGTTACTTGATATCTGTGGACATGTCATGATAGTATCTCTTGGACACTTTGATGGATATCATGGGACTTGATGTCATTTGAAGATCTTTGTGATCCTTAAGAGATAATCATGGTGGATAATTATATATCCATGGATATGCCATGAATTATTATGGTAGACATCATGTGACTTGATGTCAGTGCACATACCATAATGAAGATGTGATTATGAAGAATGTCATGTGACTTGACAATATTGAGAAAACATATCATATCTTCGATATCACATGTGAAGGTGATATCTCCACTTATTTGATTTGGAATATCTTCCCTAGCTAAGAGGGAGTGTTGATTTAAGATAGCTTCAGTCAGATATAAATGATGATTGCATTCATGCATCATCATCATTTATATTTAACCAAACTGTTCTTAAAATATAAAACCATCAAATAAGTTATTCGAATTTCAGATGATGATGATCGAAATTTGCAAATGGATAAAATCGGAATTCATACTAGATGATTGTTGTTTGTTAAATACACGCATCTTAGTCTATGGATAACACTGAATGGTTTTGGTTGTTAAGGGAACCCACGCGCCCAAGGGACACATCCCATGAGCGGAGGTGTCTCCACCACCTTGTGGAGACACCTCCTCTCATGAGACGCATCTCTCCTTGAGGCATGTCTCCCTCATATAAATGGGACTTCATTCCCTTATTTGCAAGACATTGAAATTGATAAATGTTCTGCAATCAGCACATTTAATATAAAAGAAATAAATCTGACTTAGAATTCTTGAACAGAATTTCACTCTTAGAATTTCCATAGGTCTTTTAGGCTCCAAGTTTGATAAGATTTGATTAACATTTACAGTTTATATGTACGAATCTGCAGTTGAATATTTAGACAGTTGTTTGTTCTTTCCACTGAAAAAGGAAAATCTGAAAGATAGTTAATGTTCTCTGTGTTTTCAATTAGTTGAAAACAGTTAGTCGTTTCCTTTCAGCTGAAACTGAAAATTTAAGAGTAGTTGTGAAATTGAATATGATGTTATTATTTAAAATTGATTTTCTTTCCGTTCAAATTGCAATGGAAACCTAGCATGAAAGCAAGTTAGTTAAACTTCAGCTGAAACTAGTAGATGGTTTTTTTTTTTAAAAACTGTAGAACAAATAGAGTGTGGAAAATCAAGACGCAACAGCCAAGCCCTGAATCTTGTTCCATTCATCGGGGGCATTTTCCATTTCTTCTTTGTGGAAACACATGCCTTGCTTCTATAATAAATCTATCATGAAAAATAGAATTATTATGCTAGAGAAGATTCCATTGCATAAATCATGAAAAGCAAATAAAAGTTTTAAATCAAGTGAATTAATCTCAACCGTTCATCTCCTCATCTAAAAACCTATAAATCTATCTCTTCTTCCTAAATCCAAATATAAAGAAATATATAGGAAATCATCAACATGCTATAGGAATCTTACACAAACATTTCAGCACCCACACTCCATAACACGAGCAAATCTGAATTAATGCTCCATCTGAGGTTTGTGTGTGTTTAGAATAGAAATTTTAATTATTGTTTTTAATTTCTGTTTTTTATTCTAAATTCATTGCATACAGATGCAAACTAGTATATAAGATCAAATGTAAAGTCAATGGTACTTTGGACATGTACAAGGCTCGTCTAGTTGCAAAAGACTGTTTGCAACAAGGTATATAGTTATACTACAAGGAGATTTTTCCTCCTACGAGAAAGATGGTCACATTTCAGTTACTTCTCTCCATAGCAAACCAATTTGGTTGAAAGGTGAATGAGATGGATGTGAGAGCCTCCTTTGAACAAGGATTTGGATAAGGAAGTCTACTTGGTGCAACTTCAAGGATTACAAATACCTAACAATGATCATCTAGTTTGTCGAATCCTTAATTTTTTGTACGAGCTTACATAGGCTCCACAAGCCTAGTATATAAAAATTGATCAGCATCTTCAAGCTTCTCAATTCAATCAAAATCTATTAGATCAAATCTCCATATCACAAGCAATGCTAATGAAATTGTGATTCTTGTTGTCTATATTAATGGTTGTCATCAAAAGTAGCAAGACCACTACATTGCAACACGTGAAATCTTATCCATGTTCTTCTTTCGGCATGGTTTTTCTAGGCCTCCTAGAGTATTGCTTAGGTTTAAAGTTTTGGAAATATAACCATTTCATTTTCATGGTTCAAGTCAAGAATGCTATTAATCTTTTGGAACAATTTTGTGTGGTGGACTGTAGTCCTTCAACTACACCTGTGGAGGTCAATTTGAAGTCATCCCATAGACAATTGAAAGGTAGTTTGATATATTTTACATCCACATGAAATGACTTTTGTTTTATAGTTAGTTATCTCTCTCCACTTTTGGCCAAACCAAAGCTTATTCATAGGCAAGCAACAAAAAGTATGTTGACATATGTCAAAGATACTCTTGACTTTGGCATTCTACAGTAAAGGACAAATAAACCCAAGTTGACAAGATAGACAAGCTCTAATTGGGTCGGCAATTGATACTCCGAGATCAACTACTGGCTATTTTTGTTTTAGGCTCAAGAGTTGTTTCGCAACAAAGTAATCTTCAAAACACTATAGTTGTATCTTCCATTGAAGCAGAGTACATAGCAGTTGTTAATGTTAGATGCAAAGCAATATGGTTGCATCAAGTTTTGAGTTACTAGCAACTCCACTTTTTTGTCCTCGAGTTAGACAAAAACCTAGACTATCATGCTTGCACCAAGAACATTGAGGTTCATCATTTCTACATTCAACAATTGGTTGACATTACTAATATTTCTCTCCACTACTAAACATCTCAAACAATCTATTGATCTAATTACTTACTAAACCTCTTGGTACTATTTTTTTTGCCAGATATTAAGAAAACTCGGAGTTGTCTCCAATTTATCCACTAAAGGGGGTATTAGATATAATATAGTGTTTGACTACAAGACATAATGTTAATTATAGTCTATTAAAAAAATTCCATAAATATATTATATATAGTTTTTATATTGTCGTCCCTTGCTGTCCTCAAAAAACAACTTTCGAACCATCATCCTCAAAATGCATCCCATCCTCCCCTACTATAATGTCCCCTATTTTGATCCATTCCAACATTCTTGGAAACTCCAACTTTCTTGGAGAGTGCCAACTTTATTGGAAAGATATTCCGACAATGGTAAAGAGTTCTTGGAGCCAAGATAAGAACAATAGTACTTTCCATGTGCAAATCTGACATTTTGGGAACACTCTGTAATGTCCCCTACTTAGAGTATCCCTGAAATTACCTTAAGAGACACTTACACAACATAAAATTGTTTTACAAATAATATAATGAATAACAACTTAAACTTGAATCCAATCAATAGACTCTTTTCAATAACCAATAATGGTAGGGATTGGAGAGAAACGCATGATAGGGCGCTAGAAAAACTATTCATCACAAGTAAGCCCAAGGGCGTGCTCATAACCCCCCTTGGCCCCAAGTGGTAGGAACAACCAAGACAATTCCATCCAACTTAGGGTGGTTTACTTATGTTGTGAGAACATCCAACCAAGACAATTCCCATGCCACCTTTCCCTAACATGTTTCCTTGCCAACCCTACACATGATTGCTTAAAGGAAAGGATGTAGATTATAATAAATAAATTCGCTATTTCCCTTATTTACCAAATTAGACATAACCTATTTCTCCTCATATTAGTCATTATGAAGTTAGCTATATATCTATATATTTATATGTCTATCAAAATTATACATTACATGTATACATAGTCAAATGCATATCAATCACTTATTGTATTGACAGGGACTACTTTTCTGAATGCAGATTTCTATTTCTGATCTTCTAGAATGATCCCTCTTCCTTTGAAATGTGTCTACTTTTATATCCCCGCGGTGGGGGAAAAGACATAGCTTTTCCACCATGTCCTTCCCTTGATAAGGGACACGTCTCTCTTCAGACTGATCACTGCCTCTTCATAACCAACCAATGCTTCCTAAATATTGTTTGATAAGACATGTGTCCCTTGGAGGAATCCCTGCTGTCCAGGAGTTGCCATTTAGAATTGTTTAAAGATAATTAATATTATTTACTCAACCAAAATCGCCGACCAGATTCATTTCCTTTGAGGCAGCAATCTTATTATATTTTATTTTATTGTTCTTTTACGATCGGGGGCATGACACACTCCACACTTCTTGGAGGAGTTTGTCATCTTGGGAGAGCACCAACTTTCATATAGACTGATATCCTATGCATTTAAGGTATTGATGGTGAGATCAAAATTCATATTTTGGGATATTTTAATATTTTTCATAACTTTGGTGGCTATAGGGAAAATAATTAAATTATTAAATAGTTAAATATTAAAGTTGTCAAAAAAAGAAAAATTAAATGACAACTTAAATTTTATTATTTAAAAAAGTGTTTTAAGTGTGCAGATAAAGTGTCGCTAGGCCCAAAGTGTTGAAAAGTCATAAGGACGCTTTATATTATATTATCAAGTAAAAATGTTTCTTCAAAAAAAAACAATGAAAAAGTAAAAAGTGTTTTTTTGGAAAAAGTAAAGAAAAATCAAAAAATTGTTTCTCGAAAAAAGTAATGAAAAGCAAAAAAAAGTGTTGTTTTTTTTTTGAAAAAGTAGTGAAAAAAAAAAAATTTGTTCCTAAAATAGCTCTAAAAAGGTTGTAAAAAGAAGTTGGGTCCTGAGAAGAAGGGTTACTAATTCCTTTCATTTGCTTTAGTGAAAGAACGTGAGTTCTCCCTATTTGCCTAAGGATGAAAACCCTTTGGTGAATCTGGTTTCAAGAACAAAAACCCTCCTAGCTGGTTGAGTATTTCATCCAAAAATCACCATTATACTGAATGTTGAGTCTTTTCCAATTTGTTGTTGATAATGGAGATTTTTTTTGTGTTTTGAGAGATTTTGGTATGCAAGTTTTAATAGTGTTTGTTGTCCCACTTCTGACTTGAATTTAGGAGTGATGTTTTGGAATTTTGTGAGGGTAGTAGTTCCTTATTTCATGCTATATTGTCTTCTGCAGCAATAATTAGAGTCATTTTGGAGGGATTTTTCTTTACATGTTGGGCCATATGGCAGTGCTGTTTTTATCCTATAGTTAAATGGTTGTTATACAGTGGTTGGGGTATTAAGTATGGTGGATGGAAGGCATTTTTCAATCCCAAACAGTTTGATATGACAATTCTGAGTAATGTTCAGCGAGTTTGGAAGTCTACAATCAGCATTCTTCATCATCCTTCAACCCTCTTTGGTAGTGCACTTCAGTTTATTGAGTCCACACGGATGGTATAACATCAATCTATGATTTTATGGACTAAATTATATATATGCAGCAGTGTGTTCATTATTTTGAATAACATCATTAGTGTGTGCAGCTAGCTTTTCTTATCAATATCATTCTCAATTGTACTTAGTGTATTCCATGCTCATATTATTGTAACTTTGGACGGTAGTACCAATAGACAGTTATGCATTTCATGTTCAAGATATTGTATAACCAGATGGTATACCGCAGGTTAATGCATTTATCATTGAAGGTCTTGGTCAGTTCACCACTAGACGCCTCTACATTTCAATCCCGTTTTAGCATTGATCAGATCCGCATGTAATCAGCCAGTTTGGCTTTATCGGATTCCATTGTAATATTCCAATGGCTCTGCATTCTCTATGAATGCTTGTTCGTCGAAGAGGTGTCGATTTGGGTCGGCTCTACCACTTGCATGCTTTGGTCGGCTTGCTACCTTTACATTTCAGCAATGCATCCATCTAAATAGAGTGTGTGTTCTCCGAAACATCATATGCTCTCACCTTGCCCACAATGGGAACTTGGTGATCAGAAAGTGCATGGACTTGTATTTGCATTTTCTATATTGAAAACTCAAAAAATTTGGTGTGGAGTTATTACACCTACCCTCCCCATGGAAAATAGATTTAAATATTATATTTTTATCAAATTAAATCTGCATAAAGGTCTTTTGGTGCAAGTAGGAGAGAGAAAGGAACAAAATCCTCTTCCTCAAGTTAATAAAAAGCATAGCTAGTTGCTTTCAAAATGTCAATATGGTTCCCCTTGCTCCCTCTTGCACCAATTGAGTTAATGGTACTATAGTATACCCTACCAATCCATTCTCCTTTAGTGATCTGCATGGAAGCCTAAGGAGATGATGCAGGTGCATTTGCACTTACCAGCAGTCCTGCACAATCAAAAAAATATTCTAACAATTTTGGTCTTTTGATTTTTAATGTGTTGCAGGTCATGTTGGCATCTGTTTTTTCCTTGTCTAGGTGATTATTCTCCTTGCTGGTCGTGGCCTTTCGCATTCCTGGATATTTCCACTTTTTTGTTGGGTATAAAAATTCTGCTACATCCTTAGGTGTCTGGCTGGTGATTTATACCATTTAGGTAGGCAGTCTGCTATTACTTGAATAGCCATCACTCTCATTCATAAAAACTGTAGCAAGTGCAAAACAATTACCAAAATGGCAACAACTCTAACCGAGGCGGCTCATTATGGGTGGTAGTTATACCTCAGTTTATTGGCAATGGCAGCAGTTTCAAATTCTTTTAATATTATTATTGTCATGTCCCCGAAATCGTGACACTAAAGATAACAAAATACATATTATTTATTTTAACCATTCGATATAATGATAATTGTCAAAGACAATATTATAATTATAATTATTATATTATAAATACTAAAATATAGATATTAACAATATAAGTATTATAATTATTATGACATAATAGATATCAAAAATATAAATATAAAACATCAATCTAAATATTATTATAATAATAGTTAAGGAAGATAACATTAATTACTGTATATATAACGTTATAAATATTAAAATACAAATATCAATATATTCGAATTATGGCACTCTACAGATATATGGGCTCTTAACACAAAGCCCAATTCTTCCTTGTAACAACAACTATTAATTTACTCTCTTTCCTGACAAATGAGAAACTGACGTGGCTTGAACAGACTTTGTCCTCTAGTGTTGACCGATAACCTTTATACATAAATCTCTACCAAACTTACCAGCGCCGGCTTAATAAAGAATAGCTTGCGATTATTTGTTGGCTTCGCACCAGGCTCCAGTCAGCCATAAAAAAATACAACCACTCTCCAAAATGAAGTGGTTGCAGACACAATAGGAATTATAGAAGATGGCGGCAATATATGTGCTTTACTTTGCCCCGATACCCTCATTTCAGCGCCCCCATTTCGTCCATCACACCAGCGACTCTCTCAAAGTCTTCATTCAATATTAAGAGCATCAACTGATACTTCCTTCACAGTAGATACGTCATCCTCTAATATGTGCTGCAATCCCATATTCTGAAAGAAGAACGTTTTCCTTAGGTATGAGCAAAGGCAGCGATTCATTCACTAAGGATCAACGCCAACATGTATAAAGTATGATTTAATTTAAGACAACAATTATCATTCATTCAACGGGACAGTAACTAACGTCAAACCAAGAGACATGTCCTTTGACCTATGAAAGACCATGTCTTTAGCCAATCGGGGGTATAATAAGAGGAAGGATAGAATGGCAAAGGGGGGGATTAGGAAGAAAGAACAATACAATCAGCATCGCTATAAGATTTGAGCAATTAAGTTAATCAAGGCGTCAACTAGTTAGTTAAAGAATAGGCATGGGTCACAATGTCTCATATCATGGTTTCCTCAAACACTATATAAGGAGATTACGATTTAGGAAGAAGGGGAAGTAATAGGAAAGAACCATTCAATAGAAACTATAGTAGGAGACCAGACATGCAAATCAGGTGAGTCACTCACTTAGCGATTAACATCTAGCATCTCCAGAATTAGATTATCATGTTATACATTATCGGTTACACCCTGCCATCTACGTCATAGATACACCCAACTATCTTTATTTGACCGCTGCTATGCTGTAACTGATCATTGAAATACTCAGGCCGATAGGATTGAACTCGATAGACCATATAGGGCAAAGAGCCTGAGAAGTTAAGGTTGCTGATTTCTGTGTCTAGTGATTCAATGTCTCTTTTAGCATGTGTGCTTTTTATATCAGCAGAAAGCTTGATAGGACTAACATTATGAAGATGTATATGTTTCTCAATTAATTTAGAGTTGAATATACGAACTAGATATGCTTATCTGATTATTAGTACCATGATTTCTTTAGCACCATCATGATTATAATTGTTCTATGAAATGATTATGAATTCTTTAGTAACACCATGATTACAATTGTTCTATAAAATGATTATTATTTCTTTAATATTATCATAATTGACCTATGAAACAATTTGATAAGAAACAATAGTGAATGCAATATATTTGATTGCTTAAAGATTGTCTTCATGAGTGTTTGCAAGCCTACTAGGGAGGAAGGGCTTGAGAAAAGTGGTGCCTAAAAACCCCACTTAAGATCTGCCCCCGGAACCCAAGGCAAGGATGGGCCATAGAGGGGTGGAAATTCCACTTAGGGTTCCGCCCAATCCCAAGGCATGGGTGGGCCATGGAGGGTTGGGGGTCCCACTCAAGATCCACTGTGGCCATGGAGGGGTGGTAGGCCCGGAACCACTTATAAGCTCCACTGGCTTCCCCCAGTAGGTCAAATGTCTTCCGGGGTGATGACACGGGTAGAGAAAGCAGGTACAACTGTATCCACTAAGCATGCCACTCCGAGGATGGAATTGTCTTGGTTTGGGCGTTCCGCTCGGAGCCGAGGTGTGGGTTGTCCTAGTCGTACGCTTGTGCTCTTGGGCTTAGATGGATGGCTTTAAGCGGACCTACCCATGCCACTCCTCCTATGTCTTCCTTATTGCTTTTGTGATTATGCTTATATGTTGGATATTGTAATGTCCCCACTCTAGTCAGTATTTAGGAACAGTGGAGTTAGCCTATTTCTTGGACCCTCGTGGGCTGACAGGATCTAGTTAGGGGGTCAGTGACCATCTTTGTTGGGTATTGCCATTCCCATTCCTTCACTTCAGTATGGATTTCAGTACAGGCATATGGTGTTCAGTGTTCGCTAGCTTCTGCCAACTTCTAACGGCACAAGATAATACTGAGTTTGGAGGAAGTTATGAATATTTTTGTGGTTAAGTTAATTATTTAACTTATTGGTATTATAAAGTCAATTTGACTTTGACTTTATAAAGTCAAAAAGCCACTTAAATATATTAAAATAATGACTTAATTATTATAAAGTGAAAATCAAAATCATTTAAGTCGTTTATTTGGGCGCCAAACTATGGAAAGTATATAAAATACATTTTAAATGTATTTTAAAGCAAAAGTGGCGGCATTTCTTGGAAAGTCGTGCTTTTTGGGCAATATAAGCAAAAAGAGGGAAATTAAAACTAATTCATATGATTATTTGACATTTTGCTTCTTTTTGGCTTTTCTCTGTGATTTGGTTTGAGACAAGTTTATCAGAGGGTTTCACAATTGGGGAAACAAAAGATCTTCAGTGTTTTGCTACTTTGAGGCTATGAGATACCAGCTGAATCGTTGCATTTTGGGAGGGCTTCATTTTGGAGTCTTCGGTGATCTTCATCAGAGTTTATTTGAGCAGTATTTACAGTTTGTAGTATGGAAGAGGGGTTCTTCATCAGGGATGCCATTCTTCTTCAGATTTCCAGCATTCAATAAAGAGTTAGCATTTTCTTTTGAGGCCATACTTTCTTCTTGAAAGGCGTGTTTTCTCCTTGCCTAGGCGTGTGAAGCAACCAGCCAAAAAGCCTAGCCTTTGGACCTTTTCTTGTCTTCATTGTGGACGCCTTGCTTGCAAAAGGCCTTTGATCCAGTTTTTGCTTTGGAGAAATCCAGATCTGGAGGTGGACGTGCTTTTTCTTCAGTTTTCAGCATTTCTTGCCTACCATTGTACAGATCCATTTTATATATTTATTCTGGAGGTTTTCGGGTATGTATATAGTTTGAAAATTGTTTGTATATGTTGCTTAATATCATATTCAGAAGCAGTTTCTTAGGTTTTGCTTAAATTTAAGAATTAGCAGCATTTTATGCTTGGCGGCCCTTCTACTTTTGTCTAAAAACTCTTCTTACAAAACTTAAAAATACAAGATACGTCAAAAACGCCAGAATTTTGGGTTGGAGCCAGTTGGGCTCATCATAGTGGTATCAGAGCTCATAATCCTGCCAGCCTGAAGGGGTAACCATCATATGTGTCCTTATCAAGGCAGATACAACAGGTATTACCAACACAGGAGGCTTGGAAGTCATAGAAATCCTTTTGAAAATTTTGGCTTTGACAATCAATTCGAGGAAATGAGTGACAGAGTGGAGATAGAAGAAGAACCTCCAACCCGTGCTCAGATTGAGGACAGAGAAGCCAAGGATGTTCTGAGAGGCCTAGTAGCAGGACAGGAACAGGTGGCAAACGTATTGCAGCAGCTGAACACAGCAGTGCAACACTTGACTGTTCACAAGAGACCACAAGAACAGGAGGAAGATAGCAGTGTGCATGGAAACCCACGGCCAAGAATTACTCCTACAAACACCTACAAGAGACCCACATGTCCTAACTTTGCCAGGTGTGATCTAGATGAGGGCATCATGGAGGAGGGAGAAGGTGAAGTGGTCTTCACTGACATGACATTACATGATGAATGGGAGGCTTTACCCCAAAGAGTTAAGGATCACCTTAACTTTGATAGATTCATGAGCCAAAAGAGAGAACATGGCAAGAACCAAGTTGACAGGAGGCCTAGAGATAATAGGAACAATGATCTGAGACAGGCTACAAATAAACTAACTCTTCCTACCTTTGATGGTAGCGGCAGAGTCATAGCTAGAGCTTGGATTAGCAAGCTTGACACTTTCCTGACTTTACGTCCAATGGCAAAGGATGATGCCATAAGGTTCTCAACATTACATTTGGATGGTGTAGCCCATGATTGGTGGCACCACAGTATGATTACCCTACAACATGACCGGATTACTACGTATCAGGAGTTCACACATAGATTGGTGGAAAGATTTGACAAAAAAGACCCCTAACTATATTTCAGAGACTTAGCACAGCTTACACAGTTAGGCAGCTTGGAGTCATATATCAGTGAATTTCAGAGAATCTCGGTTATAGTCACAGGGATTTCAAAGAGAAGGCCGGTTATTCTCTTTGTTGAAGGGCTTTTTGAGCCAATGAAAGGCTAGATCAAAGCTTTTGATCCCCTTACTTTACAGGAGGCTATGAGGAAAGCTCGTAGTATGGAACTTACTACTCCACGAAGTAAGTTCAACACAAATCCATCCTCATCAAATAGGGACAGCAAAACTGATTTTCAGAAAACAGATAATTCTGATCAAAAGAAAAAGTTTGCAGCACCTTTAGATTGTGAAACAATCAACGATTTACGACGGAGGAAGCTTTGCTTTTATTGCAAAGGGCCCTATGACATAAACCATGACTGTCCTCTCAAGCCGAAGGGACAAAATAGACAGCTGGAGTGGTTTTATGAGGAAGATTTAATGTCTGATTTTTCTGACCAGCAAACTGATGAAAATGGTTTAGAAGAAGAAAACTCAAAAAATACAGTGGAAAATGAGCTACAGGAAGCTCACATGTCAAGTATGCAAAGGGAAGGTTTTTTTCGTTTGCGTGGACTCTTGGCTGGCCAAAGAGTCATCTCTCTTCTTGACACAGGTGCTACACATAATTTTATAGATGCACGTTTGGTTGAGAAAAGAGGAATTCAAACTCAGCAGTTTGAAGGTATCAAAGTGAAGGTTGTTGATGGCTATACTCTCAAGTGTGAGAGGATGATTCTGGATTTGCCCATGAAGCTCAATAATTATGAGTTTAAGGCAGATTTCTATGTGGTTACCATGGGTGACACCGATGCGGTTCTTGGCATGACATGGCTTCATGCAATCGGTGAGTTTACTCTCAACCTTAGAGAGATGGAGATGAAATTTAAGGTTTATGGAACAAATCACGTACTAAAAGCCATCTAGGACAGCAGCTTGAAAGTTATTACACTCAGAAGAATGGAGAGGTTAATTCGAAATGACATGGTTGAGTGGGCAGCAGCGTGTCAGTTGCAGCCATCTTATGAGGAGCAGCATAAAACACCTTACCATCCCGATGTACAGGAGCTTCGCATGAAGCATAAGAAGGTGTTTAGTGATATACCTCATGGTAGACCTCCAGACAGGGGCATAGAGCATATTATTGAGTTGGAGGAGGGCACCAAGCCCATTATGATTACTCCTTACCGGCACCTGAAGTGATTGAAGGATGAGATAGAGAAGACCATCAAAGAGTTGCTCGCTATGGGACACATCACGCCGAGTAAGTCCCCATTTGCTTCTTCAGTTGTATTGGTGAAGAAGGACGGTACACTTAGAATGTGTATCGATTACAGGATGTTGAACAGGAAAACCATCAAGAACAAGTATCCCATTCCGCGTATTGATGAGTTGATAGACGAGCTTCATGGGGCTTGCTACTTCTCGAAGATAGATTTGAGGACAGGGTACCATCAGATCAGAGTCCGAGAGGAAGACATTGAGAAGACCGCTTTCAAATGTCATTGTGGACATTACGACTTTTTGGTTATGCCTTTCGGTTTAATCAACGCTCCAACCACCTTTCAATCCACGATGAACAAGGTTTTCCAACATCATTTGAGGAAATTCGTTCTGGTGTTCTTCGATGACATATTAGTCTACAACAGATCTTGGGAGGAGCACCTGGCTCACCTAGATTATGTGTTGAGCATACTTGACAGGGAGTCCTTGTACGCCAAGGAGTCCAAATGTGCATTGGGCATGGCCGAGTTGCTTTATCTGGGTCACATCATCAGTGGAGAGGGTGTTAGCATGGATCCTGATAAGGTTTGTGCAATTGTTGATTGGCCTACTCCAGAGACCTTGACGCAACTCAGGGGATTTGTGGGATTATGTGCTTTCTACCGTCGGTTTGTTAGTGGGTTTTCGCGACATGCAGCACCACTTACGGATTTGACGAAGAAGGGAGCCTTCGTTTGGACACCTCAAGCACAGGAGTGTTTTAAGAAGTTCAAACATTTGACGACGACATGCCAAATGTTGGCATTGCCAGACTTCACCAAACCTTTTGAGCTTCACTGTGATGCTAGTGGAGAAGGTATTGGTGCAGTAATCATGCAGGACCGTCATCCGATAGCTTTCGAGAGTAGGAAGCTAAGGGGTCCTGAGAGGAGCTTTAGTATTTATGATAAGGAGATGTTGGCTATCATGCACACTATGGCCAAGTTCAGGCAATATCTAGTTGGCAGCAAATTTTGTGTCAAAACGGATCAAAACAGCTTGAAACATTTCCTTGGGCAGCGAGACCTCAATGAGAGACAACAGAAGTGGGTTAGCAAACTGCAGCCATATGATTTTGACATTGCCTATGTCAAAGGGACACAGAACGTAGTTGCTGATGCATTATCTCGCCGGCCACACTTGAGCTCCATTACAGTGATTTTAGAGGATTGGAGTCACATGATATTAGCGGAGTATGCCAAGAACCCGTGGGCTTCTGGCATTATTGATGGGACTATACAAGATGGCAGATACTCTCTTGTGAATGATCTTATCATTTACAAAGGGAGAATATTTTTAGTCCCAGGTTCTGAGGTGAAGAACAAGATTTTGAAGACTCTTCATGATTCACCCATGGCTGGTCATCCCGGGTACTTTAAGACCTACAGGCAGGTATGGGAGAGATTCACGTGGAAGGGTCTCAAATCATATGTTCTTCAGTATGTCAGGGAGTGCTCTATTTGTCAGCAGAACAAGCAAGAGCATACTTACCCTATTGGGTTACTACAGCCGCTGCCTATTCCTAAGAGGAAGTGGCAATGCTTGTCGATGGACTTCATTACGGGCTTGCCGAAAGCTCAGGGTAGAGACAGCATTTTTGTGGTAGTTGATCGATTGACAAAATATGCACATTTCTTCCCGATCACTACTACTTACTCAACCATACAGGTGGAGGATTTGTTCTTTCGGGAGGTATTCAGGTTACATGGGTTACCTCGGAGTATAGTCAACGATAGAGACAGTAGGTTCATGGGTAATTTCTAGCAAGAGTTATTCAAACTTTGTGGGACCGAACTTACTCTGAGTACTAGCTACCACCCACAAGCAGATGGACAGCCTAAGATTGTCAACAAATGGGTGGAGGGATACCTACAAAATTATATTTCTAGACAACAGAAGGCTTGGGTGAAGTGGTTATATCTTTGTGAGTATTGTACAATTCCACTCACCACATGTCTATCCAGATGTCACCTTTCCAAGCATTATATGCCTATGATGCTCCAAGTTTCATTGACTTGCTACTGAGCTGATCTGTTACAGGAGAACCAGGATATTATGAGAGCTCTTCAAGAGAATATTCAAAGGGCTCAGAATCAGCAGAAGCAGTATGCGGATCAGAGAAGGGTTGAGCGTTCATTTGAGGTTGGTGATCTAGTGTACCTCATGCTACAACCCTACAGGCAGTCCACTCTTAGGAAGAGGGGCTCTGAGAAACTCAAGCCATGCTACTACGGGCCATTTACCATTGTCAGGCGTATTGGCGAGGTGGCTTATGAGTTAGATTTACCGGCAGACAGTAGGGTACATAATGTGTTTCATGTGTCTCGCCTCAAACAGGCATTGGGACAACACATAGTTCCTTCTACAGACCTACCACCCTTGGATGATGAGGGGAGGTTGATTTTAGTACCTGACGCCATTCTGGAGTTCGGAGAGCGCCCTCTACGAGGGCAGGTTCTTGGGGAATATCTGGTTAAGTGGAAAGATCTACCGGCAGAGAATGCTACTTGGGAGAGTGACAGTATTCTACAACATCCAACTTTGAGTTTGCTTGAGGACAAGCGAATTTGGGGAGGGCAGACTGTAATGTCCCCACTCTAGTCAGTATTCAGGAACAGTGGAGTGGCCCTATTTCTTGGACCCTCGTGGGCTGACAGAATCTAGTTAGGGGGTTAGTGACCGTCTTTGATGGGTATTGCCATTCCCATTCCTTCACTTCAGTATGGATTTCAATATAGGCATATGGTGTTCAGTGTTCGCTAGCTTCTAACGGCACAAAATAATACTGAGTTTGGAGGAAGTTATGAATATTTTTGTGGTTAAATTAATTATTTAACTTATTGGTATTATAAAGTCAAATTGACTTTATAAACTTAAAAAGCCACTTAAATATATTAAAATAATGACTTAATTATTATACAGTGAAAATCAAAATCATTTAAGTCATTTATTTGGGCGCCCAACTATGGAAAGTATATAAAATACATTTTAAATGTATTTTAAAGCAAAAGTGGCGGCATTTCTTGGAAAGTCGTGCTTTTTGGGCAATATAAGCAAAAAGAGGGAAATTAAAACTAATTCATATGATTATTTGACATTTTGCTTCTTTTTGGCTTTTCTCTGTGATTTGGTCTGAGACAAGTTTATCAAAGGGTTTCACCATCAGGGAAACAAAAGATCTTCAGTGTTTTGCTACTTTGAGGCTGTGAGATACCAGCTGAATCGTTGCATTTTGGGAGGACTTCATTCTAGAGTCTTCAGTGATCTTCATCAGAGTTCATTTGAGCAGTATTTACAGTTTGCAGTATGGAAGAGGGGTTCTTCATCAGGGATGCCATTCTTCTTCAGATTTCCAGCATTCAATAAAGAGTTAGCATTTTCTTCTAAGGCCGTACTTTCTTCTCAAAGGCGTGTTTTCTCCTTGCCTAGGCATGTGAAGCAACCAGCCAAAACGCCTAGCCTTTGGGCCTTTTCTTGTCTTCATTGTGGACACCTTGCTTGCAGAAGGCCTTTGTGATCCAGTTTCTGCTTTGGAGAAATCCAGATCTGGAGGTGGACGTGCTTTTTCTTCAGTTTTCAGCATTTCTTGCCTGCCATTGTACAGATCCATTTTATATATTTATTCTAGAGGTTTCCGGGTATGTGTATAGTTTGAAATCTGTTTGTATCTGTTGCTTAATATCATATTCAGAAGCAGTTTCTTCAGTTTTGCTTAAATTTAAGAATTAGCAACATTTTATGCTTGGCGGCCCTTCTACTTCTGTCTAAAAACTCTTCTTAAAAAACTTAAAAATACAAGATAAGTCAGAAACGCCAGAATTTTGAGTTGGAGCCAGCTGGGCTCATCACAGATATCTAGATATTAATGCTAACAGATATATGTGTATGTGGAAATGTTGTTAATATGGTGAATGCAGATGTCAATCCAGGATTATTCCCTTGAAAGAAGAAACCCTAAACCAAATCAACAAGCGAATTTTAGGGCAAGGTCAGTTAAGGGACATTACAATTATGCCCACAGCTGCTTCCAAAGCTTCACCTATTTTTCGCTGGTCAACAGCAACCTCCAAGCAGCATGAGGATAGGCATCAATCAAAGAAATGATAAATATCATTTTGCTGTGGTACATGGCTGGAAATGAATATGGATAGTGAATGCACACGTTGATATACTCCTAATTTAGCAAGCACTATTTGATTGGCAGAAGGATAGGAAGTCTGCCAATATGGGAAATATAGTTACCACACGATAGAAAAGAAGGTTGTTGCTAGATAGTGAAGAAGAAAACTATCAAGGAGATACAGTAGAGATTTCTGCAAATGCTGAGTAATTTGAGTAATATGTTTTCAATTATTTTCATATGTTATGCCTTAAGTTCATTGGAATGTTCCACAGTTGCCCTAGTTTTCTGATCTAGGGTTTGTGATTACATATGAGTTATCAGTCTAAGCAAATAGAAAATTCATACACAGAACATAATTACTTTTGTCTCAACTATAATATGATTAAATGAACAGATCAGGTCATTGTAGACATATGATTTCCACAGTCCATAATATTAGAGCAAGAAACTTCCAGATTTGGTTTATTCCAAAAGGATAATAAGAGTAATTATAACAAAAGTAAAAGAGTGAAATAATATTTAGTTTTTTAGTTCTTTTTGGATTATTCCAACCCCTCTTGTCTTCTTGATTTTTGGACCCTTCTATCCCAACCCCCTCCTCTTTTAATCCTGTCCAGTCTGCTAACAATTTTACAATTCTCTTCTCTTCTTTTGCTCTCCTGATGATTGATCATGAAGTTTGATCCGAAAACATTGAGAGAAAAAAAACTCAGAGAGTCAAATGCAGAAGTTTCTTGCTCTAAGATCAGGTCATATTAACTACCTCACTACTGCTAGGAGACAATAGATCATCTGAATCACCCAGTCTCAATTACATAAACTGCATCATAAACAATTCAAGGAGACAAAATAAAATGTTCCGATAGTACCAGTTGCTTCCCAGCAGCGATCAGTTCACATACAACTGCTACAGAAAGTATATTTTCAGATTTATAAGAGACATTATAATCTTGCCTTTCTTGCTGTCACAGGGCCAGTCAGACCCGGTATTGCCACCAGGGTCATCCACAAGATCTGTCCTAGGGATATTATGCTGGCAATTGGGATAAACCCTTGGATCACCCCCCAAAATGACTCCAGTCTTCCACAGTGGCAGGCGCTAGGTCTGATCTGCCTTCCAAATATCTCCTAATAACATGCACTGGATCTGAAACTGGGTTTATAATCCTTCACAGAGGTGTGCGCCAGGTCTGGACATGTACTCGCCTCCTTTCTTCTATCTTTGTCTGAACGCTGGACCTAGAGAAAAGCACTTTAGCTTTAGATTTGTGAAATGTAAATGCAGGAAATGATGAAATGTTAGGACTGAGGTTAGGGTTTCCGTCCTACCTCAGGAAATTCACCCAATGACACGGGTTTTCGTCCCTGCAGAGCAGATTGAAAACTGCAACAATAAAAAATGTCCAAAAAGTCTTCCAAATGGCACCTTCATCACCCTTTATACAACTTGCAAGGTAGGTTTAGATGGGCCCAAAACTAGGTGCCAGAAATTTGAATTTAAATTTTAACTTTATTTTAATTTAATTTGTTTTATATTTATTATTATTATTTTATTTTTTAATATTTATTAATTATGGTGTTAGGAAAACACCTTTAATTAGTTGCCGGGCAACCCAGCTAAGGAAGCGACATGACATTCATTTTCCAGTATGAGCCAAGTAAAGATCTTTAAAATTATTGGGCCAGCAAGCCAGTAGACTTGAAAATAAGTTTTGTTAGGGCAGGAGTTTGAAACGCTTTGTGTGGAGAACTTTCATGTCAGTGACAATGGCTGTATGCAGCGATTACAATTCTGTCAATTTCTTATTTAAATAGTACTGTTTGGCTTTTATTTTCTTATCAATAAAATATATAATTTTGTGGGTGTGTGAAGTTTCACCAAATAAATAAAGGGTAACTGTAGACCACAGCTATCTTTCAGTGGACACCCATGGTCTGATTACATCAAGAGATGTTCACTTGTGAGTATCTAACTGAGATAGTTATGCATGGTGAATTATAGGAGATGAGGCCCATGCAATGTATTATAGGTTCCTTAAATCCCTCTAGTGGGTGAAAAGTGAAAACTTAAGATGTGCCAATGGGTTATTATAGCATGTTTCTTTCACTTGGCCAAGTGAATGACTTAATGTTCATGTTGTCATAGTTCATTGCATTGATTAAGTTCAATATCATGTGTTTGTTACATGCTGATTGAGACACTATGGCATGCGGTTCTATTGTTTCAAGTTAGTTCTCTTTATCTAATACCCTCACAAAAGGTAGGGCCACTTGCCAATAGGGGAAATGGAACAAGAGATTCGTATGGGCTTGATGTTTGGATGGTAAAGCCATCAATGATAATCCTCCTTCCTTAATTGCAACATATTAGGAACATACCACTTTCAGAGATGCCACTAATGTTGTAAATCAGATCTCTTATGTTAAATCAACTCTATGGGGACAGCAATTTGTACAGTTTTATGGCATTTGTATGATCACAAATAATGTAATTATCTACAAGATTCAATTAGAATATGATGTAATGATTAAAAGTGTTTTAACACATTTACTCTTTATGATTACTGTAATGATGCAATGTTATAAGACTTGCTGGGACTTGATGATTCCTAAGCCGAGTAGACCAAACCAAGGCCTGGGGACTTGTGATTTGGGTACCCAGCGAATCTCTCAAACTCGCCAAGGCTACCAAACTCGCCAGATGAGCGGTGAATCCCAATAGGTAGACTAAGACAAGTCTATGAAAATAAAGAAGAAAAAAAGAGCATAGAAATTTGAAAATGCTTATACGTAAAAGCTAAGTTACCGATTCGTCCATAGTAGCCCCCAAATACGATATAATTCGAAATGGATTTGGGATACGGTACGGATTGGAAACAAATTCATACAAGATACGCTTTTTTGCCTGTGGATACGGGCAGGGTACGATCGGTGCTCTGTGGATACGAAAAAAGTGAATCTGATTCGAACCCGGACTGACTCCAGCTGCTTGAACGCCCAGGCCGCAGAAAAGGTGACGTTTTTTGCATTTTTTTATTATTTTTTTGACTTAAAGTTGACTTCTTAATAATAAAATATTGATTCCAACCCTAATCTTTGCCTCGAAACACATCAAATAGGTAAAAACACTCTCATTTAACAATTTGTGAATGAAAAACAAATTTTCTGGCCTCCATTGCTGAACTTTCTCTCTTGCTTGCACAAGCTTGAATAGACTTGAAGGCTGATCATTGGTTGTTCAAAGTTGATTGCTGTGTTATTCCTAAGCACTTGCAAGTGTCCGTCCGTTGCCAAGAAGATCATAGAGCAAGATTTGTTCAAAAGAAATAGGTTTCTTTTAAGTTTTTTTATTTTTTTCTTACATTTTTTTTTTAAATGAACTATTTTGTTTTGTTTTCATTCTTTTAAGTTTTTTAGTTTCAAATTTCAATACCAAAATTATTTCAATCTGTTGTGCCTTAGGTATTACAATAGCATCCGCTTCTAATTCCTAAGGCCAATCTCGTTTCAAAATAAACCCAACCTCTCCCCTTTGGAAATATGTAGAAATGGTTCAACAATGTCCAGGTGGTGGGAGTATATGTTTGGATTTGTAGTCATTGCAAAGTTCGATATACAAGCTCATACAGTCGAGTGAAAGGGCACTTGTGTAAGATCCCTAAACTAGGCATCCAACCTTGTCCAAGACCTCCAGGTGGTGATGGCAAAGGCCTTCCAGATGACATAGTGTTGAAATATATTGCTCAGCAAGAAAAAGCAGACCAAAAAGCAACCAATCTTAAAACAAGCCATCCTTTGAAGAAAGGATCTCGATCCATGAAACCCCTTACACCGCCTTCTTATTTTCCACCTACAGAAAGCCATCCATTTATGTCCATCCCTCAAAAGCAAACCATGCCCTCTTCATATAAAAGATCTAAGGGACCGTTAGAAGCTTCATTTCAGAATGAGGCAAGAGAGATTGCTGGTCAAGACATAGCAAGATGTGTCTATGCCAATGGATTGGCATTCAATGTTGTTCGTTCACCATATTGGCAAAAAATGGTGAAATCTATTAATGAGGCTCCAAAGGGGTATAAGAGCCCAGGTTTTGAGAAGGTGTGTTGCACCTTATTGGAGAAAGAGGTGAAACATGTAGCACACTCTTTGAAGCCCATAAGGGATTTGTGGATCGAAATAGGGGTGACCATCATTTTTGATGGATGGAAAGATGCAAAAAATCGCCCATTGATCAATGTTATTGTCGTGTCCCCTAAAGGGGCAATGTTTTTTAGAGCAGTGGATTGTGAAGGACAGGTGAAGGATGGTCCATTTATTGCTAACATCATTTGCCAAGCTATTGAAGAAGTGGGCCATCAAAATGTTGTGCAAGTTGTAACTGACAATGCCAAAAATTATAGAGCTGTTGGGTTATTGGTTGAGGAGAAGTATCCACACATTTTTTGGACACCTTGTGCTGTCCACTCCCTCAATCTAATGCTACAAAAAATTGGATCCAAAATTGAGTGGATCAAACAGGTGTATGCTGAGGGTGAAGACATCCAAATGTTTGTCACCAACCACCATATAACCACAAGGCATATTTAGACAAATTCTCAAAATTGGAGTTGTTGAAGGTAAGTTAATTCTCAATATTTTTAAATTTTTAATTTTCTTTTAATTTTAAATTTTGATTTTGTAAATTTAAATTATATTTTTATTTTTATTTTTATTTTCAAACAGGTTGCTGAGACCCGTTTTGCCTCCAACACAATTGTGTTGAGATGACTTATAAAGGTTCGTGAGGCACTCTGTGCCATGGTAATCAGCCCTAATTGGTCCATATGGAGGCAATCTAGCAATGAAAGGGAAAATAGGGTCAAGCAAAGGATCCTAGATGATAGTTGGTGGGATCGTGTTGAGTATCTCGTCAGTTTCACTGAGCCCATATTAAGCATGATCCATTACACTAACATGGATAGACCTTGTTTGGGCGAAGTATATGATGGTATCAACTCAATGATTGAGAAGATGAAATCCATCATCAATGCAAAAGAGGAAGATCCTGAAGAAAAGTTCTTCAAAGAGCTACAGGAAATCATTGTTGATAGATGGAACAAAATGACCACTCCGATGCATCTTCTCGCTTTTGTATTGAGTCCCAAATATTATAGTGCTGAGATACTTTCTACTTCATCAAGAGTTTCTCCATATAGGCTAAGTCACAAAGTTCGAATTCGAATTCGAGTTAGACAACATTGAAATTCGGATGAAGTTCGACAAGGAAAAAATTCGAAAAATAAAAAATTTGGATTAAATTCACCTTATATAATTTTTTTTAAATATAAGTAATAAACATAAAATAAGTAAAAATATATATTAATATACTAATATGTTTAATTATATTAATAAAACTAAGCACAAAGCAAAATAAATAATAAATATGTTTAAAAATATAATTTAAATTTTAAATATTATTAATATATAAATAATAAATAAATTAAATTAAAAGTTTAATTTATTTATTATTAAATATTAAATTTAACCCAAACCCAAATTTAATATCATGTTATATTTATTTATTTTAAAATATTATATTTAACCCAAACCCAAATTTAATATCATGTAATATCGGCTTAGTATCTGCAACCTAGTCGAAGCTGCGTGGTTGGAGAAAGAGGTCGACTCTGCATACTCAATCGGCGGCTTTGATCTGCTTCAGATATTTCATGATCTGGATAGTTAGCAAGTATTTCCTTAACATTCAAAGGACTCCACGCTTTTATCACCTCCCCATCTGCTTGGCGCGGAGTCTGAGAAGGCCGTACAAGACACCTTGGACTGGATGTCCAGGACGAACGTCGTCGCGCACAAGCTTTCCACAATTTGAAATGCTGACATTATCGCCAATGACGGAGAAGTCGTCGAACAAGGCTCCCACAAGCATAGTCACAATACGCATTTGGTTATTGACAAAGGCCATCCACTATCACAGTCTGGAGCTCCGTTTTTCTAAATATGTTTTATTTGGAAAACCTATGCCCTTTAATCAAACGAATATAGGCGAATTTCAACAAATTTTTAATCCTGCTTTGAAGTCCGTCGAATTTCGAACCTCATGGTTGAAATTCGGCAAATGTTGTGACTTAGCATATAGGGATGCTGAAGTGGCTCAAGGGTACAAGGCAGCACTTCGTAGACTCTTCACTGATCGTGACCAACGTGATCGAGTGAGGGCTAAGTTCATGGCTTTTACATGCTCCAATAGTGTTGATCAGAATCTTGATGCTCTTTGAGACAAGTACAGGGTGGATGCTCATAGTTGGTGGTACTTCCATGGGCAAGAATACAGGCACCTCCAACCTATTGCAATAAAAAATTTATCCCAAGTAAGTTTTATATTTTGTAATTTTAATTTTAATTTTTATATTAATTAATAATTTTGTTTAGTTAAATTTTGTAACTCTTAACTATTTAATTTGGTCTTAATAGGTTGCTAGTTCATCTTCTTCTGAGAAGAATTGGAGCACATACTCCTTCATCCACTCAATAAAATGCAATAGGCTACATTCAAAAAAGGTAGAGAACTTGGTGTATGTGCATTCAAACTTGCGCCTCCTTACACATAAGCAAAGTTCCTACAAATAAGGAGACACAAGGAGGTGGGATATTGAGTCAGAGCAGCTTGACTTGGATGCTTCCACAAGTCACTTAGCTGCACTTGATATTGATGATGACTATCAGCCTGAACCAGCTACTGAGCATGAGAGTGGTAGTATCAATGCTAGTGGCAGTGCTTGTGCGAGTACCACTGATGCTATTTGTGGTTCTACACAAAATGTAGCATCTAATGATGCTGATGATGCTTTTTTTGATGACCCATATGATTCAGATTGATCAATGATCAATAATTATTAATGGCTGATAGTAAACACTTGACATTTTTATGTTTTAAGTTTGAACTTTAATTTATAATTCTATATCATGACATTTGAGTATAAACTAGTGGTGTATTTTTGCTATGTTATTTGACTATTAATATGGTGGTGTATTTTGAACTTAATTACTGCTGCAAATATGTATATATTTCTGATTTTTATATGTTTTTGCATTAACGTACCCAAAATGTACCCAACCCCAAAAACAATTTTGACCGAATCCAATACCAGATTCTCGTACCCGAAACCGAACCCAAAAACGAATTGGTAACTTAGCGTAAAAGCATGAAAGTCAAGTGGTTTTTGAAGGGTTTGGAGGACTTTGGAGGATGGTTAAAAATGATTATATTATGAAAAATGGCATGCCCAATGACAATCTATGTGGTTTCAAAAGCTTTAATTTGCACTACCCTTTGACCCCACTGAGAGCCTTGCCCCTTGATCCCATTAGGAGTGCTACCCCCAAATCCCTACTCTAGTTTTAAAAAACAAAAAATGAAAATATTTTTTGGCCATGTTGGATGGAAGGAATATATTTTTTTATTCTTTCGACTTTTTTCCCAATATAATTCT
The DNA here is from genome assembly GCA_007115665.2 of Sequoiadendron giganteum. NCBI lineage: Eukaryota > Viridiplantae > Streptophyta > Pinopsida > Cupressales > Cupressaceae > Sequoiadendron > Sequoiadendron giganteum. Next base: position 347,088,152 of record CM021109.1, on the reverse strand, counting down.
TAGTAATAAATTACATTTATACTTCTAGTTTATTAAGTCAAACCCTATCCTAAGTAATGCTCCTAAGGTTGTAGCAGCATTTGCAAACTTCTATGAGATACAAGCGCATGACTCCACATAAAGCTAGTAATGTAGGGCTGAGGGGATACAAGCTCCTTTTACCATAGTTCATGATTCCATATTGTGATTTTTATTTTTAATGCCATGGATATCATAATCCACAAGTTTTTTACACATAAAACACTTGACAATATACATTATACATTTAAAAATGTTGCTTCCTTAAGTTAAAATCTGCTTTTATACCCATGTGATCGATATATACTTGTGTATGTAATCAAGGTAACTTCTATTTCATTATCTTATTGTGTCTTTAGAGTTTATTTATTAAGGGTAAATGATAGTAGTTTTAAATCCTTAAAAATCTCTATATTTCTAGGTTTTTTCAACTTGCCGAATCTTAGCCAAGATTGAGTGCCGAGTCCAAGTCTGGGTCAAAAATCAGCTTGCCAAGTCTGTGCTGAGTCCAAGTCTCGTAACTATGTAAAGATGGTTAAGAATGAGAAAGATTGTACTTTTCTTAGAGGCGCTACCTTGCATTAATGATGATTGCTTGATTAAAAAATAATCTGATGTGCTTCTCCAGCCCCCAGCTATAGTTTTTAAACAACCCAGCAGTTTTTTTTATATGTGCATGCATTTGTTGTTTAATACGTTGAAGTTGGAATACACGATATTGCTCTTGTGTGTTTGAATAGATGAGCCATATATGTGGTTGCTCCGCAAGGTATGATAACTCTCCATCTCATACTCTAATATTTTTTCTATGAATGATTTTTTGTAATTTAATTTGTAGTCTCTTTTGTAAGTTCTTCAAACAACATTTTTTATGCAAGAATTCAATCTTTAATTAGCAGTATCCTCAATATCGACCCCTGCTTTCAAGGTTATGATATGGTTAGGCCCCTAGAAGACAGATGAAAATATAGAACAATGATGGTTTTGTGACAAAGCACTATTATAACAAGAGAAAGTAGCTCAAGCCCGTTGGGATCAAGTTGGGACAAAAACTGGATAAGGGAGACAAATAGCTGGTCAATTGTTGCAAGATAGCAACTTTCGTACAGAACATTGTATACGGTGTACCTCAAGTGCAGAAAAAGCAATGGTCTATTGAAAAAATTTGATAAACATGAAAATAATAGTAACTTGCATATTCAAAAAAAATTATAATAATTAAAATATAAATGCATAGATAGTTCATAGTTATTCAGAATTGCTCCAAAAAAATCAAAAGTTAACTGTGATATAGTGGATATAGTAGCAAAAACCAATTCGAAAACCTGTCTTTTAAGCTGCTGCACCATCACAAAAAGTTGATTTGAGGCTTTAATTATTTATTTGCCATCTGTTAATGATATATCAAAAGTATATTTCGTGATTTTCCACATCCACTTTTTGGTTTTCTGAAAAAAGGAATAAAAAAAATCTATAGTTAAAACGCATTTCTAGACGGTGGACTGACAAAACAATTTGGATATCATGATATCCACCATATATGGATTGTAGACTGTGATGTGAAAGATTGATATAAACAAAACACAGTATTTTTCAAAAGCATTTCCCACTCAGTCATATAGAATGTGAAAAACCTTACGTTCTTAAGTAATTCAACAGGGAGGGGAATAAAGAAAGAGAATAACCTGTACGACGGCCTCCATAACCTCCTCCTGGCCTGTAGTCATGAGACTGCGTTGCCCCTGGGCCTCCTTGTGCTCTTTTTGAGTAGCTGCCGTTGTTATTGTGGTGCATACCAAATGCGAATGTTGGCCTTGGCCGTGCCATCCCCATTCCCTGCCCCCACACAGGCGCCCTCATCACTGCCCCCGTCCCTGCAGCTGCCCCTGTCCCTGCCCCTGCAGTAAAAAGTGGCATGGGGTAGCCGTAACCCCAACCAAACTGTGGCCCGGCCATCGGACCATAGCCCAAGCCCATGCCTAGGCCGGCGCCCATGCCCATTCCTCCTCCTGCTGCTGCAGCTGCATGATGCTCTGCCCTCCATCCTTCTCCCTTCCGCTGCCCTTCCTCCTGCCTCAAGTTATTATTACTATGTTGGTGCATTTCCCCTTTCTCCTTTCCCTCAAACTTTAGCAAACGGCTTCCGCTCCAACACATACATAGCAACGAACATATCTACTTGACCGCTCCTATGAAACTGTTCATTTTACCTCTGCAATAAACGTGACCAGATTGGTTCCCACAACTCTACTTCAGAGATTGCTGCCCGCAAGCCGTTGCGAGTGATGTTGTAAGGCTTCAAAATGTGAAATCGGATTGGAGAATTTTCAGGGCACGTTCTCCGTTACTATATGGTGTGGCCATTTTTCCAGAAGAAACTTTTATGAGAAGTGTATAATAGATATTAAATGAAACAAAGATTTTAATAAGCAATGCATGAACCAAAAGTGCTTCACCTTAGTATATTTATTATGATATTGTTATCAGGATTCAACCGTGTAGTTTTTGAGTCAAACTCATTGACCCATGATTCATGAGTAGTTCACAAGAACCTATTTCTCATGATAATGAATGGTCCACTTAGCACTCATTGCATTTAGGTGATGCTCATAGAGGTGAAGCATTGGTCTGTACCGGGAGGTCACCCATCCCAGTACTACTCCAGCTCAAGCGCGCTTAACCATAGAGTTTCCCCCAAGGTTAAGCCCACTTAGCTTGCTACCTCATTTGCAAAACCTTCAGCAAGTGTTATGCCTTATGAACCATTCATTATAGAGCCCCTTTAGCTCATCAATTGATAAGTAGGAGGTTTCTTCCACAGCATGTCAAATTATGATATTGCTATCAAGATTCAACCGTGTAGTTTTTGAGTCAAACTCATTGACCCATGATTCATGAGTAGTGGTTCACAAGAACCCATCTCTCATGACAATGAATGGTCCACTTAGCACTCATTGCATCTAGGTGATGCTCACAGAGGTGAAGCATTGGTCCGTCCTGGGAGGTCACCCATCCCAGTACTACTCCAGCTCAAGCGTGATTAACCACAGAGTTTCACCCATCTCATTTGCAAAACCTTCAGCAAGTGTTATGCCTTATGAACCGTTCATTATAGAGCCCCTTTAGCTCATCAATTGATAAGTAGGAGGTTTCTTCCACAGCGTGTCAAATTATGATATTGCTATCAGGATTCAACCGTGTAGTTTTTGAGTCAAACTAAGTGGGCTTAACCTTGCGGGAAACTCTGTGGTTAAGCGCACTTGAGCTGGAGCAGTACTGGGATGGGTGACCTCCCGGCTTCACCTTTGTGAGCATCACCTAGATGCAATGAGTGCTAAGTGGACCATTCATTATCATGAGAGATGGGTTCTTCTAAACCACTACTCATGAATCATGGGTCAATGAGTTTGACTCAAAAACTACACGGTTGAATCCTGATAGCAATATCATAGTTTGACACGCTGTGGAAGAAACCTCCTACTTATCAATTGATGAGTTAAAGGGGCTCTATAATGAATGGTTCATAAGGCATAACACTTGCTGAAGGTTTTACAAATGAGGTAGCAAGCTAAGTGGGCTTAACCTTGGGGGAAACTCGGTGGTTAAGCGCACTTGAGCTAGAGCAGTACTGCGATGGGTGACCTCCCGGGACAGACCAATGCTTCACCTCTATGAGCATCACCTAGATGCAATGAGTGCTAAGTGGACCATTCATTATCATGAGAGATGGGTTCTTGTGAACCACTACTCATGAATCATGGGTCAATGAGTTTGACTCAAAAACTACATGGTTGAATCCTGATAGCAATATCATAATTTGACACGTTGTGGAAGAAACTTCCTACTTACTATATTTATTACTACTTGACTCCTCATTTATTAGTGAAATTGTTCCTATGATCCCTTAAGGAGACTGCATTGGAGTAGTTTTTCTCATTATATGACAATTTCATCTTTTCTTTTGATCAACTTATAGATTAGTTCTTACAACAGTTCCGAGCAAATATTAGCTCTAAGGTCACCATTGCAAACTTTGTCTGTTGCAAGCAACAACTGAATGAGAAGTTAACTAATTTCATTTCCTATTATCAATCCATTTCTTCCCAAATCCCCTATGCCATGCCTGACCATGACATCCAAAGGATGTTCATGGGAAGTCATCACTCAACATTGAGGGAATGAATTTCCTTGTTGAAATATTTTTCCTTTGCTCATCTATGTACTATGCTACATGACTATCAGCAAACGTTAGCTCAGTATCGGGCTTCCACCTCATCCTCACATCCTAATAGTTTTGGGGTTGTATCTTCTTCTGGAGGGTCAAAGAGAAATACATAAAAGCTAATATGGTAATCGTTCCTCAAACAAGTGAAAACAATACTCTTGGGTCACAACATAATTGGTTCTTTACAAAACTAATTGATTCTTACTCAAGTGTACTTAAAAATTTATTGAAAGATAACTTAATCACCCTTTTGGAAGTTAGACTACTTCCTAACAATAAGCCATATCCTAGTTGGTATGACGTGTTTAAGTTCTACCAATACCATCAAGTTCCCAAACATGACACCGAGTGTTGTGTGCACCAGAGACGTCGCCTCGATAGTAAAAAGAAGAACTCCAACAAGTTTGTTTCCAAAGCCAACAACCAATTGTAAATCTACACAAAACCCTTCCCACCTCATTCTTCCAACCTTATTACCACTTATTCTTCTTCTACACCATCTGATGATGTCGTGCATGTAAATATGGTGTCTATCACTCATATCTCCCCTCCACATCAGAAGGCTAAGATACCTGACATTTTTTATGCCCAATGACTTGCCTTATCATGGAGCGTACTCTCCCCTCTATACTCCTGCTTAGGTCAATGGTAATGTTGTTACTGGCATTATGGTTGACCCTGCTAACAGGGCCAATGTTATAATCAAGGAGACACTCTTCGTCAATGGTCTACATAGGGTGAGATACGACAAGTGCAAGGCTACCATTTGTACACATGATTGTCTTTCTCTCCCCCCTTTGGGATCTATCTCTTTGTCAATCCTCATGGGACCTAAATATGTCTCTATGACATTTGTCATGATATTGGAGTTTGACTTGTTCAAAGTGAAACTAGGTATTTCTTGGCTAGTTTCTATGAACGTAGCCACTTTTATTGTTCATAAGTGTCTAAAATTTCCTCATGAGGGCAAGGTGTAAACTATCCAGGATACTGGGTACAAACCGTTGGTGTCACGTGGGGGTTTCTCTCTTGACCATTTATGGTCTGCTCCAATGGGACCCAAGCTACCCGATGGTGACTTGCTATATCAAGTATATTATAAATAGAAGACCGAGAGTTTAGTGTCTAATTCAGTCTTGATTCCTTCTTCTTCTTCAATCCCATTTCAACCTATTCCTATGTAACACTGGGCTTCATCTTCTATGCCTTCTTCCTCGGGGGCTAAAGACAAGCACACTCCCTTGAGTAGACCCCCCAATCTTCAAAGCCCTCGCAACCTCTAGCAGTGCCTTTCATTTCTTCAATTGTGCCTAGCACAAGAAAAGGAAAGGCCCCCATGTTGATGAAGTCAAAACCCCATGTCTTCGAACTTCTAATTCTTCTTGGCATGCCTCGCCCTGCTATATATAGTAAGGGTGAGCAATCATTTTTGTATGGTCCTTCACATGTGGCTTCGACATCTTCTCCCTCAAGGGTTCCTCTTGTTCCTCCCCCTACCCAAAAAGAATGAGGGAAGGTGCTCGCTGTCAAGGTTAAGGATCTTGCATCTCTAACCTCTCTAGCCCTCTTATGGAGCTTGTCCTTCCACCATTAATGGTTGTAAAGATAAATTCACCGATTGCTCTAATGTCTTCTCAGGCCCCTATTCTCAGTCCTTGTCTTCATTGAAACCAACTTGCACGTGAGTGTAAGAATTATCAACATGTAAAGGCGAGGGAACATGATGTCATGCAAAAGGCCAAGGATAAGCCTTTTATTTCAGTTCCTCAATCTTATTCCCTTCCATGTCTTATTTTTGTCTTACTTTTTGATGTAGGAGCATCTCGAAGCATCTAAAAGATTTGAAGAATATGTTTTTACCAGAAGACATGTTGCAAGGAGTGGCATTAGAAATTACCACATTCTACAACATTTCATTGTTTGGCCTTGCGGTTTGGAAGGAGGGTAGATTTAGTCGTGAAGAGTGTTAGTTTCAAATTTCCAAAGGATTGAGTTACCATAATGAATTCTAGAGGTGACAAAGCAGAGACTATGTTTCTAGGTTGCAAGAGCAATGATTGCATAGAAGTCTAAGAGTTTGCACCAACAAAGGGAAATGTGTGCCAATAAGAGGAAACATGTGAGGTTGAATTGGGACTAGTAGAGTGTATGTTGTAAACGGTATTATGTCGTTTTACTTTTAGAGGAGATTTGGGACCAAAGATTGGTCGGCTTCACCTTACATTAGACCTAAAGTTTAGGGCCGATTTATGGCCAATATGGATTAAATTTGGGAGTGTGGATGATATATAAACAAGACTTGTGATTTTTTCAAGGGGTAGAATGAAGGAGAGAAGATCTAGAACAAGAGGATATTAGTAGCATAAGGAAGAGCGGAGTGTCTAGTGAAGCGTCAGTTAAGTGGCAGAGTCGAGAGTAGCGACATGATGTAGAGGATTGAATTGTTTTTGGAGGTGATGTTGTGATTTGTCATTTCTGTATGAGGTTATTGTAATCTTAGGCTAAGACCAAGCATGTTAGAAGCCCTAGTGGCAAATATTATGTGTTTTGAGAATGAATATAATGAGGATGAATCTTTTGAGGCTAGGTTTTTTCATATTGAGGGTTTTCCCAGGATAAATCTTGTGTTTCTTGTGTATTATGATCATGTTATGGTGGATGTTCCTATGCATGTTTCTATTGTTTTTTGTTGCAATGTGTATCAAGATAGGTAAGGCTACAAGGTTGGATAGTCCATAATGGACCCTCATCCTTGACTACATCAAATGGTATAAGAGTTGGTTATTGAATACTTTGGGAGCAAGGGCGTTTCAGAAGATCTGAAGCGAGCTTGATAATTCATCTCAATTTTAGAAATGGGGAAGATTCAAAAGAAGGTGAAGAAGGAGACTAATTATTTGTTATGTGAAAAGGATATTTTGGAAGGAGAGTTGAGGAGTATTAAGAGGAAAAATAAGAAATTAGAAGAAGAGTTGGAGCTATTTGAAGATGTTAAAATGGATTTTGAGGAAATAGAGGAAAGGTTGGAATTGATTGCGAAAGTCAAAAGGAAGAATGAAGAATTGGAAGAAATGTTGAAGAGGATGGAAGAGGAGAATAGTGTGCAGAAGAAGGAATTATTAGAACTGAGAGAAACAAAATTTTCAATTGCAAAAGGAGAATGACCACCTAGGATCTAAGTCGATTATGTGTGATATATCTTGTGATACAAATGATTTGAATTGTTCATTGGAGGATTAAGGTAAGTGTGAAGTAGTTGAAGAATGCAATATTGAATATAATGTGTTTGTGAATCATGATTAAAATAACACAAGTTGGTTTGAAAATAGTGTTTGTTTCAAGATAATGAAAAGGATGGGTTATGAAGGAGAAGGATTGGGGAGTCGTGGTCAAGGAATCAAGGAACCTATTGAGCCAATTATGAGGGTCTTGGATATTTTTCAGTAAAAATGAGCAAGACGATGTTGGCAAACCATTTCAAGGAAAGTAGTGTACTCAGTGTTCTTATTACAGTAGAAATGAAAATAGGAGAGAAAAATATTGGGATCTACATCCCTGTAGCATATGTGGATTAACAAGTCATCTGGAATATGAGTGTTGCAATTAGAAGTGGAAGAGTGAAACCAAGATAAATTGCATACAAGTGAAGTGAATTATGGATGGCTTGATGGATCGAAGTGGAGAAAGATTACTGGTATGTTCTAGAAGTTGTATAAGCATAGCCATTCAAGTGTTGAAGGGGATAGATCAAATTATGGTAAGGGAGGACACATGTAGAGCATAACAATGAAGAAATTAGAAATAGGTGCGACATGAAACTATATCAGAAAAGGAGAAGAAACCATGAATTATGTCAGAATAAAAGAAGTATGGGTACAAAATCATAGGAAAGAGTAATCACCAAACTTGCAGAAGGGGAACCGGACTTTAGGTAGACAGTGAGAAGAAAAGCTAAGGTTGACATTTCTAAACAATTATGTCAAGTGTGCAGATTGAGTTATGATTAAGTTTGAAAGGCAGAGAGTAGTGCTACGAGAATTCCAAAAATGTTTTGTTTAAAGAAAAGTTTATGCTAGATTATGAGGTTGTGGCTTGAAGGTGGTATCATAGTGAATTTTCATCTTGAGGCAAATTTTTAAGAGGACCTATATAGACTACCAAATATTGAGGTAGTGCAGTGATCTAGAGTAGACCATCAAAGTCATCTTGAGGTAGCTTGCAGAGAGGACCTGTATAGACTACCAACCATTGAGGCAGTGCAGTGATTTGTGAGCAGACCACCAAATTCATCTTGAGGTAGCTTGCAAAGAGGACCTATACAAACCACTGACCATTGAGGTAGTGTAGTGTTGTTAGAGCAAACTGCCAAACTTGTGAAGTTGAGGTAGAGGTAGACCATAGAGAGGCAGCTAAGGATGGATAACTGAGCAAGTGAGAGGCTCAATTTCCAATTAACCCCAAGAGTCTGATGCAGGAGCATCCGAAAGATTTGTGTTGGGAAAATGTGTCTCAACCTTGCAATTATATAAAGGTTATTGTTGATAAGATATATATATGAATATATATATAATGTATTTCCTAGTTACATCGATAGGTGTAATATACAATGGCAGCAAGGGGAGGAGTGGGATGCGTGCAAATATTTTTTTTTGTTTCAGAAAACTCCTAGAATGGCCGACATACATTAAATAAATGATACATTATAAATCTAGACAGTTAATTATTAGGTTTTAGATCTAATGGTGGATATTTTGTTGGTATGTCTTGCCCTAGAATGGAACCCTATTTTATGAGGGCATTGTATTTCGGTTGCAATAGAGACGATGATGTATTTTGAGAGTCTGATAGCGGTTGTGTTGTCTCTAGAGCTCTAATTGGCGATACTTCAGTGAGAAGCTTGTAAGTATATTGTAATCTTTATGATTTTTGAATAATGTATAGGGCGGCTTTTGGAGTGTGGAGTTTTTCTCCCGGAAGGGTTTTCCCCACATAAATCACTGTGTTGTCGTGTGCATAATATTTATGTCTATTTTTGTTTAAGTTTCTATAACTATTAAAGATCTATAAAGTTTTGCATTATTCTCCTCTCAAGATTAGTGTACAGGAAGTTGTTTCGCTACCTTCGCTTCCTTACAATTTGAAGTATTTGTTGTTATCAAAAGACATGTTATAGGGAGTGTAATTAGAAAGTACCACATTCTACCATATTTAATTATTTGGCTTGGTGGTTTGGAAGGAGGGTAGATCTAGTTGTGAAGAGTGTTATTTGCAAATTTCTAAAGGTTTGAGTTATCATAACGAATTTTGGAGGTGACAGAGTGGAGACTGTGTTTCTAGGTTGCATGAACAATGATTGTACAAAATTTTGAGAGTTTGCGCCAGCAAAGGGAAACATGTACTAGTAAGAGGGAATATGTGTGGTTGAATTGGGACCAGTAGAGTGTATATTGTAAACCACATGATGTTGTTTCAGTTTCAGAGGAGATTTGGGAGTGAAGAGTGGTCGACTTCATGTTACATTAGACCTAAAGTTTAGGGCTGATTTGTGGCCGACATGGATTAAATTTGGGAGTTTAGATGATATATAAGAAAGACTTGTGATTGTTGCAAGAGGTAGAATGGAGGAGAGAATATCTAGAATAGGAGGATATTAGTAGAAGAAGAAATATCTAGGTGCAATGAATTTTTGGTTGAGTGGAAGAGCCAAGAGTAGCGATAGGATGTAGAGGATTGAATTATATTTTTGAAGGTGATGTTGTGCTTTGGCATTTTTGTACGAGGTTATTGAAATCCTCGGTTGTGCCCAAGCATGTTAGAATCCCTAGTGGAAAATGTAATGTTTTTTGAGAATGAATATAATGAGGATGAATCTTTTGAGGTTGGGTTTTCCCAGTGAAGGTTTTCCCGAGATAAATCTTATGTTTCCTATGTATTGTGATCATGTTATTGTGGATATTCCTATGCATATTTTTATTATTTTCACTGCAGTGTGTATCGAGATAGGTAAGGTTGCAAGGTTGGATAGTCCATACCAGACCCTACATCCTTGACTACACCACTTTTGATCCCTTAAAGAGATGTGGATGAATCTCATCCCAAAAGGGTGTAGGTATTCATTACCCCTTCTCTAAAATCACCTCTTTGCCTAATGTTCTTTGACTTGCACAACCCATAGGCATGCCCCATACAAAGGTCATGTCTAGTGTGGCACTATCTGCTCCTCTCGCATCTCAATGATCTAGCCATTTGTCCAAGCATAAGCTTGAGCATGACCCTATCCTCGAATCCCACCACAAGAAGTCTTCTCCTTCTAATTCTCTTTATTCTTTTGTCCTTATCATTGAAGATGTCCCTTCTTCACCAGAGTTTTTCATTGCTCCTCTTCTAGAGGTTCACACTAAGGATCCTACTCTTCCATAGCCTACAGTTGAGTCACCACACTCCTATTTAGAGAAGTTTATGTTTGACTCTCTGGAGGAAATTTCGGCCTTGTCAACTACTTTTACAAAGTCCTTGACACTTGACTCGCAGGAACTAGTAGATGGGGGTATTGAAGTAACTGCATCTCTAACCCTTGTTGCAGATGAGACTCCTGGTATCGCCCTATCCATTCTTCTGTTGCAAGCTCTCCCTCCTTCCCCCTATGATCTAGATTGGGAGGAGGATGACTTGTTGGACATAATCAATTAGAGCAGTACCCTTCTTATCTTTAGATTAGATTTATTTGCTTATCTATGTTCCCTTGTACTTGCTTGTATATATTTGTGGTTTGTCTTGGAGGACCCAAGATACCCTCGTAGTACTTGGATATAGGGCAGACAATTTGTAGTACACTTCTTCTATTTGTATAATCATTCTTCTCTTTATAGTACTTTGACTTTTGACATTTGGGGATGATGCAAAGCATTGGGGGCATTTAGGCCTTCTTCCATGTTGACCCAAAATTTTATTTTCACTTTGTCTTGATGTGCTCCTTCTTCACGATCTGAAATATTTGGGGACACGATGAAAATTCGTGCAATTATGTATAGATGTCACCGATATGAATCATACTGACCTCAAATATTTATATCACCTATCTCTCTCTCTCTCATGTCTCTGTTATGATAGGACCCCGAATAACTTGTGTTGCTTTGCATAACATAGGGAAGGATGGGGACTATCACATTCATATTACAAATCTCTTATCTTATGATTCATGTTCAAAATATGTACGCATTCAATTGTCTTCTTTGTCATCTAGCATGGGGGAAACCCACTAGACTTTGTCTTTATGATGGTTTATGTCTCTTTTCTATGACTATCCTACAATGTAGTTTGCAGTAGTCACAGGTTGATTGGATTGTCATATGGTCCCTAGCATAACACAACTTGCTACCCATACATATTGACACTATCTTGTGTCTATATAATAATTGGCATTTATATGACTCAGAAGTGTAAGTGCATGACTCAAAAGCATGGTTATATAACTCAAAAGTGCAAGTGTGTGACTTATTTGTGCAGGTATATGACTCATATACATAATTTTATAAATAGATGACTATTAGAATTTTTTTTGCAAGAAATAAAACAAAAAATAAGATGACTAATGAATTTTTGAGGTGTGAAGGTTAAATGGTTTTTAATTGGTCTTGCACAAGAATACATGCTAGACACATTAACATCCCAAGAATTATTGGTCTTTATAGTGTAGGCCCACACAAAAAAATACCTCAAGGAGTTAATTGGTAGGGATTTAGTGGTAGAAGGGCTCACCTTTTCCCTTTATTTGGAGGCTTTGACATGTTTAGCCTAAAGATTTTCTATCTCTACTCAAGGAGGTATATGGCGAGTAACTTTAGGTTTGATACTAAACCATGCACCACACTATAGAAATGGTAGAAGGTCTTACGATGTCTAAATACAAGGATTTTTAGGGATTCTATGAATCGAGGGTCTATCTACAAATGCTTGAGTCTATGAGGGTCTCTCTTATCCTCTTCACTAAACAAGTCTCGAAGGACCGAGGGTCTTATGGCTCAACCAGACACGATAATAACTCACTCTTGAGGTACAAGTTTCCCTCTCCCCTCTATATAACCCACAAAAAACATGGTTGAGGTCATCCCTTGGGATGATAAAATCCCCAAGAAGGCCTTCTAAAGGAAAATATTGATGCTAGTGTTTTTTATTCCCAAGATAGCATGAAGCACAAGGGGAGAGAATACACAAGCTAGCTCAACCTTAGGTTTTGAACATAACAAATAAGTAAACTAGAAGGTGTTTTTTATCTTTAGGTTCACACATAGTGCACTTAGAGAGAGCATACACACCAAATAGCCTACACAAACATGGAAATAAGGTTCATTATCCCTTAAGAAATTGAAGTGTGTGATTACTCTAGTGATAAAAACATTAACTTTGACAAACATCTTGCACCAAATTATGTGAGCAGTCTACAATTTTTGTTCTCCCAATGATAGCCAAGCTACACTAATTAAGTTAGTTTCCAAGATCACGAAAGATTATTTTTAAAATAAGTCACAAGTCTCAGAGACAAAAGCATAGTATTATAGGTCAAATGTACAACAATATAAATCAAAAGTGCCAAACAATAATCTGATGTGCCAAAGTAACAATCATATGCAATAAATTAATAAACAAAAGCAAAATTATACCTATCAAATGTGCAATTATACTTCTCATACATGTAGTCCTTCTTGCTAGAAGCGCCAAAATGTCTCTGGTTTCAAAAAAGACCTACAAATAGAGAACAAAAATAGATGCACCAAATGATGACTCAAAAGCGTTGAAGGCTTGGTTAGATGTGCCAACTTGCTCCTACAATCACAAAGTTTACAAACAAAAGATAAAACCATACAAAAATAAATAATTAGTCAAATCCAAAAATATTGCAAGGGTTAGTTGAAAGCTAAATAATCCTCAAATCAATTAGAAAACAATATCCTAAAAAAAAAAACAAGTTAAAATGAATGAATTTACTTGCCAAGTTTGTAGACAAAGGTCAAATTCATCAAAGCCTCATCTTACTCCATTGATTTTTTACATGCTTAAAAGTATGATATATGGATTGGTCAATTTTCTTGCATAAACTATAATAAAAAATGGACGTAATGATAACATTAATATCCTAAAAAAATATGGATCCTTGATGCCTTGGAAGATGGCGATTTTATAACTTTTACTTGATATCAATCAATGGTGGAGGATGATTAGAAGAATCAATGAATGAAATTGACTTAGAGGAAATGAGAAATATACAAGTGACACATCCTTGTGATGGGCTTGATTGGTGAGTTAACCAGCTAAATGATATTATTAGAAAATAAATAATTTATTTTTTTATTTTATTTTTAGAAGAATTAAAGATAAAAAGACAATTAAATTTATTTATTTTAATTAGAGAGAAAATGTTAGCTAATTAAAGAATTAATACTATTTAATTATAGTGGATAAGAAAAACAATGCATGATTTAATTAAATAATTAAAAATTATTTAGTTAACGTGAATGGAAGAAATTGAGAATTAATTAAATAATTAAAAATTATTATGCCGAAGGCATGTCCTATTTGAGCTTGCCGAGCTCATTTTGTCTGCCGACGGTGGAAAAGAAAGTAGAGGGTTGACAAGAAGGTTGAACAATTGCCAACCGTTGATCATTTTAGCCGCACAACAATCCCATCCAATGCTTCCTCCTATCTGCCTTGTAACAGTGTGCAACAAATTTGGTGGTGTTATTAATTTCTGATGTTGACGTTCTTTCATTGAATGGTTATGGTGTCCAGCGAGGATCTACCAGGAATGAAATAGACGAACAAGATCCATTCAATTGTCCACCCACTTTTTTATCTCTCAAATTGCTACTATTCTTTCTGTCAATGTTTCATTTGCATTGTTTGTCTTTACTTTCTGAGAAATATACCTTCTCCATCATCGTTCTATCTTCCTCATATGGTAGTTATTTGATCCACGACCCTGGAAGTATTTCCACGTAGTTGAGGAACACATAGCAGGCCTCTCCAAACTCATCCTCGCTGGTATTGACCCTTCATTCCTACAATTTGGCGAGCTACAGCTTGAAAATATGGTTTTGGCGAGGGTTTTAAAGTATTTTTTATTGTTGTTCTTGGCAGCAGCAAAGAGGAGCACCAACAACAGGAGCAACAAATAGGTATAACAAGAGGTGGAGCAGTGGCAGTAGAAGAAATAGGAGGAGCACCGACCGTTTCAAGGGGATCACCAGCAACCTATGTCTCACAAATTGTGATGGCAATATGCCAGGTGAGAATGAGATCCTCCATGTCCAATTCAAAAGCCCACTGCAAGTCTTTGCAACCCATTGCAACCGGCGCGGCTTAACCGACACACACTAAGCTGGTTTGACCGCTTAGGTGGCAGATGTGGGCCCCTTCCTATTGTCAGCATCCGTTACTCTCGCTAGTGTCTGTTCTTGTTACCATTAACTTTGAATTCAAAATTTTCCCGCGCGATGTCCCGTTGTTTAATCGCATAACACTTTTTGACTCCGTAATTGTTTTATACAAGGTTGCTGCAGCGGTGATAGTGAAAGCTTCGAAACAGGTTATGGGCATCCATCAAATCAGAATAGAAGGGGGGTTATTGTCACATAGCTATTATAGTTGGAAATGCTTGGGTAGACACTTATGCAAACTGTGAAAGCATAGACAAGGCACATGAACTATTTGACCGAATGCCTCTAGAGAAATGTGGATTCATGGAATGATTTGATTGCAGGATATGCACAAAACACGACTGTCAAAAAGGATTTAGAAGCTTCCATCCAAATGCGATTGGTAGGTGTAAAGCAAGACTCCTCCCAGCCTGTGTGAAAATGGGAGCTTTGGAATAGGGTATGGACATTAGTCACAAATAGAGGAATATTTTCAGGTGTTATAGTTTTAAATTGCATGGCTAGATGTGTATGTAGAAAGTGTAAGCATAGACAAGGCACACAAATTGTTTGACATAATGCCATGATGTAGGATATGCAAAATGTGTAACTAAACATGTTCTCATGGAACACCCTGATTGCAGGATATTAAAAAAATAGATTTGTTGAAAAAGGCTTTGGAGACTTTGCAACCAAATGCAATTGGCAGGTGTAAAGGTAAACTCTACAACCTTTCTCAGCCTATGCCAAGTGGGAGCTTTGGAACAGGGTATGGACATCCATCGAAGCATAAAGGATAGAGGGTTTTTTTAGAGGTAGTTGCAACTGCTCCGAGTTTAAGGGAGTTGAGGAAGGTTTAGATAAGGTATATGTTTAGGTTGAAACTAGTGAAATGATTATTTTTTAGATGTGTATTATGTATGTGATTTGTGATGTTATTAAATTGTGATGATCTATGTCCAAGTTAGATTTCTAAGTTTAAAGTTGAATAGTGTTTACTCGCATCCATAGAAGTACTACTAGTATTCCTTCTACCATTTCTCCTTGTCATCCTATGGAAACTATACATTTATAGTGTGATTTTTCCTTCTACTACCATTTCATTCCCTCTTACCTCTCACTCCCTTTAGACATACTTCATTTTGCCCATAATTCTTATACCACTACTACTTGCAATTCTAAACCTACACTAGTGAAGTAGTTTGCTCAACTTAAGAAGAAAAATATAGCTCTAACTCTATTACATATAATCCTCCACATTGCACACCTTTTGCATTTGAGGTTGTTACATGCCCATTGCTCATTGGCTTTATTGTAGCTTTATTTGAGTTATATTATGGAAAAGGTGGTTACAATGTTTGTCTATGAGCTTTTGATGATACATTTCTAGATATTGCATATGAAGATAAAGTTTTACCTAAATTATTTCCATGAACCCTAAGGACTATGCCCTTGAATACTTTTCATCCTTAGCTCCTATTTCTATCCATTATTTTGATGAGCTAGCCACCACTTTCTTACAACCCTTATATGTCAATATGGGCTTAGAATCAACTAACAAATTTAACTAAATATTTTGAAAGAGTATACTAATGACAATGGAATTAGCTTTCAATATTTATGTGGTAAAATCTATGTGTTCATGTAAAAAATCTTGAACTTTAACTATTTGAATCTAATGGTTGGAATTATGGGGTCTCCCTCACTTTCCAACCTTCAAGATGTCAAAAGAACAATACATTTCAAAAAGGAAATGACAAGAAAGAATCTAAATCTAGTTCCAATCAAATTTCTACCACATCTAATTTTGTATCATTCAAACATTAAGGCCTAGAAAATTTACAAAGCTTAGCAAACCATTGTATAATGTTCTTCAAACTTTCATAATAATTTGGTCAGCCTTTCCATTAATCTATTGGATTCCTCTAGAGAATTAACTAAGAGTTAAATAATGAATAATTATTCTACATTTTTCATAGAGTTAATGAACACCATACATATACCTGTATGGTTTTCAAGCATAAAATCATACATCTCATTGATAGTAATGTGATTCGTGTTAATGGTGTGAATGATGGGGGAAATTGTTTGGCTGCTCCACTAAAACAAAATTTGAAATTTATGCTAATATTTTTTTTCATTGCATACACATTCTAACAATATTGAGCACTAATAGGTATTCAATCATCCTACTAATTCTATGATGTACACACATGAATAAAGACCCTATGGATAGAAAGCATGTTTGTTCCTCTTCCCACACTTGGACAAAAATATTTATAGCTTTTAATCATAAAATTTCACCTCAAGCTATGTACCTTCAATTATTTCAATTTATGAGGATATTCAAAACCACAATTATTGTGGTCCACTTTATGGTCATGGTTTTCTTCATGGTCAATAATGCGAAGTATTCACATTGATTTAGGCAATTAGTATAACATATGCATAAAATAATTTCATATAATTACAAATTTAATATCAGATAATTATACACATTTATGTGTTGCTCTAAACATAACCAATGACATTCTTGTGGACACTTTGGGGAGTAGTATCTTTTCTCTTAACATGGGGCTTAAGGAGGTAGATGAATTTTTCCATATCATTCTTTCATTGGCTATATTTTGAATTTTAATTAGGAGATCTTAGTTACAATATTTAAACGGGATACCCTCTATGATGTATTAATTCCTAAAATATGTTTGTCAAGAGAAAATTGTGAAAGTGATGAGAGGTGCATATGTACCTATTTTCAAATCAGCTACTTCAAACTTGAAAATTATGTTGTCACTCTCAAGAACATTTGTTATGGTTGCAAAGGTGAGGAACATCAAATGGAAGCTCCTCACGAAACTAAAGATATAAGTCATTAATTATAACAAATACATGTGCAACAAAATAATCAAGAAAAAGTTAACAAGGAAGATAAGGAGAAAATGAAGCCCTCTTCATTACCCACTAATACTCCTCTAGCACAAAAACCAACTTATAAATCATGTCCTCCACCAATAAAGAAAGAATAACATTATATCATTCCTTCATATGTACCAAAGCGAGGATGATTTCTTCCTTATGCTCCAAAGAAGAATAAGAAAGCAACTTTCAACAATCTCATTGTCACCTCTTTTAAAGGTGTTAATTTCATATGAGTTCCAAAGAAAAAATAGAATATTAAAAAAGAACAAGTGAATCTGACTCCACAAGTACAATAACAATATTACAAAGGGTCTTTCTCCTATTCTACATAAATCAAGCACATTCAATGACATCAGATCATGCTAAAATTCAAAACATTAAAGGTGGTTGTGAACCACATAAATAAGACGAGAACAATCTATTAGATGATAATCCATCTTAATATTATTGGTTGAAATTTGGAGCTTTGTTCTCTACATGTACATGTCTATATACTTTACATTATTTTGATGGTGTCCCCTAGTTGGGAGGTAATCTTTTGGCATTTTCCACTACCCTACCATATTGGTAAAATATTCTATGCATTTCTATATGATTGCAATTATAATGATTACATAATTTAAAATTTTGTATCACATGTTACTAACATAATCATTCTCATGATGATTGCAATATTTCCAAGATATTCCACGTGATTATGATTATATTTTACAATCAAGTCATTTCACAGTGAAAATTATGTTGGACACTCTCAAAGACATTTGTTATGATTGTAAGAGTAAGGAACATTAAATAGTTATTTATTTGATACAAAGATAGAATTTATTAAGTATACCAAATGAATCTATGACAAAGAACAAATAAAAAGTTAATAAAAAGGAAAAATAAGGAGCAAATGAAGCCCTTTATATTGCCCCCTAATGCTTCTAAACACAAAAACTAACTTATAACCCTTGTTCTCTACCAATAAAGCAAGAGAAAGATAATTCCATTTTTCTAGATATATATATATATATATATATATATATATGAAAACAAGGAAAATTTCATATTTATGCTCTAAAGAAGAAGAATGAAGCAACTCTAAACAATCCCAATGCCACCTTATTTCAAGATACTACTTCCACATGGGTTCCAAAGAAAAACCAAAATATTCCTAAAGAATAAGTGGATACCACTCCATAATAAAATACCAAGATTACAAAAGGTTTATTTGCTATTCTATGCACATCAAGCACATTCAATGACATAATATATCATGATGAAATTGAAAATGTATAAGTGGTTACAAACCCTTGAAAATGTATGGGTAGAAACCTTGAGAGAATGAAATAATTTAAGATCATGAAGAGATCTTAGATGATATTCAAATAATTTTATGAACCTACAAACTTGACAAATAAAATCTAAGGAATAGAGCATTGAGAAACCATGTAAGTATTAATATAGGCTAGTCACCAAAGGCTACTAATTTAATGACATTTTTGTGCAAGAAGGGTGTTGATCACTCAAAAGATTTAAGTATGAAAGAAAGATAATGAAGGATCTAGTGAAGCCTCTATTGAAGTATGTACTTGGATAGAATCTCATAATCAAGAAGTTATATAGTGAAATCCAATAGTTGCAATCATTAATATCTTATAGTTTGGAATCTAGTAGAATAATTCTCATGAGTTTTTGTACTTTGTGTGTTGTGCTAAAGCATATTATATAATAAAAGGATGTATTTGTTATTATTACCCTAGGTTGTGCATGGTAAGAAGAATAACTAAGAAATAATTATTTTCATAAGGCCTCATTATGTTGTATAACACTCATTAAGGGAGACTAGACATACATGGTCACTCTTGTGGTCAATATTGATACTCTTAGTAGATTTATAGATGTTAAATGATGGTCATTATATGAGTGTAGAATGATGGTAATGCTAGTTATAGCTAGGTGGTGTTGGCTTGCTTAGGTGTTTCAACTATTAACTTGTGCTTGGCCCCGTTGGACTTGTTGTAGTTCTTTATATATGTAAGTGTAAGTCTAGTTAATTCAATATATAATATCTTGTGGAAGGAATTCAACTACTTGAAGTCTAGTGGATCCTATGTGTGATAGCCAACTCTCTATAATGTATGACATGAATAAGGCATATAACTAATTCAATACTTGATAAAAATTTAATATAGAGAACAATAGATGGTCAAGTCTATATACCTTGTCATCACTCCATGAAATGATATTCTTTGTTGTGATGGTTTCCAAGTGGAATAATAGACTATATGATTAGATTATCCCTAGAATTTTAGCAACATTGGTCTTATGGTGGGAAAAATTAAGTGAAATCTAATCCCTTACATAGATGGTTGAATTAAAGGTTGGTCACAACTTATACACTATATGCATTATTCATAGCAAACTCCTAGATTGAACCTATTCAATTTTCATAGGCACAGGGATACTAAGCATTGGAACTAATACTAATAGGTCCTAGAGATTGTCACATGGTCATCTGATGGAAAATTGAAAAATCGATGATCTTTATATTCTTGTATAAATTTTGGTACTATTGTCTTGCAAGATAACAATATTAAGTTTAGTGGCTAGATAATATGGGCCTTAAGTTGAGTTTGGATCCTTAGTGCTTACATATATTTAAGTTGTGTTTTACCTTCAAACAAATTTCAAGTATTTTAACATTGATTTATGAATGGACAATAAGCATCCCACTCCATTTACAATACTTGAAATTTGATTAGAGTTGCATCATCCCTTGGAGGATTAACAACCTTTTAAAATTATTTTATTAGGATTTTATAATGATACTTGTATATTGAAGGGAATCATTATCATTATTGTCCTAAGACTTCAATGTAATGTCATTGTGTTTGTGTGTGTAGTGTGTAATGTCACATAGTCAAAGAATTGACTTAGATCCTTCATATTATTTTCTAATTTAGGACTGAGATTGAAGATATCAATCATTAACATGTAAATTAAGAGTTTAGGAAACCCATCAAAGCCTCATTGTTAAGGGATGAAGCCTAAGTCATGTTTAGGTTTAAAGATCTTCTTCATGAGCTTATTTCTTGAGTTTTTATTTTAATTGCTTAGTTCCTTCCTCATCTACTCACAATAATTCCTTTATTTTTTTTCTCTCCTTCAACACTTTTCCTATAACAAAATGCACACCACACCTACACAATAACCAACACACTCAAGGACATCCACACTACCTTTTACCCATCCTCAAATTTTATGGATAGAAATCTCTTAGTTGCAAACTTTAGTCAATGTCATGTGACACTTTCACCTCTCCACAAACTAAACCTCGGGCTCTAAGACCAAATTTGATACAATTGTAATGCAAGGTCTTGAGTGGCAATATGCCCAATCATATAATAAAGAAACTCACAATGAAAAAAATAATCACAACAAGAAAGAAGGTAGTCATATACTAAATAATACATTCAAAACTTTAATCCAAAGTAATATAAAACTAAAATAAATATCAATTTACACTTATATACTCTAAACTTGAATACAATGGGAACTAGAAGATAAGATAGAATGGCATCTAAAAAATAATGTCGAATGAACTTAACATCTTTTATTATAAAGGTTAAAGATATCCTATTTTGACATAGAAAAATTATTGTATAGTGAAATATCTCCATTTGAATGATGAGGCTCAAAGTAATGATCTAAATTAAAATTATTATTTTTTCCTTTTAAATTTTTTGGGACTACTTCTTTACATACACATCTAGCAGGGCAGTTGTAGCTACAACATCTGACAAAATTCCTTTATCTATGATGGATGTCCATTCCCTGTTCCAAAGCTCCCATTTTCGCACAGGTTGGGAGGATGCTAGCAAAGGTTATGGAGTCTGGCTTTACACCTGCCAATCACATTTGGATGAAAGCTTTAAATCCTTTTTGGCGGATGTATTTGTGCATATCCTGCAGTCAAATCATTCAATGAGTCCATATTTCTTCGAGGCATTCGGTCAAACAGTTCATGTGCCTTGTCTATGCTTCCACATTTTGCACAAATGTCTACTCGAGCATTTCCAACTGTAATATGTGATAGTAATCCCCCTTCTATTATGATTTGATGGATGCCCATAACCTATTTCGAAGCTTTCACTATCGCCGCTGCAACAACCATTTGTATAAAACAATTACAGAGTCAGAATGTTTTATGCGGTCAAACGACAGGACATCGCGCCGGAAAAATTTGAATTTGAAGTTAACGGCAACGAGAACAGACGCTGGCGAGAGTAACAGATGTCGACAATAGGAAGGGGCCCACATCTGCCACCTAAGCGGTCAAACCAACTTAGAGTGTGCCGGTTGAGCTGTGCCATTGCAACCAACTACTCAGCATACCCAACAACAGTCCAAGGTGAGTTTAAAAGTAAGTTAAATCAGCTAGAAATAGAGAAGGAAAAATAGACAGTTGCAATAGAAAGTTTGGAGGAGGAATCAATGCAGCAGGAGTCCTAGGAACACTTTGAGTCCATCTTAAAAGGGGGAGAGGACAGTCAGGACAATCAAGACAGTCAAGAACTATACAGCCCCATGTCAACCCCTTTAACGTGGTCTTCTGAGTTGTATGTTAAGGAGCTATTGGCTTTGAAAGGGAGGCTAGACATGCTAGAAGTTAAGGCACAAGTGAAAGATAATGAGTTTCAATTGCTCTCAGAAGCCAACCAGCAGCTGGCGCAAGAAAATAAGTTGTTTAAGGACCAAATAAACAACCTACAACACATCATGGAAGCAGGGCAGCAAAAGGTATTGGCTCTAAAATCAGAATTAAATCAAATCAAACCTAAAGACAAAGCTCAAACAGAGGAATAACGAGATTTACAACACTCCAGTGAGTTCCAATCAATTCCAACAAGCAAGGAGATCAAGGAAAAGGTAGAAATGGGAAATTTAGAAGGGGCCAAGTCATTAGCACAAATGACAAAGGGATCGATAAAGATGCAAAGAGAGGATATAAGGAAACAAATCAAGTTACAAATGTGGGAAGAAAAAGAAAAGCAGGGTAGAACAACGAACATAGTAGTGAAAGGGTTGAAAGAACATGGTGAGGGTGAAGTCACTAGTAGGTTGGTAAGGGACTTTTTGTTAGACAAGCTTCATTGGGGAGGACACATCCTCCAAGCAAACAAAATTGGAAAAACAAATAGAGGAGAAAAGAGTAGAAATATTAGGGTAACCTTGAAGTGTGTAGAAGATAGGAACAAAATATTAAGAAGCAAAAGGTCCCTCCAAGGCACGCCATTTTATATACATGAGGATCTAACTCCATTGCAACTAGAGGAAAGAAGGAAAGAGTGGGAGAAAGTTATAGCAGCAAGAAAGGCAGGGAATGATGCTTGGCTATATAGAGGAAAAGCACAACTCAGGGACAACACCAATCATAATAAATAGGAAAGCGGGGGCCCCCAAGATCACCTCTCAATGGTAAGCTAGAATTGTAGAGGCTACCCTTGGAGGAGGGGGCCTGGGCTGGGGCCCATAGCAGAAGGAAAAGATATTATTGCTCTCATGGAGACACACGAGCATGAAGGTTGCAGGATACCTGAATTTGAAGGTTATAACAAGGTATCAGTTTGGAATGAGTTAATGAAAAGTGGCAAGGGGCATGGTGGGGTGACAATCTTGGTTAGGAAAGAATGTGAAAGAATCATAAAAATAGAAAAAAAGACCCAAATAATCAATACATTTGGGTAAAAATGGCAGATGGGGAGTCTACAATTTGGATCGCAGCGTGTTATTTTGCCCCCTATGGCTCTAAAATATACAAGAAAAGGAGCCTAGATAGAGAAGACCCTTATGAAGTGCTAAAAGTAGACATAACAAAGTATTGTGCCACAAGAAAGATTATTTTACTTGGGGACTTTAATGCAAGAACAACAAATAACCAAGCTTTATGTTTTGGTAAGGAAGAGGGGCAAAATAGTAATCCGTTGCCGTTGTGGTTAGAGGAATAATAAAATCAGAAGTGGAAAAGGGTATCTCAAGACTCAAAAGGTGGTGTTTCATCTTTCGGTGCAAATTTGTTGGGGTTTTGCTGCCTTCATGATCTAATCATATGTAACGGCATAAATACTTTGCCGAGGTCAGGGGCCTTCACATGTCATACTTATAATGGGCAAACCGTGGTGGACTATGTCATTGGTTCACAAAGTATTATGTCAAGGATAATGGAGGTGGAAATTGGGTGTTGCCCAATAGAATTGAAATCTGATCATAGCCTATTTACATAAAACTTGGAATGGAAAAAGATGTCCAGTAGAGAACTAGTCCGCAACCATGCAAAAGAAAGGACCTTTGAGATAAAATTCTCCTAACTTGCGAGAATCGTGACATATTTAGAAAAATGCTCAAAAAACAGTTAAAGGAAATAAAAAACACTGGCAGCCCCAACAAAAACCAAAACATTATCAATAGTAGCAAATTGATGGCAATCATTCATAAAGCTCTCACAACTTGCAAAAGAGCTAAGGGTAGAAGAGATACCAAAAATAGTTTTCCAACAAATCCATGGTATGACGAAGAGTGTAAGGCACCCAAAAAGGGCTTGAATTTTTTTGGAAATGAACATGCAAATAAAAAACTATACGAGAGATTAGTAAGAACAAAAAAAGAGGAATTCATGATAGTAAGAAGGAGAGAACTAGTTTCTCTTGGAAGGCACAACCCGAAGGGTTTTTGGAGAGAATTGCAACAGGCTAGAGGTACCAATGAGAATAACATCACGAACATTCAATGGTTAGAATATGCAAAAATATTGTATGAAAGAAACCAAGATAAAACCTTGCCTTCAACAATTAACACTAATGATAAAATTTTCACCACAAAGGATATCAAGGTTGGCATTAAAGCTTTGGCGGTTGGGAAGGCTCAAGACATCGATGGGTTACAGGCTAAATATTTGAAATGGGGTTTAGAGCTCTTGGCACCACATATCAAGAAGATTTACAACAGGGTCATTCAACATGGTTTTCCAACAAATTGGACGACGAGTGTTGTTATCCCTCTCCACAAGAGTGGTGATGTCGACAACCCGTCAAATTACTGCACCATAATGATTAATCCTCTTTTTGGGAAGCTCTTTGGGAGCATGGTGGAACACAAAATCAGTTATTGGGCTGAGAAGGAAGGTAAAAGGGCGAAAGGGCAGGCAGGTTTCAGACCAAAGCATTCTACAATTGACCATTGCATCACTCTCAGACACATGGTTGAGAAAGTTTGGGATAAACAGGGTAATGAGGTTTTTTGTTGTTTTGTTGACTTCAAAAAGGCTTTTGACACAGTCCCTAGAAGCAAACTTTGGGATAGAATGGAACAACTTGGAGTTCCAACAAAGTATGGGGCTGCTGTCCATAGATTTTATGATCAGGTCTAGGCTAAAATCAGAACAAAGGAGGGTCTTTCAGAGTGCTTCAAAAGTGACATCGGGGTCAAGCAAGGCTGCCCTTTGTCTCCCACTTTGTTTGGGCTATACATAGAAAAGTTAGAGGAGTGGTTAGACAAGCGGGGAGGCAATGGTGTGTTATTGGCCACTTATGTAGTCAAGTTGCTGCTTTATGCGGATGATCTTACATTAATGGCAAATTCTAAAAATAGTCTTCAAGAACATCTAAAGCTCTAGAGCTTTTTTGCAAGAATGTAGGGATGCAAATAAACATCAGCAAAACCAAGGTCATGATAATTACGTTGAAAAAAGCTAAGAAACAATTAAATTTTGAGTTTGAGGGAAACCTCTTGGAGGTGGTAAATGAATACAAGTATTTGGGTCTCGATTTTTCCAACACTCTTAGTTGGGAGACCTACAGGCAAAAAGAATTCAAGGGGGTTGGAAAGCTCTATACTTGCTACAAAACAGATGTAGATCAGTTGAGCTATGGGATTGGAAAACAAGGAAGAAATTATTTGGGTTGCTTGTTACGCCCGTGGTCCTATATGGTTGTGAAGTTTGGGGCTGCAACACATCAGCATTAAAATGGAGGCAGATTGAAAGATTAAAAAAGCATCTAATCACAAGCAATTTCAAGATAAAAAGTACAGTTCCGTATGAGATTATTTTAGCTGAGGCAGGAGCTTTTCCAATGGAAATGGCAGCATTAATTCGTTTATTAGGCTATTTGAAGAGAATTGAGAATATGGAGGAGCATCGATGACCCAAAATTGTGGCAGAAGACAACTTAACTAGAAGGAAGAACACGTGGATGAAGCAAAATGTCAAGTGGATGGGAAAATGGGGGATTAGCATGCAAGAGTGTCCAAACACAAATGTTGAAATTAAAAGGTATGTAAAAGAGAAGGTCAAGCATATCATGTGGTCAAAACAACTTGGTCGAAAAAGAGAGCACTATGTTTTGCATTTTAACCCCACCTGTGATCACGGGCAAAAATATTATGTGGGTGCAGATATAAAGTGGAAGGCTAAAATGTTGATAGCCCAGTTAAGAACTAGTTCCCACCGTTTGAGGTGTGAAACGGGAAGATGGAGAATACCCAAGGAAGTGTGGGCAGATAGGATTTATTGTTTCTGCTCTTCAGGTTTAGTAGAAACCGAGTGGCACTACGTCATGCAATGTAAGGCTTACGAGAACATCAGGTGCAATTACTCAAATCTGTTTAAAGTCATTAGAATCCTTGTTTGAAGAGGAGAAGATTGCTAAAACAACAAGTTACTTGATCAAAATACACAGTAGAAGAAATAAAATCAGCAAAGAGTTAGAGGGCTACAACGAGTAGTTGGTGGGGTCGGCGGCTACTCTATTTGCCGATAGATGCGGTTTTTGTTCTATTTCTTGGGTCCCATAGACTGGCTGGTCTCGTGGACGTAATTAAAAGGATTCATTCATTTCCCTGCAAGTTGCAACATCTTGATCGGGAGAACATGAGGCCTTCAACTTACAAAAGATAAAGTCTTTGAAATCTGCTTCAACAGGTTCTCCTTTCATATGAAATGCTTTAATGAAAAATGACACAATCTATTCGCCAATCTTTGGAAAAGATTGAGACCAATGCCATATACAAGAATTAAACCCTATATTCTTACAAACATGTCTTAATTTCTTTAAAATTTGATTTGAAAGAAAACACTCAAAACCGAATTGAAATATGTACAATCACCAACCTTATATACACAATCATATGGATATAAATCCATTAGATTGCAATCTTTGCATTCCTTTAAACTGTTCAGATGAGTCGAACCGACGAAGCTTCAGAGTGCAGATAACATCTATGAAATGCAATGGTTGCCCTCGCTATCTTCACATATAATGTATAGTAGAGGTTAGATCCATCTTCATATGTTAAACTCATTACATTTTTCTTCTTAAACTTTATGCATTGTACATCATATTTCTTCACAGTAGCGCCATTATACTGGCTCTTCTACTTCATAAAAGATATGGAGGCATAGCCAAGGCATGTGAATTGTTTGACAAAGCGCCCTTAAAAAAATATGGACTCAAGAAATGAGATGATTGCAGGATACATACGAATGAGTTTTGATAATCATATAGAGCATGAAAGAAAATACCAAGCACTGAAAAATGTAGATGCAATAGGTAGGTGTAACACCTTATTCCATTCACCTCGCTGGTTCTCCACGTTAGACACATATGCAAAAGGTAGAAACATTGACAGGGCACGCGAATTGTTTGACATAATACACTAACTGCAGGAAAAGTTGAACATAGTGAAGGCACGTGGATGATTTTGTTGTTTGCATGCAACTGTGAGAGCATAAACAAAATACATAAGTTGTGGAGTATAGACAAGACACGCAAGTTGTTTGGAAAATGTGGAAGCACAGTCAAGGCAAAAGCTTCTTTTTTGGAAGGAAAATGGGTAAAGTTCAGATTAACGTACATTACACTTATTTTAAATTTGAAGCCATGCCTAAAGAGAGATAAAAATTGTATTTATTGGTGTTTTGGCACCATCATCCATACCATGCATTTTTTGAATCTTTGATTTCCAACTTGTCAAGCTATACCAAAAAAAATCTGATTGATTTCTTAAAAATTTCATATGTTTGACGTCCCCAAGATATGGCCTCTATACACAATTCAACCTTATTAGGTAATTATCCTAGTTAGTTCAAAATATCAAAGGTGATCACCATTTAAACTCATCTTAATTTTTATGGTGGGATGAACCCATCATCCAAGGGCATGCCATGTTTTCATTCATGACTAAGATTATCTATTTGAATAACAAATTAAAGACTGCAGGAAAAGGAAAATAGTAATAATGATTCAGTGATACACTGCAAAGAACATGATCTAATTGAGAAATTGGGTGACCTCCACAATAATGAGAGAAGCAATTGGCAGTAGGGTATAAACGGTTGTGTAAAGAGGATGCCAACACAATCTTCTTTCATGTCCTTAATAGACAACACATAATTTAATGCAAAACAAATGACACTCTAATTCATTAAGGTTCAACCATCCTTGAGCTTATGCTTATTGACAATGGAGACTGATTACCAGCAAGGAAGAGTTTAGAGGAGCAAAAACCAATAGCGGTGGGGAAAGCAGTAAAAAGTGGCTAAAAACAGCCAACAAATTGACAAAAAATGATAAATGGTTGAGATTCGTTTAACTACCTTTTAGAGCCTCTCGGGGCTTTTCAACCATTGGTAGACAAATTGAGTTTGAAAAACTCAAATAGGAACATGTCTATACATAAAGATATGATTTGCAAAAAAAAGACCAAAATCTCTCCCTAATTGACCTTCCACAACTCTTCGGCGTACCTATTGCACACCAAGGTGCCATTGCTAGTTTAATTAATGTGGATGAAGAAAATTGATGAATTAATTAAAATTATTTGATTGATATGGATGAAGAGTTAATTAGTGTGGATGAATAAAATTGATGTTAACTAAATAATTTAAAATTATTTAATAAATGGATGATATGTTAGCTTATATCGATGCAGGAATTGATTAAAAATTATTTAATTAATGGATGATGTGTTAGTTTATATTGATAGAGGAATTGATGAAAAATAATGATAGATGAGATGAAATGTGTTAGTCATTTTTAGGCATCTACAGTAATATATTTTAATATTTCTTATTTTTAACCATGTCCACCATGTCTGAATTAGGTTTGATGACTAGCATTTTGAGGCTCATAGGTTCCTTACCTTGTTATTTTCTTACATTCTTGGGCTCTTTTCCCTCAAAGATGTTATCAACATCTCCATCACAACAATAATTGGTTGCAAAGCTTTTTTTATTTTTATTTTTTATTTTTTATTTATTTTTATTAGACTGCAGGAATCGGGTAGCACGACCCCCTATAAACTGCAGTGCGCCTGGTAAAATTTTTAACGTGACCGGTGGCGTTGGCGCGACACGCCCTCTGGTACCACGGGGGGTGGGGAGACTAGACCTCGTGACCAACCTCCTGCAATAGGAAAGATTTAGCCAACCGAGCTAGGGCCCCAACCCCCTGGTTGCAAAGCTTGTAGTTTCTAGTGAACCACTATTTATTTTTCTACCTTGAGAGAATTTCTATAATATTTCCTACCACTTTGTTGATTAAAACCATTTACTCTCTTACCTTCATTATTACCATTTCTCCAATCTTTAAAATTACTCTAGATTTCATCCTTACCTAACAAATTGGTATGTTTACTCCACCCATTAAAGACTTTATTAATACATATCTTAAAACCTAAGAGAGAGATTAGTCATCATACCTTTGCCATGAACATGGGGTTAATAGCAAAGCAAGAAGGGACTAACAATATGACAACCAAACAAGTATAACCTACCACCACATAAATCATTAACTAACCGATTCCTAAATGTGACAACCTACTAACACTCTTATTGAAAAATACCTCACTCAAACATGCAAACAATCAAAAGAAAGAAAACAAAAATTATGGAAAACCATCGTACACATCAAATAATGAAACTTTGAAATTTTATTTTTTATACAAATCAAACCAAGGAGACCTAAAATTGATGATACATCTGAAACATAGGAAAATCGGATGATCCTAAATTGGATGGGGGTAATGCACCTATCTTCCTATTTTCATTAGGAAAAAGAGATCCCCCAATGGTAGGATTGAATTTCAACCCTTAGGTGAGTCCGCCTTAATGGAGATCTTGTTGCTTTCCTTATGCAAAGACGGGGTAAAATTTGCTTGAAATGCACTATGGGGAGAAAAACTAAATATAGTAAATGAACTCAATTATGCAATGTGCAACTTGGATCATCAAATTAAAGGATAATAGAAACAAAATCAATTAGCTTTTGATAGATTTGAGAAAGTTAAGACATCAAAAACCTATCACCAAAAGTTGTAGTTGAGTGTCCTCCTAGGACAGATTCATGCTAGGCGAATGGGCCTTGCTACATGGATCCAAAATCTATTTTTACAGTCCTCTACTCTTGGATTTTCACTCTTGATTCCTCAGGGTTTCACAGTCGGAAATAAATTATGCAAGTGAGTTTTTGTGGCTTGACAACTTTGACAACTTTGCAAAATTGCTCTTTTGATCAATCTTCAATCTTTCTTCAACCTAAGATTTGCAAATAAAAATGGAGGGAAAAATTGTTTATTTTTGGTGAATGGGGGTTTTCCTTGGTCAAACCCCATTTTGGTAATTAAACCTTGAAATGAACATGAATGGAAGGAATGATGAATGAACACTAGCTTGTTGCAACTCACCAAACCCTTGCATAAAAACCCTTAGAGGATTTAAGACTAACACATCTCTCCAAGGTCTTGATCTTTCATGAAATGGCTTGATTGGATGTTGATCTTAATGCTTGAATCTTGACTTGAATGCTTGAAACTTACATCACAATGTTAGCTCAAAAAACATGCATGAATGAAGATAATCTTGACATGATGCTTGAGATCTTGAATGCTAATATAGAAGACTAATAAATCTGCTCTTGAACACCTTTGACAATAATCTTTGCTATAGGAATTGATCTCTTGAAAACTCTAGCTTTCTTCTAGGATTTGAATTGATAAAAATACCTTGTATTTATAAATAATTTTCTAATTTCTTGAAAATTAAACATTAAAGGTTGACAATTGCAAATTGAATTTGAATCATAAAAATGTTGCCAAAAACATTTTAAAAATTGGGGTTCCTAAACTTAAGGAGGACCCATTCTCCCTTGGGCGAATGGGTCCTGGGACCTAAATCCAAGACACTCCAATTTCAAGGCAATTTGATTAATGTTTGCAATTGTTTAATACAAGTTTCCCTTTTGAAAAAATGGGATTAATTAGGTTTTTAAATGCATAATTGGGCCAATCAAAGGCTTAATTAAGTCCAATTAATTAAGGGACCCAAACATAGTGTACAAATGTAAAGGATTATATTTTTGACACTACTTTTAACCCCCACTTTAGTGAGAGGATGAGCCCTATGCTCAAAATTACACTAAAGTAGACAAATAAGCGTCAAGAGGGGTCCAAGTGTACAAATGTTAGTGAGATATGATGACAAAGATCAAGGAGGTTGCACAATCCCCCAAGATCAAGATTGTTGAACAAGACAATTGAGAGGGGGGGGGGGAAGGTGAATCAGTTGTCACCAAATTTAAATGCCTTAACCATTTACCAGAACTAAATCCACATGTAGCATAAATGATTCATTAATGAATGCAAAAATTGGAAGTCATCACATAAACACAGTAACACCAAATTTACATGGAAAACCCAATGAGGGAAAAATCACAGTGAGGATTAACTCACACTATAGAAAATATCAAAATCGATTACAAAAAGGCTCATTGCCTGGAATAAGGACTCACTGTCCATAGGGCTACAACCCGGATGACTCACTACCACAGAGATACAAAAGTGATGGCTTACCACCAAAAGTGAACTGATGAATTACACCTTTCTTGTTCTGGATTCAGTTCTAGATGAAGCACGATAAAAGTAGTACTATATATCAGTAATCGCTCAATAGTTTTGCTCTGATCATGCACTTATTATCTTTGCTTTCTTTTCTTATTCTGATTTGTTGTATTCACAACATTTTCTATCTGTATATCCTTCTTGCATAACCTCGCATCCATCCATATATTCTGAAGAGACATATATGCACATATATATATTTATATATATGTATCTTATTCATCAATTAGGTCGGCTAAGCATCCATAAAGTATGGCACACGCTAAGTCGACCAAGATCTTCAAATATTTGAATCATGGTTTGTCACACGGTAGGAACAGGACCTAAAAACCAACATACCAAACCACATATAACAGTCATCTTCAATGGGAAATAACTTTCGGTTAACGAGTCATACATACGGTACTATCTTGACATCAATGACAACCTGTTGACATTAATGACAACCATTTGATGTAATCTTCAATCTCCAACAATATCCCCCTTTGTCATTGATGGCAACACACGATGTGGAAATCCAACAACAACAACCTTTGTAAATATTTTGATAAAAATGATTTTCATTTTGTTTTTCACACGCTTCCTTTCCCCCCCTTTGACATCAATGACAAAATTTTTTTCAAGTATACCACACTGAATGTATTGACTACTCCCCCTATCAAAATTGTTCTTCACAAAAAGGTTTTTCCTCTGATTCTTTATCTCTCCCTTTTACTTCAAAAAAAAATGTTATCAAAAATGATTCTTTACCTCAATCCTTGTTTCTTTAGAATATTTCCTCGTATTTTTGTTTCACTTCTAAGAGACATGTCTTCTAGGAATCCATTGCTAGCTTGATGCATAGACAAATACTGTTGTTCTTTGTTATTCAATCAATTGTTTCTAGAAGAGTATCTGGAATAGCAATATTCTGTGCATTGTTCTCAACATCCACCAGGAGACCGAAAAGTTGTTCCACTCTTAACGCAATTATCTCTTTGACTTTCCAAAAGGTCTTCATAATACTATCCCTTTTTACCATGATGACTGCAAGATCAGATTGTAAGGAATTGATCCTTTTCTTTTGCGTTCCATCCTTGTCATTAAGAATATCATATATTTTTCCAATTGAGTTCAAATGCTCAATAGAATCAATTTTTGTTTGGTAGTTCCCAATAGCAGTAGGTCACCGAAGACAATATGTATACACTGTTTACACTCTTGATGTAGGTTTTCAGTTCATTTATACTCTTAGTCAACTTCTTTTGTGCATTTCGACATCTTTCTTCCATAGCCAATTTGATTTCATCTTTTTCTGTTGTTTCATCGGGGACTGTTCCTTTAATCTGTCTACAATATGTTCAATCAATACTTTTGGTAAAACACTTTTCAATTTGCTTAGATCAATATCATTATGAATTATGTAAATGGACAGAGCGTCTGTAATCTCATCCTGTTCATATAAGGGTCGGGACAACCATATATCTCCAATCTTCTTCAATCCATCAGGTTGCTCAATAATTTTTAACACTTTTTCTTTAGTGACATCTTCTTAATCATCATTTGTTGATACCAGATCAAATGTTTCTGCAATTTTTGTTTCTTTTTCTTCTCCCTTTTCCTATGTCTTATGCTTCTTTATTTTTGGAGGGGAACATGAACTGATTTTTCTTGTCTTCTTCTTTTTGAAGGAGAATCCTACCTTAGACATCATAACCAAACTGGAAACCACACCAGAATTCCATGCCTTCATTTTGATTTCAAAATATTCTTTACAAACCTTTTCTTTTTCAGCTAGACAGTTCAAATATCGTTAAACTTGCTTCCCAATAGGTATAGCTGATTTCTACACAATATTTTCTTTTAATGGTAACGAATTCAAAAAATACATCAGCAAGCATATAACTAGAGATCCGAAGCAAAAAGGATAATTGTCATTCTTTTTCATTGTTATATTTTCCATTAATTAATTTCTCAGCAATTCACACAAGTCAAAATCCTCCTTATTCTTAACCATTTGATACGCAACATAAACGACAATCGCTGAGGTAGAACCTTCCCTATTCCTGATATAGATCTTATATGAGATGCTATATGCCACATACCTTATTACTGGGTTGATTATGCTGTGAATTATAAGTGCCTTTTGTGTTGAAAATGAAGGTAAATTTGTAGCTTAAAACTTGTAAAACTATGTGATTGTAGATCTAATTAAGTATTCTTTGTCACAATTATTTGTGTATGATTAATTTGTTTAGATCAATTCTTTGTGTATGATTATTCTGTTTAAATCAATTTTATCATTTGTAGAAATAGACAGAAGATTGTAGAAGAATGTAGATAGAAGATAGAAGTGACACAAACGTGGAGAAACCCTTTCGGGAAAAAACTCCACCAGAACCAATAGTGTTTGTATTATTTAACCTTACAATAAGATTACAATAACACTATATCAATCCTTGATTGATATGCTTCCTTTTTCTTCAACAATGCTTTTTCACAACCTGCAATAAACTCTCATGAAATTCTTATGCACTTGCTACAATATATAGACAATAATGAGCATTGTAAACTCCTAAGAGTTGAAAATTACAAGAGCATAAAGCTCCTCTCAAAAACCTACACCTAGATTTGGCAAGTAGAGTCCCACCATGTAAACAGAAGTCAAACCAAAGTCTTCCTCAATTTAGGCACCCCAAACTGAACTTTGGTCACAAAGATATCTTGTAAACTCCACCTCAAATTTGGCACCCAAGAATGAGCCCACTTAACTGAGCCTTGTAAATATCTTCTCATGCAAAAGGTGTTAATTGAAAGATGCCAATTTGGACACCCAAGGTGGGCCCAAGTCAATCTTAGTTAACTGAAATATATCTCTCCATTAATTCATGTAAACATTATGCATGATTGATCATCCCCACTTAATTGAAAGTATCCACCTATTATTTGTCATGCAACTAAAGTCATTAGTCAAGTCAACTAGTATACAACTCAAAATAAATACATGCAACTTAAGATAACTGAACTATAACTGAACTGAACTGAACCGAATTGAACCGAACCGAACCGAACCGAACCGAACTGAACTGAACTGATAGTGCCACTCCACTCTTGTAAATATCAATCCCTATTTTGTAGGAACCTAGACATGCATTACTGAAGTGTTATCAATCCTCCAAACAGTTAATTGAAATAAAGGTGGGTTCCACCTTCCATGTGGCTGCCCCATGTGCTCCTATTATTTAGGAACTCATCTTGGATGCCCCCACATGTTCCTATTATTTAGGAATAATTACAAACATCAATTTACATGTTCATTTCATTTGAATTTAATCTCTTTCTAATCCTAGTGTTGGGGAACACTTTCCAAGGACTTAGGAGATACATGAAATATGTTTAGGATTGCAATTAAATGACATCATATTCCCAACACTTTGATCTCTTGTTACCCCAGTTAGGGCTTCGACCTCTTTGTTCTTTATAGACTTCTTGACTAGAATGGGTCCATTATTGCATAATCTAGTTATTGCTATAATTGCTTCTTTCATGATTTCATAGGGTTTGTCAAGGATCATTTGTTCACCTTGAATTTTGCTAAGAATAGCCCGAACAATGTCCACATTTGAAAAGTATGGAAATTGACTCCAAATGTCTAATCCCTTGTGCCCTAGATTCTTGACTATTTGCACTTGCTCAACTAAAAGGGAAGTCTCAAGATTCTTAATATTTTCATGATCAAATTCATCAATCTGAAACTTACTCAATTTCTATAATTTATTGTTGTGTGGATTGAATTTCACCATTGCCTTTGACTCCATTGCTTCAACCTTGTTCTCCATACTTTTGCTTGCCAAAAAACCTAACTCTTTCACTTCTCAACTCGTCCATTTCAAAAATGAAAATGACTACTCAATCTTCCTTATTATTGCTTTTTAGGGTTTCATCATAAAAGATAATTTATTGCTCGTAACATCATCATTCGTACTTTAGTTTGTCAGTTCCTTCTCCCGCCAAATCTATTAGCCATTTTATGAAATGCACTGCAAGCAAAAATGGTTCCACAAATCTTTTGTAATGCTTGTTTTCTACTAGAATTTTCTTCATTGCCCTCAGAGTGAGAGTTTTCATCTCATATCCTTGTGTCATCGCATGACACCACTTATACTGGGGGTTAGATAGGTTTTTTTGTGACTGGTCCCCCTGAAGCCATTACTGGATTTAGTTCATAGAAGGGGCATCTGCACCAGATGTAGATACATGATTCTCTTATTCTCCCTTGTTCTAAGGTTCTTCTTTCTTTCTCCAAATCTTTGCCATTTCTCTTCTCACCTCTTCTAGATTTACCTTGTTTTAAAACTTGTCCTTTTGTTCCAAATTCGGTTTCTTCCCAACTTTGTTCTTACAAAATTTTGAAAAATGTTCTGGTTTGTTGCAAGGGTGGCACACAACAAATCTTTGATCATGAGAGTTTTTATTCATCTTGTCCTGCACTAGTTAGCCCTGTGTCCAAAAATATTGCACATGTAATAGTAACCCTAGAATGAATGAAATCTTCTACCGGTATTGAATTTGTTCATCATTATCTAACTTCCATTTAGTAGATTTATGTCCAAACTTGTTGTACACATAAGATTGTCCAACAAAGAATCCAATATTCTGACTTAATCTATTTTGATTCATCATACTTCTACATTATGTTGCTCTATGTCCAAATTTGTTGCATGAGTAACAAAAGCCATTAAAATATGGGTACCTTTGATTATTGGGCTATTAGTTGGGTATCCTTTTGGTATTGATCCTTCTATTCTTGCCTTGATAAGTATTGCCTTTCCTTTGACTATTCATTTTGTTGAAACTTGGATTAGTTTTTGAACTTTGTCCTTCTTCGAGTCCTAGGCCACCTTTGTCCTTTGCAGGCTTTTGAGATGAAATCAATTCATCAAGCAATCCCGAACTTATCTTGAATTTATCTTCAATTTTTTTTGCCTTTTCTATATCAAATTTAAGAGTTACTACTTCTTGTTCAAGCTTTTCACATTTTTTTGTCTTTTGATTGATAACTTCTTTGCTTTGCTCAATTTCCAATTTCAAATTCTCTTCCACCTTTTTGTTTTTTTCAAGTTTCATCCTTAGATTTTTAGCAGTCACCTTTGCTTCTTTTAGTTCCTGATAAACTTCTTTATGCTTCAACTTAAATTTCTGGATCTAATTTCTAGTTTTTGAATACATTCACCAGCTTGCTTGAAATTTTCTTTCAGATCTTCATTCTCAGACTCTGAGGTCTCCGTTCTCAATTCTTCAACTAAGTCATATCCCTTCATCATTTAGTTCAACCTGCCAAGATCTCCTTCAAACTGTTGGACTTATTCCATTAAAGGACCTTGCTTTGATACCAATTGTTGAATAGGACAATTGAGAGGGGAGCGGGGCGGGGCTGGGGGGGGTTGAATTGGTTATCACCAAATTTAAATGCCTTAACAATTTACTGGAACTAAATCCACATGCATCATAAATGATTCATTAATGAATGCAAAAATTGGAAGTCATCACATAAACACAGTAACACCAGATTTACGTGGAAAACTCAACGAGGGAAAAACCACGGTGAGGATTAACTCACACTATAAAGAATATCAAAACCGATTACAAAAAGGCTCACTGCTTGGAATAAGGACTCACTATCCACAAGGCTACAAACCGGATGGCTCACTGCCACAAAGATACAAAAGTGATGGTTACCGCCAAAAGTGAACTGATGAATTACACCTTTCTTGTGTTGGATTCAGTTCTAGATGAAGCACGGTAAAAGTGGTACTATGTATCAATAATCGCTCAATAGTTATGCTATGATACACACTTATTGTTTTCGCTTACTTTTCTTATTGTAATATGTTGTATTCACAACCTTTTCTATCTCTATATCTTTCTTGCATAACCTCACATCCATCCATATATTTTAGAGATACATATATGCATATATATATATATGTGTGTGTGTGTGTGTGTGTGTATCTTATTCATCAATTAGGTCGGCTAAGCATCCATAAAGTATTGCACACGCTAAGTCGGCCAAGATCTTCAAATATCTGAATCATGGTTTGTCACACGATAGGAACCGAACTTAAAAACCAACATATTAGACCACATATAACGATCATCTTCAATGGGAAATAACTTCTAGTATATGAGTCATACATACAGTACTGTGTTGACATCAATGACAACCAACTAACATTAATGACAACCATTTGATGCAATCTTCAATCTCCAACAAAGATCCCATGGCAAATCAACATAAGTGCAAAGGAACACATATATATGAATGATATACATTAGCAAGACAAGATACACAAGAATACAATGCCAAAATTAATGAAAAGAGAAAAGGCATGGATCAAGCCTTGACTATTTGTCCAATTGGTATGGATCAAGCCTTAGTTGTTTGTCCAAAAAATATTCACAAGTGGAAACCTGTTGTCCACTATACAAAAAAAATATACTCACATGGGCTAGTGAAATTTGTTGTCCACTAGGTGAGCCCCAAAAAGTGGCTAATGGGAAATTCATGCTAGGTCTATAGGCTCCCATTGTACTAACCATACCAAAGTTATACCTCCTGATAACTTTGATAAGGTGCCACACAAAAATACTCCACAAGGTTAGCAAGCTGTGTTATGCTAGACACTCATGAAAAACATAAAGGCTCCATTGGAAAGCAAGTTGTGTTATTCTTGGTGGCCATGAGAAACATAAAGGCTCCACTAGCAAGAAAGTTGTGTTATATTCGGTGGTCGTGAAAAACATAAAGGCTCCACTAGAAAGTAAGTTGTGTTATGTTTGGTGGCCGTTTTAAATGCAATTGGATAGGGTATTCAAACTCGCACTAAAGTAGAAAAATAAGTGTCAAGAGGGGTCCAAGTGTACAAATGTTAGTGAGATATGATGAAAAAGATCAAGGAGGTTGCACAATCTCCCAAGATCAAGATCCCATGGCAAACCAACATAAGTGCAAAGAAACACACATATACGAATGATACACATCAACAAGACAAGATACACAAGAATACAATGCCAAAATTAATGAAAAGAGAAAATAGGGTGGATCAAGCCTTGACTGTTTGTCCAATCGGTATGGATCAAGCCTTAGTTGTTTGTCCAAAAAAACTTTCATAAGTGGAAACCTATTGTCCACTATACAAACAAAATATACTCACATGGGCTAGTGAAATCCGCTGTCCACTAGGTGAGCCCCAAAAAGTGGCTAATGGGAAAGTCATGCCAGGTCTATAGGCTCCCATTGTACTAACCATACCAAAGTTATACCTCCTGATATCTTTGATAAGGTGCCACACAAAAAGACTCCACAAAGATAGCAAGTTGCTTTATGCTAGACACTCATGAAAAACATAAAGCTTCCACTGGAAAGCAAGTTGTGTTATGCTTGGTGGCCATGAGAAACATAAAGGCTCCACTAACAATAAAGTTGTGTTATATTAGTGGTCGTGAAAAACATAAAGGCTCCATTGGCAAGCAAGTTGTGTTATGCTTGGTGGTTGTTTTAAATGCAATAGGATAGTGTATTCAAACTCACACTAAAGTAGACAAATAAGCATGAAGAGGGGTCCAAGTGTACAAATGTTAGTTAGATATGATGACAAACATCAAGGAGGCTGCACAATCCCCCAGGATCAAGATCCCATGGAAAACCAACATAAGTGCAAAGGAACACACATATATGAATGATATACATTAGCAAGAAAAGATACACAAGCATACAATGCCAAAATTAATGAAAAGAGAAAAGGGGTGGATCAAGCCTTGACTGTTTGTCCAATCGGTATGGATCAAGCCTTAGTTGTTTGTCCAAAAAAATGTTCACAAGTGGAAACTTGTTGTCCACTATACAAACAAAATATACTCACATGGGCTAGTGAAATCTGTTGTCCACTAGGTGAGCCCCAAAAAGTGGCTAATGGGAAAGTCATGCTAGGTCTATAGGCTCCCATTGTACTAACCGTACCAAAGTTATACCTCTTGATAACTTTGATAAGGTGCCACACAAAAAGACTCCACAAGGCTAGCAAGTTGTGTTATGCTAGAAACTTGTGAAAACCATAAAGGCTCCACTAAAAAGCAAGTTGTGTTATGCTTGGTGGCCGTGAGAAATATAAAGACTCCACTAGCAAGAAAGTTGTGTTATACTTGGTGGTCGTGAAAAACATAAAAGCTCCAATGGCAAGCAAGTTGTGTTATGCTTGGTGGTCATTTTAAATGCAATAGGATAGGGTATTCAAACTCACACTAAAGTAGACAAATAAGAATCAAGAGGGGTCCAAGTGTACAAATGTTAGTGAGATATGATGACAAAGATGAAGAGGTTGCACAATCCCCCAAGATCAAGATCCCATGGCAAACCAACATAAGTGCAAAGGAACACACATATACGAATGATATACATCAACAAGACAAGATACACAAGCATACAATGCCAAAATTAATGAAAAGAGAAAAGAGGCGGATCAAGCCTTAACTGTTTGTCTAATCAGTATTGATCAAGCATTAGTTGTTTGTCCAAAAAAATGTTCACAAGTGGAAACCTGTTGTCCACTATACAAACAAAATATACTCACATGGGCTAGTGAAATCCGTTGTCCACTAGGTGAGCCCCAAAAAGTGGCTAATGGGAAAGTCATGCTAGGTCTATAGGCTCCCATTTTACTAACCATACCAAAGTTATACCTCCTGATAACTTTGATAAGGTGCCACACAAAAATACTCCACAAGGCTAGCAAGCTAGGTTATGCTAGACACTCATGAAAAACATAAAGGCTCCATTGGAAAGCAAGTTGTGTTATGATTGGTGGCCGTGAGAAACATAAAGGCTCCTCTAGCAATAAAGTTGTGTTATACTCAGTGGTCGTGAAAAACATAAAGGCTCCATTGGCAAGCAAGTTGTGCTATGCTTGGTGGCCGTGAGAAACATAAAGGCTCCACTAGCAAGAAAGTTGTGTTATACTCGGTGGTCGTGAAAAACATAAAGGCTCCACTGGCAAGCAAGTTGTGTTATGCTTGGTGGTTGTTTTAAATGCATTAGGATATGGTATTCAAAAGGATTTTGCTTAGATCATGAA
This sequence comes from Sequoiadendron giganteum, assembly GCA_007115665.2. Taxonomy (NCBI): domain Eukaryota; kingdom Viridiplantae; phylum Streptophyta; class Pinopsida; order Cupressales; family Cupressaceae; genus Sequoiadendron; species Sequoiadendron giganteum. The sequence goes on along the minus strand of CM021109.1, from coordinate 347,047,530 downwards.
ATGTCTCTCCTTAGGGAACATCTTGCTTAATGCCACCAAGATAGGACTAGTTGAGACTAAAAGATTCACAACTTAGGGAATGCAAGCTATAGCATCACCACTAAGAGGAATGTCATATGCCAAGAAAGGTCATGCTCTTGAAGGACATCAAACCCAATGACACCACCAAGAAGACACATCATGTGAAGTAAGAAGACCACACTTTGAAATAAACATGAGCGAGGACGTGTATGCCCCCATTTTAAATAAATTGCTAAACACCATGCTATGAGCAATTACTTTAAAGTACAATATGATAAATGCCAATACATGAGAGCTTTATTTGGAAAGCCCTATATAAAACATATGTTTCCAAAATAGAGCTATGTCATGAAAAGAAGGGTTTCCCCCCATATGCAATCCTAAGATAACACATAAGGGATCCATGGATTTGGGGTCAACGTTATGTCTTTACTGCACTGATATAATCGAGCTCGGAATCGTCATCATTCCCCAAATGACTCATGAAACAATGAGCACAAAGGAAGAATGACACATAGAGATGAAAAACAAAGAGAAGCTTTTGGGTCAACATGGAAGAGACCTAAATGTCTCGATGCCTTGTGTCATCCCCAAAAGGAAAACACAAGACAAAAGAAAAGATAAATGATTATGACAAATAAAAGAATGTCACGATGGAATCACTTCCTTTGTATCCTTGCACTAATGGAGTGACAAGGGTCATCCAAAGTAGTAGGCTCACAAACATATAAAGACATGCCAAGCAACATTGTACTAGGGATCACATTATATACATGCAATCATAAATAACATGAAAAGAAAATAAAGAAAATACTAGTATGACACATGCGAGTCAACCTATAGCAAGTCATCTGCATCCCAATCGTGTTCATCATATGCGGAAGGCAGACAACTAGCCAAAGGGACAAGTGTTGTACTAGGACCATCACCAATTTCAACATGTGGTGAGTCACTCTTGTTAGGAGGATCATCACTATTGTTATCATTTAAGCTCATGGAAGAGGAAAATAATAAATTCAATATGTTATGCACTTTCTCATCAATTTTAGCAATCTCATCATCATCATCCAAGTTAATCATAACAAGAGGCCTAATGACAATGCCCATATATGTTTTTGTGTGTTTGTTGTTGTGGCAAAGGTGGAGAATCATCACACTTTGTTTCCATTGGTGTTTGATCTTGATTTTCTATTTTATTATATTCTTTTAACTTATAGGCAATAGCACGATGTCTACGCCTACACTCTTTAGCATTTTTGTTTCTTATTGTGCGATTTTCAAGTTGTGATTGTGTAGGAGTGGGTTTATCAACCATTGGTTTCTTTTCTTCTTGCAAAGGAGGAACAAAAGGAACAATGGAAGGTTGTTCAACTACTTTATCTTTAGCTTTGTAAACTTGTTTGATCTTAGGAGGCACAATGAGACTTATATGGGTATCTCTTGGTCTTTTATAGGAAATAGGCGACGGATTTGTCATAGGTTGGTCTTGGTTACTTGGAAGGGATTTTGGTTCAATCATGGGTTGAGGCATGTTGCTAAGGGATAATGTTTCTATGTGCTTTGCCTTGAACTTTTGATAAGATTTGAAAAATAAGTCCTCACTAGGCTTAATAGGTTCCATGGGTTTGCGCCAAAATAAATCTAATGAGAAATTCCCACGAGAAGACACAAGATTAAAGCCACTATGGTACACTATAAAGATGTCATTGCCAAATGGAAACTTTAAGAATTTATGTACTACTGATGAGATGACATCCATGGAGCATAGCCATGTGTAACCAAGCTTCACATGGAATTGGTCTGATGACGAGATGATTGAGAATGAGACATTCGATTGTTTCAATCCAACTTGTAAAGGAAGAGTGATCGAACCTATCGTAGGGAAAGCAAAACCATTATGTGTTTTGATCCATGCTTTTAGTTGTTCATAAGAATCTTGATGAAGTTCATGCACAAATAAAAATTCCTTGGTGATCACATTCTCTACACACACGGGATCAATTAATATCCCATTAGTAGGCTTGTTATTAATTCTTCCAGTGATGTAAAGAGGACCATCGGGTACATGTCTAATTATGCCATTTTGTGAGAAAGCAATGTCAAGTGGCATTTTGGTTTGGCCCTTACAAAGTTGAATATCAATTAAGTTGATTGTAGTATTTATAGAATTATGCTCATTATTTTTCATGTCATGATTAATGATGTAAGCTAGGCTACACAAAATTTCTATGCCTTGTTCATTATCAAGCATTTTCCTCATGTTATCTATTACAAGGAGAAAAGTACCAGCAATGTATTCAGAAATCACAAAGTTTTGCAATTTTTTTAAGGCGTCATCCTTTTGTTTTAGGTTTTGAGGGACATTAGCAACCATTGTATCAACATCAGTCACATTGGTTGTGGGTAGGGTGGGTATGGGAAATGTGGTATCAAAGCTATGGTCCATAGTGGGTTGACTAATATCAACACTATGAGTGAAAGAGTTGGAAAACTCAAGGTCCACGACAGATGTAGTTGCACAACTATAGTATTGGTAATAGGACACCATGTCGTGAAACTCATACAAGTTTCACCAAACCTAAGTGCACCCAAAATGGAGAATAGATACTAGACAAATGCATCAAACACCCAAAAAGAGGAAGTGCAATGCAAGTATGTAAAATGATTTTGTAATTTTAAGATTTAAGACAAGATAATTTACTGATTATGCTATGAAAAAACCTAAAAATGATGTCTTTTAATGCCAATTTTGGTTTCAAACAATGCACTTGATTTGACCAATTGAACCTAATGCAAGAAATTACCAAATTTTCTGATTTTTGAAACCGAAACACATAATTAACAATAGATCAAAATGAAGCAAATAGAGACAAGTTACTACCCATAAATTTGAAAAAGCACTTGTATAGGGACTAATTCACCCTAGGGCGAATAGGTCCTAGGTTAGGCATTGTAAAAATTAAAATTTGAGTTTAAGGTTTACTGCTAGGGTTTCTTGTTTCAGGTTGCAAACTATGGTTTCAATGATTGAATTTTCTAGATTCAGGTGTCCTAATGCGAGTGAAATTAGAGACAAATGATGAACAAAATGACACTTTTTGAAATGCAATTTTGACCAAATTTGTGAATATGGCTGGCTGAAAAATGCACTAATATGCAAATACTATGCAAAATCAATGTAATATGCATGCAATTTTTTGATTTTTCAAATTTTAAATAATGAAAAAATGCAAATTTAAAACCCTAAATGTAATGCAAACTAGTGCAATGTTGACAACCCTAAATAGAATGCAAACTAATGCAATGCAATGCAAACAAATGAAAATCCTAGATCTAGGGTTTTAATGGACTCCAAATTAGAAAATTTATAGTGCAAGAATGTTGGGTTCACCAAAATGAAACATAGGAAAATGGGATAATCCTAAATTGGATGGGGGTAATGCACCAATCTTCCTATTTTCATTAGGAAAAAGAGATCCCCCGATTGTAGGATTGACTTTCAACCCTTAGGTGAGTCAACCTTAATGGAGATCTTGTTGTTTTCCTTATGCAAAGATGGGGAAAAATCTGCCTAAAATGCACTTTGGGAGAAAAACTAAAAATAGTAAATGAACTCAATTTTGCAATGTGCAACTTGGATCATCAAATTAAAGGATAACAAAAATAGAATCAATCAACTTCCGATAGATCTGAGAAGGTTAAGACATAAAAAATTGTCACCAAAAGCTGCTGCTGAGTGTCCTCTAGGATAGATTCGCCCTATGGAAAATGGGTCTTTCTACAGGGATCTAAAATCTATTTTTACAATCCTCTGCTCCTGGATCTACACTCTCGATTCCTCAGGGTTTCACAGTCGAAAAGTTGGAAATAAATTCTGCAAGTGAGTTTTTGTGGCTTGACAACTTTGCAAAATTGCTCTTTTGATCAATCTTCAATCCTTCTTCAACCTAAGATTTGCAAATAAAAATGGAGGGAAAATTTGTTTGTTTTTGGTGAATGGGGGTTTTCCTTGGTCAAACCCCATTTTGGTAATTAAACCTTGAAATGAATATGAATTTGGAAGGAATGATGAATGAACACTAGCTTGTTGCAACTCACCAAACCCTTGCATAAAAACCCTTAGAGGATTTAAGACTAACACATCTCTCCAAGGTCTTGATCTTTCATGAAATGGCTTGATTGGATGTTGAAATTGATGCTTGAATCTTGACTTGAATGCTTGAAACCTACATCACAATTTTAGCTCCAAAAATATGCATGAATGAAGATAACCTTGACATGATGCTTGAGATCTTGAATGCTAATATAAAAGACTAATAAATCTTCTCTTGAACACCTTTGACAATAATCTTTGCTATAGGAATTGATCTCTTGAAAACTCTAGCTTTCTTATAGGATTTACATTGATAAAAAGACCTTGTATTTATAAATAATTTTCTAATTTCTCAAAAATTAAATATCAAAGGCCAACAATTGCAAATTGAATTTGAATCATAAAAATGTTGCCAAAAACATATTAAAAATTGGGGTTCCTAAACTTGAGGGGGACCGGTTCTCCCTTGGGCGAATTTGTCCTAGGACCTAAATCCAGAACACTCCAATTCCAAGGCAATTTAATTGATGTTTGCAATTGTTTAATACAAGTGTCCCTTTCGAAAAAATGGGATTAATTAAGCTTTTAAATGCATAATTGGACCAATTAGAAGCTTAATTAAGTCCAATTAATTAAGGGACCCAAACATGGTGTAAAAATGTGAAGGAGTACATTTTTCGACACTACAACATCAAAACAACAAAGAATACTAATAATCCAATTCAATTGTAGATGAAAGTGAAGGTCTAAGAGCTCTATAGAGGATGGATGCTTGTCTTCCTCAACTAGCTTTAGGGAACCACGTTCTTAATTGACACCTCTTTGAGATTGTCTTGACTATTTCTTCAAATTTGTTATATAATTGGGAATCCTAGTTTTCCAATTGGTTGTGCTCAAGTTATTCTCATTTCATACATTATTTTGAAACAATGACATACAATATTAAAGGGAAGGATATTACTTGGATACACGTCTAGAACTTCAATATATATAATTCTTGATTGCTTTTGTTAAGCCTTGAGACCCTAGTGTTGTGAATATATAACTATGGAAAAATAATACTTGGGTAAACTATAATTCAACTATAAATGATCTCTATATGATATTATGAGTTTTGTTTATGAGGAAAGAAAAAAATATTTTTTCTTAGGGTTTTTGGTCCACATTTTAAACAATAGTTGGATTCTTTCTATCTTAAAGTCCTATGCAAAATTGGCACTCTATATTGTTGGAAGCTTTGCAACATAAGCATGAAGTATGGATGATTGTATTGGTTGTTCCAATGTTGTCATTGATGTTAACATGGTAATAACTACATGATGATAATTGTATGGGAAGTTTGTTTGGCTTACCGAAAGTTGTTCTTCGCCGATAATACTCCTTTGTGATGGATCAGTATGTTGGTATTTGAGTCCAGAACTCATCGCAAGATCTGATATGACTCTGATCTCTTAACCATATTTTATTGACTCATTCAGACAACTATATATTGGATTTTGAGACATCTTTTGCTATGAACAAAAATTTATCTCTGACAGAGTTTAACTATGTATCCTACTATTGTTCTGTGTGAGGTATATTGTGTGGGAGACTCTGCATTCTACTAAGGTGAACATTCTTATATGATGGTTTTGTTGATAGTCTCTTTACTGGTAGTATGATGGGAAATTAATGTGTTCTCAAATCCAGAAGGTGTTTGCTTTGAGGCTTATTTGTTGGTTTGGAGAATTGTGGTTTAGTCTTGGCCAACTCAGAGAATGCAATATATTATGAAGACTAATAGCCGACTTGGTATAATGCACTACATGGATAAAATGATTATATCTTATATGGTGCTGACGAAGAAAGGTTTTGATTATTTTGTGTTCATCAAATTAGGCCGACCTAATTGATGAATAAGATATACTTGTATAAATATGAGATAGAAGCAAGCGAAAGTGTGAGAGTGTGGAAAAAGAGAGATATGTGGGTGTATGAACAAGCAAGCGAGAAGTGAATGTGAATGAAGGAGAATATCAATGTCTAAATGCTTTATTAGTAATACAGATTTGTTGAGTGATGCAATACTTTATATCCTGAGCTTTAGTGGAACTGAACCCTGCACATTGAAGGTGTATTCCATCAGTTCATCATTCTGGCAGTGAGCCACCATCATTGTATCTTAGCAGTGAGCCATCTTTTGTACTCAGGTTGTGAGCCTTTTAAGGACAGTGAGTCCTGGTAGTGAGCTCCATAATATTTTGTATCTGAATATAATATATTGTGAGTTAACTCTCACCGTGGTTTTTCCCATTCTGGGTTTTCCACGTAAAAATCTTGGTGTTCATGTGTATGATTGCTTTGTCTTGTTTCTATGTTCTCTCTTGCTGATTTAGTCAAAATTGTGATAATGGTTAAGTGGATTTTATTATTGTTTTGTGGAATATTGATTCACCTCGCCTCTTAGTATTCCAAATGTTCAACATATATAATGCCCTATAGTTAAAATTGATAAGTGAATATTAATGTATTACTTGTTGGACTAGATTTATTCCAAGAAGAGTACTTGATTTTGTCCATATTGGGTGTGTTATATTATTAATTGTTAAATGATTGGTTTGGTTTTATAAATGTGAATATAATTTAAATTGAGTGTAAATCATGTTATTTCTTCAAGTTTACTTATTCGAGAAATGAGATGAACTGGCAAGGCTTATCGTGGCCTCAATCAATTCATTCAAATTCCTTGAATGATTGTGAACAGAGAGAGGATTATTGGTCAACAACAATTTATATCTCGTCTAGTCTCTTAGATAACTAGAAAGACTAGCAAGGTTTATAGGGGCCTACTTTAATCCTTTCACCTTATCCAATAGACTATGCATAGTCAAAGTTATAATTTACTTGTAAAACCAATTTTTTTTGCATGAGGTCGTTTTTGCAACTTTTCCTTCCTCACTCAAATTGTAAACCACTTTTGTGGGTTCACCCACAAGTGTGTTGCATAAGAAAGATTATGAACATTGTTGGAATCATGTGGCATCTTTAAATAGTAGATGAGGAGATCCTGTACTTATAATTGCACTTAATTATTGTATGTGACAAGTCAAGGTCAACATGATTTATTTACATGAATTTGTAATGAGCTCTTAATTATTCTGCAAGGGATTCAAGGTATGCATGTATGCCATTTGAAAATCTTGGGAAATGTGTATGCTATGTGATGTTTTTTTATTATATATTGAGATTCATAGTGGTTACATGCACACTTTTTCTTAGTTTCTTCTTGTGTGGTATGCTTTTGTGACTATGAAGATTAGGGTCCCACCTTTTGGGGTGGCATATGATGAAGTCGTGTAGCTTTGTGGTTGGTTGAAAAACACCCATGATGTCCTCTTTCTCTCTCTATATATGTTTCTTTATTTTCATATTCTATTTTTTTTGCTTATGTGCTATGTAGTATTGTAATCAAAAGTTACATTTATTGATATACTCATTAAACATTTATTTAATTCAATTTTGCATGTGAAAAGAAAATTCTTTACTAATCTAATTCCATTATTGCAGGCTTAAGACATTGTTCTTTATGTTATATTGAAATGATCTAGATCTAAATTATGGTCTAAACATATCATTGATGTGATGTAGGCATAATATAATTAGCAACTAAGGTGATTTATTGTATTAGTTTGTTTTCATTGTTCTATATTTGTTGAACCATTTGTAGTGAAATTCATGATTTTTTTTAGATATGAATGAATAAAAAGGGCGCTTAGCAAAATTCTATTCTAGGTTGATAGATATTTGGTACTTGTGGTTGAAAGGATTGATGTTTAGTAAAGTAACTTGTACAATCTTATATGCAGATCACTTATTTCTTTTAAATCTTCATTAAACAAATAGATTTCGATTTTGGTCATCTCCCTTTTAGAACAATGAGAACTTGAATGTAACTTGGCATGATTTAAAATAATGGAAAATGAATCCAAATATAAATATTCAATTTATGTGGATAAGTGTATTCTAATGTATTACTTGAGTTAAGTGCATTCTAATATATTACTTGAGTTAGCACCCTACTATCACCACATTGGACGGTGTATTGCCATACCACTTTCCATATATGCAAAATTTCCCAACATATTCTCTCTATTCTAGTTTTTCATTTTCCTAGAGAATTAAAGCAAGCTTGTAATTTGTGCCAGTTTCACTTGTGACACAAAAGCAACTCATTGTGTATCTTATTAATTGATTTACAAACTCATATGGAGCACCCATGCTAAAGATAAGGCACACATGAAGAGATCAAGTTGGGCCCATTACTTTATATGGACCTCATATTCTTGTGTGTCTAAACATTTACTTTTTATGCATGTCAATGAGTGCTCATATATTTGAAAATAAATATTCATCTTCTTATGCATCTCAAGTTGGGGGCAAAATCTTATGGTGAAATTTGCATACCCTTGCAGGTTCCTACTTAGTTTTGGGTCCATTTTGAAGGAATGTATTAATACAATTACATAGTACCAGGATCCTTCCTCAATCCCTATCCATCCTCGTTTACTTGCACTTTCATTCATTCAAACTTATCTTGGCCTTATAAGCACTTATTTCGACACATTCACCTCATTATCAACCCACATTTTCATACATCCATTCTTGATTCTACTTTGTGCTATTTCTCATCTTGGGTCAATCTTGCAACTCTTACATAACATAGATATGACTCACAATTCCAAATACTAAATTTCTAACTCTCACCCTTTCTTCTTAATAGTTAGGAGCCAACTTCGTACACATTTATACAACAATTTGTTATGTATTGGTATTTAAAGGCATTCATTTGAGCATTTAAACACAAAGGAATCATCCTAGATCATTCAAATATCGTAAGCAATTATTGAGATTGTTCCTAAGAACATTTAGATTTGGAGCATTGCAAAGACCAACACTTGCATCAGATTTATATCTAGACCATTGCATATTTGCTTGTTGAACACTTCCTCAAGGTTATAAAGTTAGTCTTCCAAGAGAGCCGACTTAGAAGATATAAACCTCCACTATTTAACAACTTCTCCAAAGTATTTTTTATATTACCAACTTTGTCAATATATAATAAAACTTATAATACAATTAATTCCAAAAGTTTGTATTTGGTTAGATGAAGACTCAAACAACTAGATTTATCAATATATAATAAAACTTATAATACAATTAATTCCAAAAGTTTGTATTTGGTTAGATGAAGACTCAAACAACTAGATTTATATTGCACAAGATCAATCGCAAAGACTCCAAGTATATGCAAGTTCCAAAACTGAAAAGTGTATTGTAATAAATTAATTCTCCAAAATCTCTAATATTCATATTCCATGTGTAATTCAGAAACTAGAAACATCTTTCAATCACATTTAATTTACTATTTAATTAACATTTACTTTACTAGTTCCCAATTGTGCTTTTTTCAAGTTTAAATAGCCAATGTTAATCTATAAAAGCTACTTTTATATTTGCACACATGCTCGAAAAGCAAATCGAATTGTGAATTGTAAGTGGAAATATAAAACAAAAGAATAAAGGGCAAGAATATACAAGGTGAGTGAGAAGAGGCACAAATATCTTTTTCCTGAAAAGGATATTTATTTTTGGCTTATCTTGAAGCAAAAACAAGCACTAACCTCAAGTGACCACCATGGTAACCTCTGTAAAATTGTCAAAGAAGTGAAATCCCCTGGCAAAGTAATTTACATGAGACAGTTAATCCTGTCTGTGAATAAAGAGCAAAAAGCTGAACAAAGCAAAGGAAGCGGCCACGAGGTTTCCCTCCTTGAGCATAATCTTGAGGGCAAAAGACGCAATGTCTTTGGTAATCCGCTTCCCTTCCAGAACCAGCATGTTCCTGGGCTTCCCGGCAAACGCGAGCAAGACGAGAATGGTAATCCAGGTGAGCAGCATGGCCGGTAGAGTGACCGCCAGCATGGCTACCATCGCCAGAACGCCAAACGCCGTTCCAAAGAGCACAGAGGCGTAAAGCGCCGGCCATCCCACGGCCGACGCCTCGCCCTCTTTCAAATTCGCTTGCCATTTCAGCACCGATCTCACCGTCTTCCATGTCGAGCATACCAGCGCTCCATATATCGTCACGAAAAGCACGAACCAGAAGCGCCTTGTACTGATTATTCTAAGAAAACGCGCTGCGTATGGATCCACCATGCCTATGCCTCTGCCTCTGCCTACCTCTCATACATACGGCTTCTGCTTTCAGCTTCCCCTGCCTCTCCCACCACTAGGGTTCCACTTCCGCCCTTGGATATGCTTTTAAGACAGCTCTGAGGAAAGATTTTTTAATCTCTTAAAACGCCACCAGTGATTTCTTAATTGGACCTATATACGGCCCCACCTCCCACGCAACAAATTTCACCGCTACCCTTTCTTTTATTCACAAACTTTACATATGAATTAACTAGCAATCGCACCTTAGTGTGCAATGGGTACGCGGAAGAAGTGTGGAAGGTTAGCTAGCAATCGCATTTTAGTGTGCAATGGGTACGCGGAAGAAGTGTGGAAGGTTAGGATATTTTTTGGTGTATTTTTTTGCATATATTTATGTACTACATGCGGTCAATTCGTAGGCCATTTAGCAAATGATGTTGTTTGTGCAACAAAGGTTTCAATGGAGAAGTGATAGCTTCAAATCAACTATGCATTCACTTGTAGGGATCCAAACATGATTGAAATAAAACTTTTGAATTAGGAAAATAATTAGGCTCCATTACCAATAGACTCATGTTATGTTTGAAATAAGGAGAGAGAGAGAGGGGGAGAGATAGTGATGGAAAGAGGGGGAGATAGAGGGGGGAAGAGCGAGAGAGAGAGAGAGAGAGAGAGAGAGAGAGAGAGAGAGGGGTAAGGAGAGAGAGAGAGGAAGATAGAGATAGAGATGGCGATGTCAAAAGGAGATGGACATGGAGAGAAGGAGAAGGAGAGATAAAAAGAGAGGAGAGAGAGATAGATAGAGATGGAAGATATAAATATATAGAGAGGGATAGAGAGGGAGATGGATGAATGGAGAGAGAGAGAGACATGTCTAGAGATAAAGGGGGATAGAGGAAAATAGAGGTAGAGATGAAGATAGAGTGTGAGAAGAAGAGGGAGACAAATAGATAGATAGATATAGGTGCAAGGAGAGATAAATATAGAGAGAGAGAGGGAGAGAGAGAGAGATGACGAGATAGAAAGATATAGAGGAAGAGGTAGAGGGAGATATAGATTTGGTGAGAGAGTGATAGAGAGAGATATATAAGGAGATATAGAGGAGGAGAAGGAGAGAAAGACAAAGAGATAGACAAATAGAGAGAATTATAGATAGGTCCTACATAGAGATGGAGAGAGAAATAGGGGGATAGAGAAAGGGAGAAAGAGAGAGATAGAGAAATATGAGAAGAGAAAGAGAGAGAGATAAATGGGAAGAGAAAGAGAGAGAGAGGTGGAGATAGAGAGATAGATAGGGGATAGGGAGAGAGCCAGGGAGGGAGAGATAGGGAGAGATAGAGAGAGGGGGAGATTGAGAGAGAGGGAGAGAAAGGGAGAGAGATAGGTAGAGGAGAAGAAACATAGAAGAGAGGGAGAGAGGAAGAGAGAGAAGAGGGGGAGAGATAGGTAGAAGAGGGAGAGAAAGAAGAGGGGGGATAAAGGGAGAGAGAGAAGAAGATAGGGGAGAGAGGGAGAGAGCTCAATAAATATAAAGGGAGAGGGAGAGAAATAGAAAGGGGGTGATATAGAGAGATAGAGGGGGATAGTGAAAGAGATAGAGAGATAATGAAAGAGGTAGAAAAAGATATGGATAGAAAGAGATAGAGAGGAGTGAGAGGGAGATAAAGCGAGAAATAGAGATAGAGATATATATTCCTCTCGCTATATAGAATTGTCTCCCCCTCTATCTCTCTTTCTTTTTCCTAATCTCTCCACAAATTAATTAAACTATCGATTTTTTTATATATTAATTTAATTTGTTCTATATAAGAATATATTAATTATTAATTATAATAATTTCATATTTATATTTAATATTTTTTATTATAAAATATAATATATAATAATAATATAGCTTATATATACTATTATATATATTAAATAAATTATTATATATTAATAATTATAGGTTATATTATTATTATATATTATATTCTATAATAAATATTATTATAGGTTATATAATTATTATATATTATATTTTATAATAAATATTAATTTATTGAAGGGAATACTGTGGTGGACAGGTTGGCAAAAGGAGCGGTGGATGAGGTTGGTAATGGTCATGTCGACGCCAGCTAAGTTGGCCAGTATGAGATGGCGAGACAAGATAGAGGGCCTTGGTGGCAGTGGCATGTTCCCCAAGGATTGGGCCCGTGTGAAGCCTAGATCAAATCAGTTTGATCGATGGGATATGGATGGCAACCCGACTCACATCCTCGGGAACTACAACCTATACGTCTGACGATCATTGGGAAACTAAAACAACAACATAGGGTGCGTTAGCGTCCTCGGTAGATTTTGGTGATCTGTTCAAGTCAAGCGAACGCCACCTCTAGCAGAGCAACCTGGAGACTGTTGGACATCTGCATTTAAGGTTATTCGTGTGTAATAATTGAGCATTTATTGCATAGGTAGTTAGGTGGAAGATGGCTATAAGTGGTGATGGCGGCCGTGGGAGAGTCACATTTGGAAAGTTGCTATCGAAGCGCTTGGTGGAAGCAGTTAGTAAGTGGCGACAACATGGATATGCCTGTGTGCCTGGAAATGACCACGATAATGGTGCCTTTCCAGGGCGAGGTGACAGATGTCAAACTAAGAGGGATCCTCTCTGTAAAGGACAAGTTGGTGGTTCATGCAGTAAGGGAGGTCTTGGGCTGTGAGTTCATATGGACTTACCATAAACACTGACTCAACATCGATATTCCAGCTATGTTCCTTGCTCTCGCACTGTACAAAGGCGTGGCGAAGCCGAAGGTGAAGAATCTATGCCAAAGACTATTCAGGCATATGTATCTAGGAGAGATTGATGCGGTGCTGGACAACGTAGATGAAGAAGGAAGGATTCTTGTGCCTCAACATTACTACTTGTCCAAAAGACGGGGATCAAAGCCAATACCAAAATTTCCAATCCTCTCCACGGTCAAGCTGGAAGATTTGGAAGCGCGGGGTGGGGACATTGACAAGAACCTCAACTTCTTACTGCACATGGATGCCCTCCTTCCTCCCATGACGAAGGAGGAGTTGGGTAATTTTATGGCTCGCGAAGGTTTTGAGGTGGACAGTGACAATGAAAATGAAGATTCCTTGGTGGAGCCTATGTTGCTAGACATAGGGGAGGATTGGATGGAGGAGGACGGTCGGGATGTAGAAGAAATTGTTAATGGACCTACTCACTGGAAGTGCAAGCTAGAGTGCCCGATAAAATTTCGTGCATCCCATGCAAGGAAGATGCGTAAGGAGGAAGAGAAGCGCGACTCTAGGCGAGAGGTGTCGAGCCCCATCTTCACAGCACTCTGTGGCCCTAGGAAGATAAAAGGAAGAAAGGGAAGAAAGTACTGACAAAACCCTGTGCTACTGCTGGTTCATGTTTATAATTTTTTTGGTTATAATTAGTTGGTTCGGAAGGTAGGTTGTATGCTGGTAGGGGGTGGGAATGATGGTACTGGTTGGAAACAATAATTTTGGTATGTAATCGGGTTTCTGCATCTGTTTGTGTAAGTGTGGAATAAGTAATGAGTAAAATAACAAACATCACTTCTTAATAAAACATTATATCAAGAGATTCAACAATAATTAATCTAATTAAAATAGCAAAACTCTTGAAAGCGTCATATTGCTCTCTATCTCCAAAGATTTATTAAATCATGAAGCTCTCAGATTTGGTAAGCATTGTGACTGTTAAAATGCCAATCTAGAGAATGAGATGCTGCTAAATGCAATAATCCAATCCTGTATGATGATGGTTAAATGATAAAAGGAAGCTACAGTGAACTAAATTGACATGAATATGATAAAAGGAAGCTATAGTAAACTATGATGCAACCATGATTATGATTACTATTCTAAAATGCTATGATTAATTATTCCTAAATGATAATGCTATTGCTAAGATGCTTGATTGCTTAATTGCTATTCCTGTAGAGTAAGTTTGCACAAAGTTGGGATCCTTTTTCCTGTAGAAGGAGGCTATATTTATAGATTCCCGACAACATATTTGTGAAGGGGCAGTAAAGCAAAGGTCTGGATTTGATCTGAAGAATTGAATGGTGAAGGATGAAGAAGCTTGAGAAGATTATGGAGATTGTTCCTCCCCACAAAAATATTTGGCCAGATGATAGGAAGAATCAATGGAAGAAGATGAAGAAGTTTGCCTGCAAATTTGTCTCCAATTTGTCTCCAAATTTGCCCGTGAAGGTTGAGATGAATTAAATTAGACATATAATATCTAATTTGGTAGGTGCACATTTTGAGTGAAAAGAGGAAATAGTTGTAGAATATATTTCAATTGAATATTTAGATTTATTCAATTTAGGAAAAGAAGATATTTAATTTAATAAAACAAAACTATAGAAGTCTATTTATTAAATAAATATGGAAGAAATATGATAATTAAATAAATCAAAGTATTAAACTTGTTTATTTAATTTAGATGAAATGATAATAGATAATTAATAGAAGAATTTAATAATGATAATTAAATAAAACAAAGTATTAAATTTGTTTATTTAATTAAGAAGAAATAATATAATAAAGATAGAAGAATTAAAAGATGAACTATATAAATAAATATTTCTATTTATTTAATAGTAGAATAATTAAAGGTTAATTAATCAAATAAATCGTATTTAATTAATTAGATTATCCAAACCATTTTTAGGTGTATACATTTTGCCCCTCTTTGAAGTGACGTGTTTACGTATTGCTTCAAAGAAAATTTTGGTGCTGCTGCTGCTAGTATCGACGAAAATTTTTCAGTATGCCCCAGATGTTGATTTTGTTGTGATGATGGATATATGCCCCCTCGGGAGATAAATTGATGAATTTTTGATTTTTTTTTATTTTTGGAAATTTAAAAAAAAAAAAAAAAATTTCATGATTTTCTGATGATTTGATAAAGATTTGATGATGAAATAATTTATCTCCCGACAAATATTGTGAAAAATGCCCTTGTGATGAAGTTTGAATTAAGCCTCCAGTAAATAAAATAAATTAATCCCACCAAAATCCCTTTAATTAACCTTTAAAAAGTTAAAAAGGGGTGAATTTGAATTCATTTGTGCAATTTGAGTTTTCAAATTTGAGAGAGTGATTTTGAGCATTTGGAGCAGAATGCCAATCCCCTACCACACTCACCGTTTCGAGCGCATGCGTTGACACAACCACCCGACTGCCTACGGACCTCCGGTACGTACCCAAGAACCTCCTCGTTTTTTGTGTTTTTAAAATTTTCATGCATTTTATTTGGATTTTAAATTTTGAATTCTTTTAGCGCATAAGTAGGCCACAATAGCGCATTTGGTTTTTGTTTTAGCACGTCAACTAGAATAGCACATAGGTTAGTTGTTTTAGTGCGTCGATAGGATGAAATAGCACATGGATAAATTAGCGCCTACGTCAGATAATTTAGTGCATAGATAGGCTAGATTAGCATGTCGGTTAGTTCAGCGCATAAGGCAGTTTTTGTAGCGCATAAGTTAGATGAAATGGCGCATTCATTGTTATAGCGCTTTGACTGTCTGAAGTGGTGCGTTGACCTCCTGAAATGGCGCATCCAATGTTTTAGCGCATTGACCGCCTATTTTAGCGCATTGAGATGTTTTAATGGCGCATTGAATGTTGTGGTGCATCAAAACACTATTTTTGTGCATCTAAGTCAAATGATAGAGTTTGTCAATTTTGTCCTTGTTTTTATCAATTTTGATCATGTCGGTCGTTGATTTGATATGATTGATGATCTCAATAGAGTGGATGATGTTCAACCTCATGATAGGCGAGGTTGATTTGATTAGTTGACAATAATTAAAATCATGATAGGCGAGGAATAATTATAGTTTGATTGATAAACCTCATGATAGGCGAGGTTGATTTGATTAATTGACCTCATGTTAAGCGAGGTACAATTTTTAAGATTGATGATTGACTTCATGATAGGTGAGTTCAATGATGGTTGCTCACGAGATTTGATCATAGTCTTACCAGAGCTATTTAGATTTGATAGGCTGATTGATGTTTGATGAATTGACAAATATTACTGACTTTCAATATTTCATGATGATAGGAGTCATTGACAAACCTATAGATTCAAGAGCGGTTTCCTAGGACTTTTGATTTGATACCACAGCTAGTGTAGCCTGAGACAATAGTGATTTCGTGTTGTGGTTTGTCATCTCTTTTATCTATGCCCCAGATTAGGATTAATTGGGGTCTCCTGACAACCCTAACAAAGAGGTGGCATAGTGAGCATAATACCTTCCACCTTCCTACTGGCGAGATGACAGTCACTCCTCAGGATGTATGGCAGATTTTGAGGATCTTGTTGTTGGTGACATTGTATTATATGATTCTTCAGAGCAGGGTGGGACTGATTCTCTCCATAGAGTATTTCAGGATGATAGGATTTGTGGATACGGGATTCCATACCGTGAGATGGTGGATGCCTATGCCACCCTGCCTTCTGTTCTTATTGGTTTTATTGGAGGGTTCCTTTGTCTTGATCGCATGTCAAAGGGACTTTCTGTTGGTTGTGCACGGTACTAGATATGCATGGGGCATGTGTATGCTTGCTCATCTTTATCATGATTTGCATTCGGTTGTCTACATCCGAGGTCATAGTTTGTCTACAAGGTTTACATTACTATAGGTGTGGGCGTGGAAACATATAGCTGTTATGCGTCCAGTGATGATGAGACAACGGCTCGCCATAAGGCCATATGTGCATATTTATGCAGGTCATCTTACTCAACCTAGACTGGGTAAGTTGGGGCATTGGAGGAGAGTGCTAGACGATGTTGAGGCTGTCACATGGCGGCCTTATCTAGATTGTGAGCACTGGGATGACGATGATATTCAGTTGCCATATCTCTCTCAATTGTTGTTACTGATCGATCAAACTCATTAAGTTTTGGAGATATTTTTGTTCAGGTGGGTGCTCAAGCAGTATGGTATTGTACAGGGTATGCCACAGGGTGTTTCCCATTATGGCCGTTGTCAGATAGATTATAGAGATTGGGGACCCTATCTTTCATATGATGTTGTCGTTCAGGAGTACCAGGGTCTACAACCTTTAGTTTGGGATATTCGTCCTGATATTATTGAGGCTCGTGTTACAACAGATTATGCAAAGTATCTGGCTCTACATCCCTTTCCATGAATTACCATTCCTGATGAGCCAGTGCCATTACCTTTTGAGGAGGAGGTTGTTGTCAATAGTAGTGGTGAGGAGAAGGATAGTAGCGATGATGAGGAGGGAGGTGATGATGGTGGTGCAACCATAGATGTGCGGGGTTTTATGGTGCCTCATACGAGGCGATCACTGATAGCTCCTACCGAGCAACGTGTGCATATTGGGATACCTTCCCTACATCAACAATCTCAGATTGTGAGTTTACAGGTGTAGGTACAGACCTTACAGGGGCAGTTGATACAGGCTCGAGGTTTATTGGTGTAGACACAGACCCAGATGCAGACATAGGCCCAGTCTCATGCACAAACTCTTGCTCAGGTATAGGGATAGTTGGCAGCTGCCCAGACACAGATTACTTCATTGACAATTGAGAGAGATGCAACTAGATAGGTTGCAGAGTGGGCACAGATTATTGCTGAGAGATTACAGAGATTGGCTGATGGTACCTCTGTGGCTGATTATATGAGAGAGGTTCTCCATGTAGGTCGGGAGGCAAAGTACTATAGAGGGTGGTACCATGATGTTGTTCCCTCCGAGCAGAGAGTTAGTTATGCCCAGTCTCGATTGGGGAGGACTCATTCTAGGACTGTTAGCGCAAGTGTGACACAACCTCCACAAAGAGACCTGAGAGATCCTGGTACGTCTGGTGGGGGAGGGACTGGTCCAGAGATGCTTGCACCATCTGGAGCTAGCAGTACATAGCCGCATGATTTCACTTTCTGATGTATTTTGAGACATGATGTATACTCTGGTTTTTGATTCACAACCATTTTTGATGTTGTATCTCTTTTTATTTCAAACATCATCGTATACTTAACATTATGATTTTTGAGATCTATATGATATGCGACGGATTTATTGATCTATATGTGTTCTATATGGTTTTATGATGAATGCATTTATTTTCTCTATTCTATATGTCATGTGATGATTTATATGATACTATTATGGATGCATTTAATGATCATGTTATATGCTATGATTTATGATATTATATCTATGATGTTAAAATTGTGATATTGTGAATAGTGATGATGTATGGATGCATGATGTATGTAGTTATTTACATGAATTGATAGATGTATGATGATGTGCATATCTAAATTACATGATAATGTAATCATATGTATGATTATGGATGTGATGTTTCAATGATATATGAGTAATGTAGATATATGATATAAGAAAATGGATGAATGAATTATGACCATAATGATACTTTTGATGTATGTTTTATGATAAATGGATGAATGAATGATGACTATAATGATACTTTTAATGTATGTTTTATGATATGATAAATGGATGAATGAAAATGCATCTAATATAGAGATTTGTTTTTGATAGTTTTTCTTATGCAATTTTATGATGTGATGCAGAAATTAAAAAAAGCCATGATTAATACAAATTATTTGATGAAATGTATGCATGATGAAATGCTATAATAATGTTTTTTAATATATGAAACGTAAATGATTATGCAACTATATGATAATGATGATGTTTTGTTAATGTCAAGTATACTCAATCCATTAATAAGGAAAGTTAACATCATTTATGAATTCGTTACTCGTCTTTGGAACAAAATACTCTGCAGATGCAAAACCAATATAAATGCAATCTAATGTAATCATGCAAAAGTACATATGCAAAAATTGTCACCTTAACAGTCCTTTTATCATTCTTTTAATCATCATTGAGCCTTTAAAATATTAAAAGTGAGTACAAGCATCGATGGTATGAGTTAGACCATGATGACCTCAATACTACTTTTATGATTTCTGATATTGCAAGTGAACACAAGCATCTAGGTATAATTGAACCAAGATGACCTGAGCATTTCTTGCGTAAACAAACAAGAATTAATCATTATAGTGTGTGAATTTAGAATTCCATCAATGATACTTTGTAGACACGTCTCGCGACAATTCACACAATAAATAATTAATTCACAAACAACAGACAAAGAAAATATCATTCTCCTTCCTAGCTTCTCTAGTTCAATACATCATCTAGTTGCTCCAAAGAAATGATAACAATAATCAAAGTACAAAATTTTGAACATTCAAGCATATAGCGATAAAATCATAATTCAAAAGAATATCATCCCCCTAAAGTTGTCTTGATTTGATTTTGATTTCAGCTATTTGATATAGATGGTTGGTTTTAGTGAAATGTTCTGATGTTCGAAGTATGTTCAATGTTGGGTTTCACTGTGATCATTGTGTTTGTTATGTTGTCATACTATTGTTTGCCTATTTGTTTAAGCTCAAGTTTATTGCCCCCAGTGAGTTCAAGATTCTTCCCCCAAGCTAGGGTGAGACATGACCATGTTGCAATGATATAATATTGAATGGAAATGATGGTAAAAGTGAACGACCATGAAATGCCTCTAATAGATGGAACTACTGGTTTAAATCACAAGTAGTGCCTGTTTCCAAGTTTTCAGTATATTTTTTTATTGCACTTTTTCTGACTTTATGATTTTTTTGTATTTTTCAAAAATTTCATTTTTTTTTGGTATTTTTCTCCTTTTTTTATTTTTATTTTGTATTTTTCTATCACCAAGATGCCTGTTTGCCAGGTTTTTATCAAGGCAACCATTTTTCCAGGACTTGAACCATGCACTAGGTGATTCAAGTGTAGAATTTTTTGGGATGGATATTGTTGATAGGTTCATCGAATAGATCCCCTTCAAGTGTGGACAGTTGATAGGCTCTAGATCCATAGACTGATATGACAACAAAAGGACCTAGCCAGTTAGGTTCAAATTTTCCTCTTTTCTCCATCCTATTGATTTCTAGCATTTTCCTTTAGGAACAAGTCACCAACTTGGAAGACTCTAGGCTTTACCCTGTGATTGTAGCTTCTGGACATTCTTTGTTGGTATTCCTTCAAGTGGTTTACAGCTTGTTGATGACGTTCATCCAATAATTCCAGTTCTTATAGTCTAGACACTCTATAATCCTCATCTGTAATTATACCCCTCAGTGATACATAGAGTGATGGTATTTCCACCTCAATAGGTAGGATGGCCTCTGATCCATATACCAAGGCATATGGTGTAGCTCCTATAGGTGTTCTGATGTTAGTTCGGTATGCCCACAAAGCAAGGTTTAGTTGACTGTGCCAATCACGTCCAACATCATTGACCATTTTCTTTAGAATTTTCAGAATTATTTTGTTGGATGCCTTGACTTGGCCATTTCCTTGAGGATAGTACGGTGTTGAAAAATGATGTTGGATATGAAACCTTTCACACAGTTCTTTGACATCTTGATTTTTAAAAGGTCTACCATTGTCTGTGACAATGGATTGGGGTATGCCATATCGACAGATGAGGTAATTCAGTATGAAAGAAGAAATTTGTTTCCCAGTGATTGTTGTTAAAGGAACCACTTCTATCCACTTTGTAAAGTATTATGTGGTTGTGATTATGAACTTGTGTTCATTGGATGAAGAGAGATTAATCTTTCCTACCAGGTCCAGTCCCCACTGACAAAAAGCCCATGTAGAAGTAAATGGTTGCAATTCTTGTGCTGGTGTGTGGATTAGGTTACCATGGATCTGACACTTCCGGCACTTCTTAACAAACTGAAAGGACTCCTTCTCCATATTCGGTCAGTCCCCAAACAGAGGAGTCTCTTTTCTACGGCTAGTCCACTTGAATGAGTTCCAAAAATACCTTCATGAACCTCACGTAAGGCTGTCTTAGATTCGTTATGTTCTAGACATCGAAGAAGAGTACCATCTAGACCTCGATGGTAAAGTATGTCGGCAATTAAGGTATGTTGTGCGGTTTGGCGGATGAAGTTGCATTTTTGGTTTCTGGAAAGATCGGGAGGAAGGATATTGTCCTTTAGGTAAGCATAGGTATTTTCATAGATTGAGGATTCAACATCAACTAATTGGCATATGGTTTGAGATTCAGGATTATCATAGGCAGGATTAGACACTTGTTCTACCATAAACTCATAACGACCACATTTTTTTGGTATTTGCAATAGAGAAGCAATTGTCTCCATAACATCTATAGCTTTGTTTTCTTCCCTTGGAATATGTTCAAAATTGATATCCACAAAGTAATTTTTGAGATCATCGATCAAATTCTTATATGGCATCAACTTCTCATCTTTGTTTGATATTCATCATTTACCTGATAAATGACTAGTTGTGAATCTCCATATACTTGTAGCTCTGTGACTTCCATTCAATTGCCACTTTGATGCCAATGATTAGTACCTCGTATTCTGCTATGTTATTTGTACAAGGAAACATGAGTCTATAGGACTTTGGTATGGTATGTACTTGAGGTGTAACAAACATAATTCTTGCTCCTGACCCACTTGGTGTGTTTGACCCATCAAAATAAAGCCTCCATTGTTGTGTTGTCACAATAATAATGTATGCATCAGGAAACTCAATGTTCATTGGATGATCATCAGATAATTGAGCTTCAACTATCTGATCGGCAATCACTTGACCTTTGATGGCTCTCCTATCCACATACTAGATATCAAATTCACTTAAGATCATGAGCCACTTGGCTAGTCTTCCTGTTAAAGCAACCTTGCTGAGTAGATATTTTAACGAATCAATCTTTTCTATGAGCCTAACTGTGTGAGTCAAAATGTAATGCTATGTGAATGCTGTTTTCTTTTGATCTTCTAGTGCTATCTTGATTTGATTGTAGCTTGAGAAACTATCCATTAGTGACAACATGGCATGTCCTGCTGTTAAGTCTACAATAATGTCAATGTTTGGTAAAGGAAAATCATCCTTTGGGCATGCCTTGTTGAGATCCCTAAAGTCAGTACACATTTTGATACTATTGTTTAGTTTAGAAATGTGTAAAATATTAGAAATCCACTTTGCATAGTCAATAGACCTGATGAATCCTGCATCTAACAACTTTTTCAACTCGGCCTTTACCATCAAGGCGATATGCGGATGCATTTTCCTTAGTTTTTGTTTCAGAAGTTTTATCCCAGATGGTAGAGATAAATGATGCGTTAGAAGGTCTGGATCTAAATCTGGCATATCAGAGTATGACCAAGCAAAGTTAATGCTTTTGTTGTCAAAGAACTTGACAAATTCAGGCTTTTCCTGTTCTATCATAGATGTTGCCAGATGTAAAGTCTTTTCTTTTTATGTCGTGCCAATATTAATAGCCTGTGTAGGCTCCACCAATACTAATGATCTTTCATGATAGTGTTCTGGAAGGATGTCAAATCTCCCATATTTCAATGCCTCAAAGAGGTTTTCACTATTAGATGCGTTCTTTATTTTTACTTTTTCGAGACCTAATGCAGCCATTAAATGGCTTTCACCATTAGATCCATTATTCATGTTTTCAATTTTGCAACTGGAAGATTTGACACCCTCTTGACTGAACGTGTCGATATGAGATTTATGATTCGACCTTGTGTTAGGGTCATCACAACAAAGGAAATTAATGATAGCGACATCATTCACAAAGATGGGTACATTGATAAGTTCACTTGGTTCCCAATCAATAAGTTCAAGATGTATTAAGGGTAAAAAGTCATCAAATTGACTAAGGTCAACGACAGTGAGGGATCAAATAGCTATGTTGTCAAGGTTGTCAATAGTGATGTCAAGGTCTATGATATTACTTTCCTCCAAGTCATCTAGCTCACCCGATGTCTGTCCATCCTCACTTGAGTCATTGATATTTTGTGATTCAAATACAAGTGGTCTAGTCCCCGAGATTTTTCCCTCCTCGTGTGTGGGTGCATACTCTTTTATGATGCCAATTTTTATGTTTGTGTATGATATTTCAAATAAAAGATCCCACTCATACTCATTGGAATCTGCTTTAGAACTATCTCTCATTTGAAGGATTCTTTCAACAACCTTATGAGTCATTTCTTGTTTTATTTCCTCTGTATAACCCAATCCTATTTTGTCCTTTGACTGAAGTTTGAGAGGTTGAATGGGTTCTATGATGCCTTCATTTCTTTTTCCAATAGGTCCTTGTCCTTCATACCCCATTTTCTCTAAGATATCTTTTCCTTTTCCATACTAATATGTTTTTATGTTGATATTTGCTGATCTTGATGCTTCTTTGTCTTTGTAGAGCCAATTGAGGATGGCCTTGTATTCTGATTCATCTTCTAAGGTACCTACTTTTACAAATATTTCATCCAAAACTATGGTAGGTTGTGATGATTGTTGTGTTATTGTTGATGGCTTCCCATATGATTTTGGAGATGGCAACAATTGTGAAAGACATAGAGATTGCCCAATGGAATATTCTCCCATACCTTTGTCGGTTAACTGGATCTTTTCTTGAAATTGTTGTGATAGAGAATTCAAGTGACCCTCATTGTCTGATAAAGTGGAATCAACAACACTTGTATCTTTTGATTGGCCCTTTTTCTCAACCCATTTAGATACAACGTTTAGTTGCTTTTCACCATTGGATGAACTAGAAGTGTTTGCTTCTCTATTATGGGGCACAAAAGTGTCTTGAGCTATTTTAAGCATGTTACAATATTGGGGATTGTTGTAGTCAGCTGATATAGTTACTTCTTGTCCATTGACTGGAAATTTCAAACATTGATGATAAGTTGAAGGCACCGCTTGCATTTCATGAATCCATGGATGTCCCAAGAGTATATTATATGTTAGCTCTTTTTCTAGCACTTGGAAAACTACATTCTTCACAATTGGTCCTACTTGAATAGGCAACACGATCAATCCCTTGGAGGATCTCTCTTCTTTATCATTGGCTTTTATTGTTATTTTCCTTTTGTCATTGATAGCATTATCAGAATAACCTAGTGCACAGATCAATTTTAAAATACAAATGTTTAAACCAACTCCACCATCTATTAGGACATGTTTAACATGATGTTTATGGATTAAAACTTCTATATGAAGTGTTGCATTGTGTGGATGATTAAGTGATACATCATCCTATTCGGAGAATTATAGACAATGAGGTGTGGTTAAATGTCCCATCATAGCTTGAAATTGACAGACATCTAGATTATTGGGTACTGTGGTGGCCACCAGAGCTTGTTTGAAAATATCCTTATGGGATGATGAGATTTTTTAAGGAGTTCTAATATTGATATATGTGCTGGTATTTTTTGCAGATGATCGATTATGTTGTATTGATTTGAAGGGGGAGTAGTGGTTTTAGATGCAAATACTTTCAATATTACCTTGGATTTCCCCCTTGTTGTCATGTTGACCGATTGGTAGTCTTGCTTTTCCTTGTTTTTTATGACATTGATCTGATTGTTGGATGTGTCTATGTTTGGGATCAGATTTGGTGGTATTATGTCATTGGTTCCAACGTTATCAATTTGATTATCAACGAAAACATCACTCTCAACCGTAGAAATACAAAATATTCTGCCATCATAAACGTAGTTTACATTTTTACCTTTACCGTTTGTAGAAGAGGATTCTCCCTTTTCATATTTTGGTAAAGGATTCTTAAATGCAGTATGATCATTGTTGGTTTGATGTCCTTCTACGAATACCTTTTTACTATCAATCAAATCTTGGACTAGATGTTTCAACTACATACAATCATTTGTTTTGTGTCCTTTGTTTTTATGAAAGTCACAATAGTTTGTGTCATTCCACCAAGATGGTTTTACTTTTGGTTCCCAATTTCTTGCTTCAGGTAAGGTGATAAGTCCATTTGCAATAAGTTCTCTCATTGCTGATTCTAGTGTTTGTCCCAATGATGTGAATCTTCGTTGGTTTGATGATCTTTGATATGATTGTGGTTTAGATTCTCCATTGTTCGGATTGTTGTTTTGATTGACACTTTGATTGATATTTTGGTCATTATTTTGATTGGTTTTTGCAATAGTTTCCGTCAAATTAAATATTGGTTTCACATTTTGTCTGTCATTTGTAGCATCATTGTTCTAGTATTTCTATTCTTTTGCCAAAAATTAGGTTTATCATTGTTGCCATAGTGATTTGAGGAATTTGTATTGTTTGATCCTTCATTGTAATGTTTTATCACCCCTCTTTTGACCAAAACTTCTTTGATCTTGAGCCCATTTTCAATCACTTTCTCAAATGTATGTGGACATTGTAGTTCAAGCTTATAGCTCATGTCATAAGTTAAGTTGTCAATGAATAGTTCCATTTTTTCTTCTTCAGGTATA
The DNA here is from genome assembly GCA_007115665.2 of Sequoiadendron giganteum. NCBI lineage: Eukaryota > Viridiplantae > Streptophyta > Pinopsida > Cupressales > Cupressaceae > Sequoiadendron > Sequoiadendron giganteum. The sequence continues at coordinate 347,021,837 of CM021109.1, read as the reverse complement.
GAATGAGGATATCTAGCAAACAACCTTCGCCATCGTTGTAGAAATGAGAGGAATAGTTTCACCTTTCTTTTGTTTCATGTTGTAAAGGTCTTTTATTGTTACCTCATGTTGAATATTAAAGGAAAATTGTGAGATAAACCTGTTGACTAGTTCTTCAAAAGTTCGAATCCCTGGTTGTAGTTTAGAGAACCATTCTATACATTGACCTCCTAAGCTCCTTGGAAATAACCGCATTAGATAAGTTTCCTCTTGTGCAAATTCTAAACTCATGGTTCTGAATTCCCTCACATGGTCAATTGGATCTGTTTTACCGTTGTACTTGTCTTATTTTGGGAATTCACAATGTCTAGGAAATGGTATCATGTCCACACTTGGATCAAAAGGATAAGGAAAAATGTCTTGTAATGAGTACCTTTTTGTGGTTCCTTTTTGCATATCTTGAAGTTGTTGTTGCATGTTTTGCATTTGATGTGTTAATGTCATCACTTGATCTTTTTTTTGTGTGTTGTGTGGTTCAATTTCAACTGCTTTAGGTGTTTCTTTTAATCAATTGATATCAAAGTCTTTTGGAAGTTTTTCACCTAGTTCAACTAGCATCAAAAGGTATTTTTCCATATCTTGTTCTAAGACTTTTTCCATAAATTTATGGAAATTGGGATCTTGTTGTGCTGTTTGAATGTCCTCTTGGGTTATTTCATTCATGTCATTTTGGTGGATTCTCCTCTAGGGATTTTCATCAGCCATGGTGTTTGGTGTTTCAATTTCCTTTTCTCTAAGTTTTTGTCTTTGTAACCTCATCAAAATTGGCATACAAGTGTTTTTTATTCTCACTAAACTTTGATCTTTTTGTTTGGATGAGTGTCAAGGTATCAACTTAAGTCAAATAAAATGATAAATTCTATTGATGAGACTAAGTTAAAAATCTGATTATTTTGTTTTGTTTCTTGATTGTAGGATGACAAAATTCTGATAAAGAGACTTAACATAATAATCCATAATTTGTGTTTGATGGCTTAGACACTTTAAGGTTGCAAGATCTTGGTTTAATTTGATAAATTTTGACTTGTAAGGTCCTATTTTTCCAAGTTTAAGACACTGTTTGGATTGAGAAAATGTTTTTGTTCTGACAAAGATCCAGGTTTTGATGTCAATAGTCTGATATCAATTTCAAATAGCTCTCTATTTTCTTGTTTTGTGGATGCGCTATAACATAGCGTATATGCGCTAAAACAGATTGTGTATGCGCTAAAAGATATGGTGTACGCGCTGTCAAACAAGGTATATGCGCTACAATAGACTATAGATGCGCTAAGATACTGGTAAATTAAGATGATAGGCTATGCAGATGTGCTATAAGATAAGACAAATGTACTGAAATAGTGGTTATATGCTCTAAAACATACTGTGGATGCGCTAAACTGGAAGTTGTCATGATGTTCACAGTTTTGTTTGTTTGTTTTGGTATTTCTCAGTAAGATGATTAATTCCAGGGTGTAATTTTCTAACCAGTGAAGATAGTGGATGAGTATTTTGCTTGTAAATCTCATATTTTGATGATCTATTCAGATGATAGCTTTGAAAATAAATTTACACACTAAAGCCAGATTGCAAACAGTTGTTTCAGATTCTATGCATTAAACTTGTAGTGAGTGTTCTAGAATCTGGTCCGATTCTTTCAATTTCCACAGGTTTTGACACAAATACAAATAGTTCAAGCACTTTTCTATCTCAAGTAGGTCACTTAGAATATCGCATCCCACAACTTGCAACTATGTCAGCTCCCACAACCTTGTCACCCCCTAGAGGGCGCCCGTTTTTTTTCCTTTCCCGAGTCTTAACCAAAGTCGAATCCTCCAGTTTTGGCTAGAGTCTCTGATAGTTATATGGTGAGTGCCTTGGGGGTAGATTCTTCCCTCTCCTTGCATCGTGATATAAAAAGTGTTCAGAAACTGACACAATTGGATTCTACACTAAAGTTCGTAGATAGGGTATCCGTTCGAAGCAGAAAATGATAAACTCCCTCAGGAGACCTCCCAATCTTTAGAACAAAGATTTTGGGGATGGTTATCTTGCACACTTTCATTGAATTGTGGGTTTCCCCAAATTCACTTTTGATTATAGTGGGTTGGAAAACCTGGCTTTGGTTGTTCCCACTTAGGTCGTTCCTGTAGGGTGAGCACTTTTTCCAACTACGGTAGGCCTTCTAAAGGATTTAATAAAGCATAAAAAGTAAGTCTAGCATTCTGATCACCCAGTGAAGGGGAGAGCATAGGCCTATCACTTCAACCACAGTGGACAAGGTGGTCAATTAATCCTTTACTTAATCTGGATGCACTATTTTAAACGAAGGAAAAACAATAATTAAAATTAAATCCCCACAAACACCATTAGCAATTTATGTGAATTTTGTCTTTGATCGGTGTATGTTTTCCAGCAAGTCTCTTTGACAAGCGTATTTCACACCTAGAACACATAAAAAAATGATTAGACTTTAGATTTTTTAAAATTCTACAAAAGTATTCATATGTGCAATAACAGTTATTTGATGTGTCATAATAGTTATTAGATGCGCCAAAACAGATCTATGCACTAAAGAAATTGATGGATGCGATAAAAGAATAGATTTATGCGCTGAAAGAAAACTCCTTGACTGGTGAAACAGGAACTTCGGATGCGCCAGAACAGTCATCAAACGCGCTAGAATATTCTGTGGATGCACCGGAACAGTGCTCAAATGCGTTGGAATATTTGGTGGATGCACCAAAAAATCTCTTGATCGTGCTGAAAGAAAACACGTTAGAAGCCTGCAAGGGAACTTTTCAAAAATAAAAAAGATCAAAATGTGGGGTTTTTGGGCCCCACGGTGGGTGCCAAAATATAAGTGTGGAATAAGTAATGATTAAAATAACAAACACCACTTCTTAATAAGACATTATATCAAGAGATTCAACAATAATTAATCTAATTAAAATAGAAAAACTCTTGAAAGCGTCATATTGCTCTCTATCTCCAAAGATTTATTAAATCGCGGGGCTATCAGATTTTGTAAGCATTGTGACTGTTAAAATTCCAATCTAGAGAATGAGATGCTGCTAAATGCAATAATCTAATCCTATATGATGATGGTTAAATGATAAAAGGAAGCTACAGTGAACTAAATTGACATGAATATGATAAAAGGAAGCTATAGTAAACTATGATACAACCATTATTATGATTAAGATGCTTGATTGCTTGATTGCTTGATTGCTTAATTGCTATTCCTGTAGAGTAAGTTTGCACAAAGTTGGGATCCTTTTTCCTATAGAAAGAGGCTGTATTTATAAATTCCTGGTCAAATATTTGTGAAGGGGCAGCAAAGAAAAGGTCTAGATTTGATCCGAAGAATTGAATGGTGAAGGATGAAGAAGCCTGAGAAGATTATGGAGATTGTTCCTCCCCACAAAAATATTTGGCCAGATGATAGGAAAAATAAATGGAAGAAGATGAAGAAGTTTGCCTACAAATTTGTCTCCAAATTTGCCCGTGAAGGTTGAGATGAATTAAATTAGACATATAATATCTAATTTGGTAGGTGCACATTTTGAGTGAAAAGAGGAAATAGATGTAGAATATATTTCAATTGAATATTTGGATTTATTCAATTTAGGAAAAGAAGATATTTAATTTAATAGAACAAAACTATAAAAGTCTATTTATTAAATAAATATGGAAGAAATATGATAATTAAATAAATCAAAGTATTAAACTTGTTTATTTAATTTAGATGAAATGATAATAGATAATTAATAGAAGAATTTAATAATGATAATTAAATAAAACAAAGTACTAAATTTGTTTATTTAATTAAGAAGAAATAATATAATAAAGATAGAAGAATTAAAAGATGAACTATATAAATAAATGTTTATATTTATTTAATAGTAGAAGAATTAAAGGTTAATTAATCAAATAAATCGTATTTAATTAATTAGATTATCCAGACCATTTTTAGGTGTAAACAGTTTGAACTCAGAATTGTAATCTTTTTCTTCGATATAATATATGGTGCTGGCCACATCCAGCTATTAATCTACCAAAAAAAAAATAAAAAAAATTCTATTATATTAATATAACCTATATATACTATTATTATATATAATAATAAATATAATTTAATCTCTATTACTATTATACTCAATATATATAATATATTAATTATATATTGTATTATATTTATATATTAATTTTTTGTATTATATAAAATATAATTATTATTAATTATTAATTATAATAATTATATATATTTAATAGTTTTGTTAAAGAATATAATATATAATAATAATTAGTATAATTATATTATTTATAATTTATTTTTGATTATATAAAATATACATTATATATTAATTATGCTAATATATACTTAATTACGTAGGATAAAGGATGATGTAATGTTCAAACCTAAATGTGCTCATTATTAAGATCTTGGCCATAATTTTCATTTTAATAAAAAAAATTTAAAACCTTCGTCGAAACCTTATTTGTGGCTCGCCAAATTGGAGAAGTGTAAGGTCAATATCACCAGGAAGAGTTTGGAGGAGTGGAAACCAATAGCGGCAGGGAAAGCAACGAAAAATAGTCGAAAAATGGTGAAAAATGATGAACGACTAAGATTCGTTTAATTGTCTTGCATTGATATGGATGCGAGATAGCTGTTGATACAATTTTATAAGTCACCTCGTTCATAGAAAAAAATCTAATGTTATGTAAAAAGCAATGAACAATAAACTTAAAAAATGACGAACAAAAAACTTTTAAAAAATGACATCAACGATGACGAAATCAACGACCAATGAACTTTCCATCGTCTTCTACACCTCTAAGATGCTGTCAACTATCGATTAGAATAATGAGGTCGACTTCTTTCAAATAGGTAGTGCCTTCGGCGTAAATTAATATTTAGTCATTTTAATACATGAATATCTAAATTAAATAAGAAGGGTTAATATTTTAATTGTCAAAATTATGATGAAGTATAATAATTTGATGTATAAAATATGATTGTTTATGTTTACTATAATTCTTAATATATTCATTGACTAGGATCTATAGCAAATATACAATTCTCTATAGGTGAAACCCACAATTTGTATAAATGATTTGAGGTGTTGACTTGCTTCATAACCCTTGTCTTTGATGTCTACTCGTGTAGTGAATTGTGGTACTAAAAAATAACTTGGAAGATCACCAAATCACAAGGGTCATGTTCTCCTAGGTTGATCCCCTTTAATTATATTAGCTTCATGGTTGTGGAAGTATATCAAAGACATCAACTAGGCACATAGGTGTCCTAAATGAATTTCATGAAGAGCTAGATTCTTTTTAGTGGTCATAAAATTATTTCTCTTTAATGTGGAGAATTTTCAAATGATTTATGGATGTGAGTTAATGCACATTAAACTCCCACAAATACCAAGACAATAATTAATCAAACAATTTTTCCTCAACACCTAATTTTAGCTTGCAAAAATTATAAATTGGAATGATGCTTTGCCTTCACAAATTGTAAATTAACACTCAACACCAAACTGCATTTTGTTAAAATAAATAAATTGCAATGTCATCTGCTCTTATTGAACTACAAATGGGCACTCAACACTCAAATATAGTTTATAAAAATAATAAATTAAAATGATGCTTGGTCTTCCTCCAATTGGAATTAGTCCTTGGACTCTTATTGGAATTTACACAAATTGCAAAATGTAAACCATACCTTAAGAAGACCAAAAAGACTTACATTTCGATTGTTTAATCTAAACCACCATTAATTGTTTCCCTTGGGTTTTATAAAGTCTTTAATCTAGAAGATTAGAATTCATTTAATGTTGAAAGAACCCCAAAACTAGGGCACAAGTTTTTGAAAAATCCAAACACCTAAGTTTTAAACCTTGAAATCTATAAAAAATTCCCTCTAAATTTGAATGTAAATAAAAGTTTTAAAATAATTAAATTATAATATTAGACTAGAAAATAAATCAAAAGGTTAAATGTTGCCAAAGAAACATAAAATTTGTAGAAAAAATTAGTGATTATAGGAGAATGTTGTCAAATTTCTTGGGATTAATAGGAGGACTAGAGCACTACAAAGTTGGAGAAAACTGCAGGTCTAGAAATGAAAATTGATGAGATAATTGGGTTGACTTGATTTTTTAAATAAGTTTTCATGCGATTCGTTAATGCTCAAATACTAGCTTAAGGAAATTGTGAGAGTTTGCAAGTTTTCTACTTTCGGTTTCAAATAATCTAAGCAAGTTGTAACTTTGTGTTTGAAAAGGTTTTATGAAATTTTAAAGAAGATTTGTACTTTGTAAAATAAAACTTTAATAAACCTTTACAAAAATGAAATAAGATGATCCCTATGGTTTGTCAAAGAATTGTGACTTTCAAAAATTAATTTTAGAAAAATGGATTTCAATAAAATAAAACATAAAGAAAATACTGTCTTGACTTTGTGAAAGTGCTAATCTCTTAATATAATGATACGTGGTCCCCAAAAAATTAAGGTCATTTTATGATGGGTCACAACAAATTCCCCATCTTATAAAAAAATAACGACAAAATTTTAAAATCATAGAATAAAAGTATACTAAGAACTACAATAAGTGTATTCATCATTAGTTTTAGAATTGTCGCAACTTATTCAACTTGATCAATGATATCACTTCATTCGATGTAGTCACATTTGATCAACTACTAATATATTCGATATAAATAAATTATTAGAAAGATAAATATAACATTTCAATGCTTCCAAACATATAAAATAACATTCACACAAAAGTTGGACTATAATTTTTTATGATAATATCTACGTATATCCACCTCTGTGTGTAAATGATTTATTTTATTTATTTAATCTACATGATTTGGTTAAGATGTTTTACGATATCAAGTCTTTAAAAATTTAATACTTATGTAGGTAAAGGTCATATTTATATACAAAAGTGTGTATCATTAGACATACCTTTATTGATTACTCGGGCATAGCTCCATTACTCGTTAGGTGTTTATAGCCTTAATAGAGATGCCTTTAATCATATTCAATCATATCTCTACTTCTAACCAAGCATCCATAGATCTAGTAGAGTTACCTACGTCACCCATAATGAATGAGGTTAATTTTTTCTTTTATTTTATTTTTTAATCTTTCTCTCATCCAAAAATTATTGAAGTATACCTATGGTTTTAAGTCAATTTGGGTAATCAATTGTTTTATAATATTGTAGTTTTACTTTCACTTGATACCTTAACCATGTTCATATAGCTAAGTGTCATGCCCAATACTTTCACTAAGAAACCTGACTAATTTTCTTAAACATTAATTAAGTATTTATCTCTCTCAAGTGTTTGAGGTGCATTAAATAACCATGATATGAACTGTACACCTTTTTGTAGCCACCTCTTAACTCAAGTGTGGAAGTTAAATTTATAGGATCCTCATACGACCTCCACTAGGGATTATTAACGATCTCGACACCTTGTACTCGCCTAGGGTGGACTAAGTTAACATAAGTCTTAGTTTGATTAGGATAAGACTAAATTCTATGACTAAGAGTCAATCTATTGCTAAATTTAAAAGCACCTTAGGTTCAATTGGGTTTAATAAATGTTTAATCATCCATTGAATCCTATGGAGATTAAAACCCCTTTCATTTGACTTTGATTTATTTGTTTAATTTAAACATAACATGGTTAAATATTCTCAAATTTCACTTTGAGGAGTTCAAACATTAGTATGGTTCATATCTTATTAACTTAAATTTACCAATAGATTAAACCTTATCTCCTTAAGATAAGATAACTAAATTGAATTCATGTTATGCAAGGGGTCAAATAATTCTTCATGCTCAATAATCATTAACTAATTTTAAGACACGTTAGGTTAGGTTTAATTTAATATAGATTGGAGGAAAATAAGAATAATTTATTAGACCTTATCCAAGTTATTCTAATTTAATCATTAAATAGATAAATAATTTCTTATCCCCTTTCTTAGGATGAGACAACATCATCATATTTTTTAAGTCAATTAAATTAAGTTTACCAATGATTTAATTTATAGCCCCTTAATAGAAATGGACTAAATCAAACATGATTAATTTCAAGGGTTAATCATTTCCCTTTTGTTACATATTAATTAATCTAAGGTCACAATACATTTGATTTGATTAATAGTGATTTGATACCTATTTGAGTCATAAACAATTAAATCTTTAATTTTGACTTTTCCCTTAATTGATTTATTTATTCTTACTTAATTAGGATATAGTTGACACATTTCTCGAGGTGAGGTAGCACATCTTTTCCCATGACCTCTTTGGTTTAATTGGACCATTGGTTTATTTCACAACTTTTTATAAAACCTTGATTTAATTTTATTGCAACCTACATATTAGAATAATACTGCTGATTATTTTATAATATATATATATATGAAATTACTGTTGGATTTATATGCGCAGGGTTGAGTCAAAGGAAATGAGAAGTTGTAGGTTTTAATGTTTATATATTTGCATTGGAAGAGTTTTGTTGGGGAGGGCACCTCCCATATATGGGAGACACCTCCCTTTGCTTTGGGAGGTCGTAGCAAGGGTAATTCCTTGTCTGTCACCCTCCCTTTTTTATTATTTATTTATTTTTTAACAATTTTTTTAAAAGAAAGCCATTATTTTGATATAAATATACTTACAATATTATATATGTATATATATAATATTTTATATACATATGTAAAGAATGAATATATACTTTGTTGGATAGGACAACTAAGAGGGGGGGTAAATCAATTGTCACAGATTTAAACCTTAAATTCAATCATCGGAACTAACATATAAACTAATTAAGTGATTAACCATCAAATGCCAATGCACAAACACAATAACACCAAATTTACGTGGAAAACCCAAGGAGGGAAACACCACGGTGAGGATTAACTCATACTATAGAGAATATCAAAACCAATTACAAAAAGGCTCATTGCCTGGAATAAGGCTCGCTGCCTAAAGGACTCACTGTCCACAGGGCTACAACTCAGATGGATCACTGCCACAAAGATACAAAGAATACAAAGAAGACTTGTTACAAAGAGACAACAATACCAATGCAACAAAGGATTCCACCACAATCATAGATCCACTTGCATGAATGATAGAGTTCGCCTTCTGCTCACTGCATCTAGAAACACAACGTTAAGTTTCACATTGATCAACCACACACATAACTCACACACTTTTAGAATAGAATCAAAGTTGCATCTGTTCTTTCACTTATCTTTCTTCTTTTCTTATGTACACTTATTCATTGATAGCACATTTTGTATTTATACCATTCCCAAACTTTAAAAAGATACAAAGTCGGCCATCTAACTTCAAATTCAAATTAGGTCAGCACCAAACATCCTAGGGTGGAATTAGAATGAGGGTGACCCAAACACACACTTCATCGAGACCCATAATAGAGCCAACATGCTTCATCAACTTTGAATGTAGTGCTTGACACACAGTTGGCCAAACCAGTGTAAATAGACATAGATCAATTAAGCTTGATGCTTCCAAATGTTGAAACCATCTTCAATAGGACCAAGGAAACACAAATCTCGAACCATAAAGGGAAATCCAGACCAACAATAATTCTTCCGAACCTCAACCAGAACATAGTTCACAAGCACTGTACCAACAACCTCAATAGCTAACAACCTACAATCTTCTTTTTATATAATTTTCTCAATATCCTCAACATATAGTAAATAACCAGCTGACAGGTTGAAATCAATGACAACAATTTCATTCCTATTTCTATTCTTGCAACAATCGCCCCCTTTGTCATTGATGGAAACACATGATGTGAAAAACCATCAAAGACACATACTAGCTCTCAAGATTTTTCTTTTGCTTCTCCCCCTTAGAAGATCATCACCTGCTTTCCTCTCTCTTCTTCACATGCTCTTTCTCTCCTTTTTGCATGCTCTTTCTCTCCCCCTTTGACATCAATGGAAAAGGCAAAAAAAGATATGTTTGTTGAAACTTCCTTTGACATGAAAGCAGAATAATCATAATGACAACACTTTAAAAATTGTTTTCTCCCCCTGAGAGGTAGCCACCAAAAACATCAGTCCAAAAAGATAGAACCATGAATCCACCGGACTGATGCATCTCCAAATGCATCTTCGTTTGTAAAAGGAGGGGCAATAACCCCTAGCTTATCCAAAAGATACTGAAAATTATCTTTAGGAAGAGCCTTTGTGAATATTTCCGCAATCTTATCTTTTGTTGAAACATACTCGAGCTTGACTTCATTTTCCATGACCTTCTCTCTCAAGAAATTATACCTAATAGATATATGCTTCGTTCTCGAGTGGATTACAAGATTCTTCAAAATATTAATTGCACTTGTGTTATCATAGAAGATAAAAATAGGATCATCATACCGCACTGTGATATCTTTCAATGTGTACTTCATCCATAAAAATTGTGTACAACAAGATGCAAAAATAATATACTCAGCTTCAACAGTAGACAAAGAGACTGAATCTTGCTTCTTACTCAACCATGCCACTAATCTACATCCGAGAAAGAATGCACCACCACTAGTACTCTTTCTGTCATCTATACTTCTGGCCCAATCTGCATCTGTATAAGCACTAAGTGTAAAATCAATATCCTTGGGATACCATAACCCATAATCTGGAGCGCCTTTTAGATATCTAAATATCCTTTTAATTGCAGTAACATGTGTTTCCTTCAGATCTTCTTGAAATCTAGCCATAAGACAAACCACATGCATAATATATGGTCTAGTAGTAGTCAAATACATTAGTCCACCAATCATAGATCTATACTTGCTCTGATTAGTCTTAGGTGAATCATCATCTTTTCCCAACTTACATCTAGTCACCATAGGGGTACTTACCAGTTTGGAACCATCCATTCCGAATCTTTTCAGCATCTCCTTCACATACTCAGATTGTGAAATGAAAATTGCTTCCTTTGATTGATTAATCTGTAGCCCAAGAAAGAAATTCATCTCACCAAACATAAACATTTCAAATTCTTTCTGTATTTATTATGCAAACATATTGCACATCTTTTCATTCCCTCCAAAGATAATGTCATCAACATACACAACAACAATCAAGATTCTGTCATTTTCAGTCTTGAAGTATAAATTATTGTCTGTCATAGCTTTGTTAAATCCTTGCTAACTCAAGTACTTATCTAGCCTTGTCAATCCATATAAATCTTTCTTCAATCTACACACCATATTCAATTGGTCAGTTAACTGAAATCCTTTCGGTTGTTCCATGTAGACCTCTTCTTCTAGTTCACCATTCAAGAATGTTGACTTGACATCCATTTGATAGACTTTGAAATCTTTATAAGAAACCAATGCCAAGAACATCCTTATAGATTCCATTCTTGCTACCGGGTCAAAAGTCTCCTCAAAATCTATACCTTCTACTTGCGAGTAGCCTTTGCACACAAGCCTTGCTTTGTTTCTAATAACTTTCCTGTTCTCATTTAACTTGTTTCTGAATACCCATTTTGATCCAATAATGTTTTTGTTTGCCGGTCTTGGGACCAATTCCCAAGTTTGATTCTTCTCAATCTGCAAAATTTCTTCTTTCATTGCTTCCTTCCAATGTTCATCCTTACAGGCTTCACTTATTGACTTTGATTCAATCTCAGAGAATAAGCACAAATTTACTTCAGGAACAACTTTGCTTCTAGTTAACACACCTTTTGTCTTGTCTCCAATAATCTGACTTTCTAAATGATTCCTCTATACATATTCTGGTTTCCTAAGGGACATCACTAGATAATATTCTTCACTTTCATTCTGGTTTTCATGTTCATATTTATCCAGTTCTTCCATAAATTCTTCTATTCTTGCACAGTCATGTTCATCAAACATGTATACATCAATATCAATAGAATTCTTTAATGTTTCATCAACCTTCACATTCAAGATTTCTATGATTTTCCTTAGTATTTTGTTGAAAAATCTATATGCCTTTCTCTTAGTAGAGTATCCAAGAAATATTCCTTCATCACTTCTTGCATCAAACTTACCCAAAGTTTCCTCATCTCTTATGATATAGCATTTGCTTCCGAGTACCTTGAAATATTTGACTGTAGGGATTCTTTCGTGCCATAGCTCGTAGGGAGTCTTTGTACTATTTTCTTTTGCATGAACTCGATTGAATACATATAAAATAGTGTGAATTGATTCTTTCCAATAAACTTCAAGTAATCCAACTTCAATGATCATTGACCTAGTATCTTCTTGAATTGTTCTATTTTTTCATTGAACAACTCCATTTTGTTGAGTTCTCATAGAATATAGTTGTCTCTTTATACCATGCACTTCACAAAACATATTGAACTCATAGGAGGTGAATTCTCCAACTCTGTCAGATCTCAAGCATTTAATCTTCAAATTCACTTCATTTTCAACCATAGCCTCGAATGCCTTGAATCTATCTAATGCATCTGATTTCTCTCTTACAAATGTAACCCATGTATATCTAGAATAATCATCAATTAAAGCATAAAATACCTTTCACCAAGTAGACTTCACACGCTCATAGGACCACAATGGTATGTATGAACCAAATCCAATAATCCAGTAGTAGATTATTCTCTTGATATGTAATGACTTCTTGTTTTCTTTCTGAACTGGAAATTCCTGCAAATAGCATTTATAGGCTTTGTAATTCTTGGTAAATCTCTCATAGCCTGAACATAACTGATTCTTTCTAAGTTATCAAAATTCATGTGACACATTCTCCTATGCCATAGCCAACTATCATTTATTTGAGTCATAAAACCTCATCCGTCAACACCTTTAAGCTGATAAATGTTCCCTTCAGATTTCTTCCCTATAGAAATCAATGTTTTAGATCCTTTCTATATCTCACATTTCTTATACTTAAACACAAGATCATATCCTTTTCTGCACATTTGAACAATGCTCAACAAATTATGACTTAAACCCTTAACATAGTAAACATTGTTAGTATGATGCTTGCCATCAAAACTAACTAAACCTATCCCACAAATTTTAGCACCAGTTTCATCTCCAAACATAACTAGACCTCCATCATATTTTTCAAGTTTCACAAACTTACTCTTGTTTCTAGTTATGTGATGTGAGCAATCACTATCAACTACCCAAAAAATCTTTTCCTGTTTAGCATGTAGGGAAGAGATAACCGTACCTTTCTCTTTCTCTTTCTCTTTCTCTTTAGTAGAAGTAGGTTCATCCTTAATCGCCAATAACAAGCATTCATTGACATCTAGATCTTCATATTCTGACTCTTCATTTGAAATACTAGCATTCTCATTCACATATTAAGCTCTGTTAATCTTCTTTCCTTTCTTCTTTTCCTCATATCTTTGTTTATTCCTTTTAGCTCTTTCCGGACACTTTGCAACATAGTGACCAATTTCTCCACAACTAAAGAACTTAAAGGGAAATTTACATTCATACTTACTAGAGCCTTTTCTCATTCTCCTTACAAAGTTAGCTTTGATTTCATCAAAGTTTTCTTCATCCAAATCTTCAATTTTTGTAGCTTTAAAAGTTGTCTTTGTTTTACCTCCACTTCTTAGATTCGGCTTCCTCATTTCATAAGATGTCAAAAATCCTAGCAGCATATCCTTGGTACAAGTCTTGTAAGCTATAGTATGCTCAATAAAACTCACCTTTTCATTGTAAGCATCAAGAAGAGTTTTGAGAATCTTCTTTACAATTCTGGTTTCATCTATAGTAGCGCCAAGGGATTGCATTCCAACCACAACCTCCTCCAATGTCTATACATAGGCTTTAACATTCTCATCTTAAAAAAAGTGTAAAAGATCAAACTATGTTTCTAGATTCTATAATTTTGCCTCTTTTACCCTTTCATCACCATCGTGTGCTCTTTCAAAAGTATCCCATACTTCATTTAGCTGTCTTCAAATTCTGCACCTTTATCAAATCGGAATGTGCCAAACTATTCTTCAAGCTGAACTTTGCCTTATTATTTGCTTGATGTGCTCTGATTTCTTCAGGTGTACTCAAACCATTAGCAGGAGGAGTGTAGGGTTCCTTATAATCTTTCTCTACATCAAATCCACAATACTCCAAATATTCTTCCATCAATACTTTCCAAATACCATAATTAGTTCCATCAAACCTTGGATAGTCATATATCATTTTCCCAACCATCCCAAACCTTCCTCAAGCGGTTAAGCTCTTCATCAATGAACCAAGCTCTGATACCAATTGTTGGATAGGACAACTGAGGGGGGTGGGGTGAATCAATTGTCACAGATTTAAACCTTAAATTCAATTACCAGAACTAACATATAAATTAATTAAGTGATTAACCATCAAATGCCAATGCACACAATAACACCAGATTTACATGGAAAAACCAATGAGGGAAAAACCATGGTGAGGATTAACTCACACTATAGAGAATATCAAAACCGATTACAAAAAGGCTCACTTCTTGAAGTAAGGACTCATTGTCCACAAATTTACAACTTGGATGGCTCATTTCCACAGAGATACAGAGAAGACAAAGAAGACTTGTTACATAGAGACAACAATCCCAATGCAACAAAGGATTCACCACAATCATAGATCCACTTGCATGAATGATAGAGTTCGCCTTTTACTCACTGCATCTGAAAACTCAGCGTTAAGCTTTCCACTGATCAACCACACACATAACTCACACACTTTCAAAATAGCATCAAAGTCATGTCTTCTCTTTCACTTATCTTCTTTTTTTCTTATGTACACTTTTTCATTCCTAGTGCATTCTATATTTATACCATTCCCTAACTTTGAAAAGATACAAAGTCGGCCATCCAACTTCAAATTCAAATTAGGTCGGCACCAAATATCCTAGGGTGACCTAAAAACACACTTCATCGGGACCCATAATAGATCCAACATGCTTCATCAACTTAGAATGTAGTTCTTGACACACAGTCAGCCACGCCAGTGTAAAACACATAGATCAATTAAGCTCGATGCTTCCAAATGCTGAAACCATCTTTAATAGGACCAAGGCAACACAACTCTCGAACCATAAAGAGAAATTCAGACCAACAACAATTCTTTCGGACCTCAGCTAGAACATAGTTCACAAGCACCAAACCAACAACCTCAAAAACTGATAACCTACAATCTTCTTTTTATATAATTTTCTCAATATCCTCAACATATAGTAAATAACTAGCTGACCAGTTGACATCAATGATAACACTTTCATTCCTCTTTCTATTCTTGCAACATACATAAGGTAGAGGGCGGTTGGGTAGGCATCTCTCCACAACAAGGATGTGGAGAGACTACATCTATTGACGTCTTGCTTCTAGAAGGAATATAAGCATTTGAATTGTTTGGTCACTGATGGAATTCACTTTTGACGGGTCAGGGATTGCATGGTGGCTGAGGTGGTCTCCTACTTGTGTGGATTTGAGCTGGTGTCTAGCAATGGTTCAATGATGAACCTCCGTACTGAGCTCGTGCCTACATTGGCAACTTGAAGGATGATAAGTAAAAAAGTTTAATTGAGCTACATGCCTCGACATTTGGTGGCCTAGTGTAATTATGATTACTTTCTTGTTGATTTGGGTTTGATACAGTTCTTCACCCAGTTGGCAAAGGATGACAATGCATTTTGCATGATCTAGGATAGGTGGATGGAGTGTAGGAAATCTGGCAAAGCACGATGGCATATACAAAACATGATAAACTTGGTGGAAGTGATTCATTATATAACTTCGATTGGGCGGGTTATTGTCATCTTTGGCTTGTTTTATAGTTTTCTCTGAGTTTTAGCCATGGAAAAATGCTCCAAATTTATAGTGGAGATTTCTTTTGAGGTTGTGGTTAGAATTGGCTAGGACACCCCTATTCAACTTGATTGCAAAGTACGACAAACGAATTTTAAGCACATAATCGACCAACGGTTGAAGTGGATTCTGCTAAGGATAGATCCTCATGTGGTGGTTGCTGTCAAGATGATTTTGGGTAAGGATTTCTTGAAAAACCACGAGACTTTCAGGGTCAATACCCATATCGTCTCCTATTTTTTGGCATCGGTTCTAGATGTGAGGACTCCTAAGGCTGAGGCAAAGGCAATCATCTACAAGCTCTTCAAAAGTGAGCTTTTGGGTGGCTTGAAAGAGGTTATGAAATTTGCACTTTTGGGTCATGGCGTGCCTCGACCTAGTGACTTACCACTGGTAAAGGTGACAAACAAGGTCATTAAAATATATCCCCTGCTTTTGGAGCTCAAAGGTATTTCACTGGTTAGACATCGTCAAATAGCGGCTTATGGTGTAAGTTTTGTGAAGAAGTTACTTTCGTTGGAGCCGATTGACGGTTTTGAATGGTTGGTAGAATTCGACCAATTTGCCAAAATGAATGGCTTAACCAGTGCTTGTGGTGCTAGGTTTGTTGGTGCTTGGGGAATTAGGTATAATGTCATGTGTATGTATTTTGCTTTAGTAGTCTTTCAATTATAGTTAAAGGTTTGTTTCTCTCATGGCGTTTGGCGGTGGTATAGTCCGGTGTCAATATGGTTAGTCTTGGGAGTTAGCTCTCCTTTTTGATGTTACTTGGTCTACAAATTTTGGGCGGCCGCATGTGGCCTTTCAAGGGTAGGTATCCATGAGGGCTTGAAGGGGAATTCTGCAACTCAAACCCTGCTATGCAGACATATTGTAAATTTTTGGTATCTAAATATAATCTCTCTTACACATAAAAAAAAAGAATATATACCTAAGGTATATATATTATATATACATTTACTACTTATAAAATTTATATATTTTCCTTATATTTACAAAATAAATTTATTTAATAAAACCTATTTTATGCTCTCACTGATGCACATCCTTAAATCAATAATATATAAGCATATTTGAGTGTGATGAAGGTATTTTTATATACTTTCTTTCTTAAATGAACTCTCATATAATTTATTTTTATTTATTTTCACTCAATAAACATATTAGCCACTTAATACTCAACTTTCCTATTTTGCAAACTCAAATGACATATTTATTTCTTAAAATTCAAACTTAAATGGACATATTATACATTTTTTTAATCATTTACAAGGAAAGATACATTATGTATTTAAACCTTCTTGAGTCTTCACAATAAGATTTCATAGTATTTTACTATAATATTAGAAGATTACAACTACATTCTTAATAAAGAGAGAAAATAATAGTTTAGGCATTAATATTTCTTCTCAATAAATTCTTTACCAAACAAAACCCTTCAAGGATTCTTTGACTCCAATATTTATTCCACAACAATACAATGTTAAGAGTTGCAATGTATAGCATACCAATGAATAGAAACTTGCTATCCACCCTATTATAAATGATATCATCAAGCCTCTTTTCCCCTAAGTAAGGAGAACCATAGTAAACCCAAGGTTTTCAAGTGAATATAACATTTACCAAAACCAAATTATCCTTTTGAAAACTAACATACTAATGCATTCCCACAAACCCATATATTACCTTCAACATTCACTAGTGACTAAATGAACTTGTTCAACATTCAAAATATAATATATAAGTTTTAAAACTAAGACAAAGTGAGAAGGGTAATTTAAGATTTATCTCTCTACATGAGGTTGTAGTGATGAGTCTTCTCTTTACTCTAAAGCCATGATATAAATAACCAACTCCAAATTTATAATAATTTCCTATATCTCTTCACAATCCACTCCCAAAACTCAAAACAAAATGAAAATAAGGAAGGGAGAATCCCCAAACTCCTCATCCAATGAAGGATACATAAGATTTTAACACTTGAATCCATTGAATGGGGAGGTGACACTTGTCACCTTCCCATTCATTCCTCACTACACACTCTCTCACAAGTGCTCACACAAGTGTGAGACTTTCAGAGGTGTTGAGTGCAGTTGTACACTCTACCCAACAACTCTTACAAGGTGGCTTCACACATTTGGAAATCTTGTTTCTCTTTGTGAGATAAGGGGGATTCGCTGCTCACAAGTCTCTTCATTCTTAAGAGAATCCCAGGGAATGAACTTCCCTTATCCACCCTAACATAAGTTGAATGAAGAAATTGCAAAGAAACTGTATCCAAATTAACTACCAAAAAAGACTACTTTAGAACCTCAGAGAGTAAAACTTCTAGATTTTTACCTCTGACTGAGAAGTTATCGGCCAAAGGAATACAACACGGATTCAGGACACTAGTGCGACACGCTGGAGTCTAAATGATGCTCTGGAATCCTAAGCAACAGAGGGCTCGAGGACTCAAGTGGGTAAACCAAAGCTTCACTTTCTAACCTAGATCTGAGGGCTGTTTACCAGAATAACAAGATGAAGAAAAAAAATTGGAAGAAGATACAAAGAGATCCAAGAGGGAGCTTACGAATAACAGACATATGAATCTTCACTCCGAGCTTCGCTTTAACAACCTGCACACAAGATGAACAAGGACAAATGTTGAGGCTGTATAGGGGCTTATCATAGCTAAACCCCCGCTTTGGTGTTCCCACCTCTACAAAAATCCAAATATATATAGAGAGAGAGTAATCAAAATGGACAAATTGGAGTGGTGAAAGCAATCCACGCTTTAGGAGGAGAACCCATTAGTAAATAAACAAAGAGATCTAATCTATTCGCAAATAGAAAAGAGTGAGAGAGCATTTCCAATAGGCCTTTGATGAGGTAAATAACCTCATCATAAAAACATAATAAATTCTTATTCCATATATGCAAAATCCTCATCCTCTGCCAATTAAATAAACTTTAGGAGAAATAATTGCTTGTCTTTTAAGGAAAAATTGTACAAACTTTATTTCTTATGATTTATTGAAGTATCTTGCCAATACAGATTTAATGGGTTGTTTTGAGTATTTTGTAGGATAATAATCGGTCATCAAGCAGCAGTTGGAAATCATTCCACTAGCACGTGCTCTAGAAAATGTTAAAGATGTGTATTGGAATTATGCTCCAAAACTTTAGGTTGATGGACCGAAGTTATAGTTGCTGTTAGTTTTAATTTCTGTTATGTTTTTAAGTTCAAAGACTTCATGGCTTGACTCGAGCCTCTTTAATATCTATGTAATGGGTTTTAAAGACATAAAAGTTCGTTTGTAATTTGTTATAGACCTTTTCAATGGTCATCTATGCCATCTGAAATATAGGACTTAGTTAGAAGTTTTCTATAAAGATGTAATCTCCCGAAGCAAAAGATAATGAAAAATATAGTAATGTTATGCTGTAAACATGTTTCCTGAATACATATGAATAAAGAGATTATTACATACCAATTTCTGAGTTGTTGAGTATGGATGGAAATTATTTTTAATGGAAGAAATTTTGAATCAATTGTGTATGTGACCTGAGGACGAACATAATAACCCACGAGCTGGCCACTCGAGGGAGAGTAGATTAAATAGATGAGTATTTCCTTTTTGTTTTATTTTATTGCATGCATGATAATTACGAGTATAGTCACTTGCATATGTTAAATCTTGTAGGAGTCATTAACACTATTGTTGTAGATTTTGAAGTTCTGGAGCACTCACTGCTTTTTATTTTTGTAGTAAGCTAGTTGTTTTGAACCGTTTATTTACAATATTCAATTAAATGTTTCCTAGTCTATTTTCAAGTTTTTCTACTTTTGTAGTTCATACGCTTTTTAGTTTAATCGGTTTCATGCTTTCTTATTTAGTTATCATGATTTCTAGGTTAGTCATTTTATGCTTTTTAGTTTAATGTACTCTCAGACTTCTTGAAGATAAATTGTTTTCCAGTTAGATAATTAGGCAACTTTATGTTAAAAATTAACATTACCTGCTCTAAAAAGATAGAAAATCTAAGGGAGATAGTTGATTTTTCTTCTATTGCAAACTACCTTGGACACTGCCCGATCGACATATTGAACTTTTATCTTCTAAAGTAATGGGACCTAATTATAATCTATCACTTTTTGGCACCATTTTCAGGGAGATTAGATTTCTTGCTTGAGTGTTAATAGGAGACACCTCAAATACCTCTTTTTAGGACAAAATAACCCACCTCTTGATTCCTTTTCTGCATGGTAAGGAAAAGAGGCCCTCAAGAAAGATTTATACCAAAGACCCCCCCAAAATACCTTCCAATCATACATAGGGAGGCCCAAAGCTCAGAGGACCACTCCATTGATGAAATACTTGAGCCTAGCCCACTTGAGGCTTTCCATTATCTTCTCGAAGATCATCCAGTTTAACCCGTCATCGAATAAATTATCTTAGAGGAATGTATTCCTCTGAACACCATGGGTGATTGTAGGGCTGAGACTAAACAAAATAATGCCAACTGTAATAACAATGATCCTCAACCACTTTGAACATTCATGTATCCTATTACTCTGGATGCAAATGATGATACCACAATGAAAAATATCTCTCCAGCTTTCCTGCCAACTTTTCGTGGTTTGTCATCGGAAGACCTGAACCAGTTTCTTTTCAAATTTAAGGTCCTCTGTCAAAACTATGACTATAAAAATGATAACCAGAAACTGAATTTGTTTCCTTCTACCTTGAAGGATACGACCATGCGTTGGTTTATGGGGTTATCTTCAAGATCTATTACATCTTGGGAGGACATGGAGAATGCTTTCCTACATAAATACCAGAGTTATTGTAGGGTGAGTGATCGAAAAGAGGAGTTGTTTAAACTTAGATAAAATAAGGATGAGAGTCTGGAGGACTACCTACATAGGTTTCTTTTCTTGACTAAATGATGTGGAGAAGAGACCATTAGTGACGACATTCTCAAAACCATATTTCTTAAAGGATTCGACGAGGATGCAAGGTGAAGCCTTGATTTGATGGGAAGAGGAGACATGTCTCAAATGGCCCTTGAAGAAATATGTAAGTTGTGTCATAATTTCTCATGTACCCATGGAGGAATTCACAAAACTACTCTTTTTAAAGGGTCCAACAACATAGGTAAGCTTCGGGAGGAAATAGAAAAACCTTAAAATGGACATACTCATTCAATTGAACACTACTCTAGATGACATACAAGCGAAGACACATAATCCTGAGACCTTGTCCATTTACTGTCTTAGATGCCGAAATAAACACCTGTTATGAGAATGTCCCTTAGACAAGGTTAATGTCTGTCAAATTTGTGAACATAATCATCCTACAAACCAGTGTGAGCTCCTTACTAATCTCAAGAATTCCAAGAAAAGGAATGCACATGTTGAGGAAGAAATCAATGTGGTAAATCAATGCCAAGGAGGGAACTTTCCTTATGGACAAAATTCCAATCCCGCTTGGAAACCCCAAAATAATTGGGCTGGTAATCAATGGACCCCATCATGGCCTCAACTACCACCTCAACAACCTAATTTGGGAACTCCCTATTGGGGACCCCCTGAATACCAATCATGGGGAACTCAGCAGTGGCCAACCCAAACTCAACAACAATGGTATCCACAAAATACTACTCCTCAATGGAATCAGGTGCTAAATCAATTCTATACTGGGCCTCATAGGAGTCAACAACAAAATTTGTTACCTCCACCCTAATCCTCCTCAGAGTGAATAGATAAATCAGCCTGAGCTCCCAGTGCAACCACTTCCCAATCTAAAGAATAATCGGCAAAATGCTCTGGTATACTCTACTGAACAAGATAATGTTACCGAACTTAATGCCATACATTGTGAAAATGTTTAGTTGCGCTCGAGTCGAACAATTCAACCACCAACCATTGAGGAAATTATGGATGAGCCTACTCCTAAAAATCCTGAGAAGGATACTCCACCCAACCATATTGTACCTCCTTCAGTAGCAGGAGCTGCTGAATTACCTTAGGAGGAGGAGGAAGGTTAGTCTTCGACTAAACTTAGAAAGGATACCTCTCCAAAAGAGAAAATTCAACCACGATTTCCAGAGCGTCTAAAATCGACAACTTCGAAAGATACTCTGGAAATATCTTTGACCTCTGAAACTGCATTAATTCAAGAAATCAAACAACTACAAATATAGGTTCCTTTGCTGCAAGCCATAAAGGAAATTCCTGAGTTGAATCAACTGATCAAACAACTATGTATCAAAACCCCGAGAAGGAAACCAAAGAAAATAAATACTATGCACATTGATGGCTATTTAGCTGACTTTTTGTCTGGAAAGACTGTCGCTGCAAAATATGATGATCTCGGTAGTCCACTCATAACTGTCACAATTAATGAGGTAGCAATACCGAATGCATTAGTGGATTTAGGAGTAGCCATTAGCGTAATGATTGTGGATGTGATGGAAAAATTAGGTCTTACTGATTTACATCCCACAACTATAGTCTTATAGATGGAAAATTAGTCCATAGCCATTCCAAAGGGCGTTATTGAAAATGTCCTTGTCAAAGTTGATGGATGGGAATACCTAGTTGACTTTTAGGTCATCCAGTCACTTACACCCAAAGATAGCTATCCAATAATTCTTGGAAGACCATGGTTGGCCACTGTCGGAGCTAAAATTAATTGCAGAGAAGGAGGAATGACCATTTCTCATGGTCCAGACAGTAAAATTTTATTCTTGTACCCTCCTACTAGCCCACTAAATATAACAAATTCTGGGTTGATGAACCAGAAGATGTTAATAGTCGAGACAATTTGGCCTCGTTAGCCATGGTAGTCATTAAACAACATGGAGAAGAATTAGAAGATGAGTTAGTAAGTGATGTAGAGCATCTTGCCACAGGTTCAAGTGATGAGGAAATGGTTGATGCTCCAGAAATTTTGGGGCAACCAATCAATGTACATGGGATGGAACATAATTATACTACTATGGGAATGTCATGTCCTTTGGCTAATATGATTCCCAAAACTAGATTTTTTTTGAGGATATTACTAGATTTCATCGACTAATACCTCATAGTTGTCCTCTCAATACCTTGTTGTGACCAATTCATACAGTCACTTTGGCCCATCCAGGAACAAAATCAATCATGTTGTTGCCGGGAAAAAACTTGAACATCAATAGTTGGTTGACAGAAGTAGAAGAGGATAGATTATTTAATGTGTTGGTAAAACGGTCTAAAGCTTTTGCTTGGGACTACATAGACATGAGGGGAATCCATCCAAGTGTATGTACGCATCACATTTATACTAATCCTAACATAAGACCTATACGTTAGCTACAAAGAAGACTCAATCCTGCACTAAAGGATCTTGTTAAAGTAGAAATTGAGAAACTTCTCGGAGCAGGGTTTATTTATCCCATCTCTAACAGTAAGTGGGTGTCACCTATGGTTGTAGTGACAAAGAAAAATGAGAAGTGGAGAATCTGTGTAGATTATAGAGAACTCAATAAAGCCACTCATCGAGATTATTTTCCCTTACCATTTGTGGACCATGTTCTGGACAATTTGGCTAGGAGGAAATATTTCTCCTTTTTGGACGAATTTAGTGGTTACAACCAAATTCAGGTAGCACCAGAAGACCAAGATAAGACAATGTTTACTTGTCCAAGGGGGACATTTTCACATTGTATTCTTCCCTTTGGACTTTGTAACGCTCCTGCAACTTTTCAGAGAGCCATTCTGGCTATATTTGTTGAGCTTGTCAATGATTGTGCAAAAGTTTATATGGACAACTTCATTGTCTATGGTTCAACCTATGATGAAGCCCTTCAGAACTTGGATAAAGTTTTAAAGGTTTGTGAGGATCACCGACTATCCCTTAGCCACGAAAAGTGTTTAATAATGGTGGAACAAGGAATAGTCTTAGGTCATCATATCTCTTCGGAGGGAATAAAGGTTAATCCCAATAAAATTGAGGTCATTCAACAACTGACTACTCCTCAGACGCAAATGAATGTTAGAAGTTTTCTCGGGCATGTTGGTTATTATCAAAGGTTTATATAAGTTTTCAGTAAGATAGCTACCCCTATGTTTTCCCTTCTTTAGAAAGATGTAGAGTTTAACTGGACACCTGAGTGTCGAATATCATTCAAAACCATAAAGGAGAAGCTTGTCTCTACTCCCGTCTTGCATGGGACAAAATGGAATCTTCCATTCCATATCTATTGCGATGCCCCAAATGACGCAATTGGTGTAGTATTGGGGTAGGAAGATGAGAATGGGGGTAAATATGCCATATACTTTATTAGTAAAAATCTAACATCCACTGAGAAAAAATACACTACTACGGAAAAATAATTCTTGGCTGTGGTTCATGCCATTAAAAAATTCCACCATTATATTACATGATATAAAGTTACAGTCTATATAGATCACTCAGCTATAAAATATATAATGAATAAACCTGTAGTTAATGGCTGAATAATGAGGTGGTTACTGCTCCTTCAGGAGTTCAATGTAACAATACTTGACAAGTTGGGGAAATTTAATGTAGTGGAAGACTTTCTGTCTCGAATTAAATAGGAAGATGGTGATTATGCACCGGTGCAAGATGAATTTCCAGATGAAAATCTATTTTTTATTTCGATAAAGACACCTTGGTTCACTATTATCGCCAACTATTTAGCCGCTTCTGAAATACCGCCTATTTTTTCATCAAAACAAAGGAAGCGGCTTATTAGAGAGAGTGCACCATTTAAATGGATTAATGGGATTTTATTTCATTGTGGACTCGATATGGTCTTGAGAAGATGTGTCAGGGCCGATGAAACTTACAGTATTCTAAGAGCCTGTCATGATGATCCTTCTGGAGGTCATTACTTTGCAAAAAGAACTTCTCATAAAGTTTTGGGTGTTGGATATTATTGGCCTTCAATGCATAAAGACATTAAAAAGTATATTAATTGCTGTGATCAATGTCAAAGAGTAGGAAGACCAACTGCTTCTATATAACTTCCCTTGCAACCCCAGGTGGTCCTTGAACCATTCAAAAAATGGGGATTGGATTTCATTGGTACCATAGATCCTTCCTCCCAAGGGAAAAAGTATATCCTTGTGTGCACTGACTACCTAACTAAATGGGTAGAAGTTCAAACCTTATGTGTTGCTAGAGAGGAAAAAGTTGTTGACTTCCTCTATAATAAGATTTTTCTTATATTTGGGCCCCCCCGAACCATTATTATAGATCAGGGACTGCAATTCATGTCCAAAGTTCTTCTGGAATTTACAAACCATTTTCAAGTAAGTCACAAGAAGTATTCTCCCTATCACCCTCATGCAAATGGCCAAGTAGAAGTAACTAATAGGGAGCTAGAAAACATATTGACAAAAATGGTTTCTTCAAGAAGAAGAGATTGGGCTAGAAAATTACCTGAAGCCGTCTGGGCTTACAACACAACATGAAAATCCACAACTGGATTCAACCCCTATGAGCTTGTTTTTGAAAAAAAACCTCTTTTTCCCATTGAGTTTAAACTTCAAACTCTATGAACAACTATGGAGTTGGGTCTAGATCTAAAACGAGCCCAAGTAGAACAAGTTTTATAGTTAAGTGAATTGGATGAGCTTTGTTTAGATGTTGTCCATCAAACCGAGCTGGTTCAACACCAGCAAAAAATTTGGCATGAAAAACACATTAAAGATAGAGAGTTCCATAACGGTGACTAGGCCTTGCTATTCGATTCTAGATATAAAGATCACAAAGGAAAATTTAGGACTCATTGGCTGGGACCATATGAAATTTCTGAAATCTTCTCAAATGACACAGTTCAGCTGAAACCTATTGATGGTGATACATGAGCTCTCTTAGTCAATGGTCATTGCCTATGTATCTACCATAAGCCCATCAACAAATAAGAATTTACAAACTGGTAGAAATGCAGGGAGAAATCCAATGCATTGACTCTGCCAAAGTAGAGTCCACCTAAAAAAAAAAACATGAAAAATTGTAATAAAAAGACATGTGTATCAGTTTGTTTTTAAAGCATTCTTTTCATTAGTTCTTATTTTCGGACTTAACTACATGTTGTCCCCATTTTGTAGGATTTATCATGAAGATAGAGATAACTCCTGGAGCACCTTTCCAATATGCTCCAGAACTTGATGGTCCAGATGCCCAGTGCTCCGAAACTTACATTTTGTCATGACGAAGCTCCGGAAAACATGAACTTTGTTGTGAAGGTGCTCCAAAATTTGTGGACTTTGATGCATAGATGCTTTAGAAATTGCATCTCAACTCATCGCGTCAGATGGTTATTCCTATAGAATTGTGATTGGTGGAGAAAAGCTCATGAAGCTCGAGTTCATTCATACATAGCCATTTTTCTTCTTTCTGGCTGCATCTTTCGACGATGCTCTAGAATCTTCGTTCGGTTGTTGCTCTGGCTGCATATTTCGATGATGCTCCAGAATCTTCCTTCGGTTGCTGCTCCGATTACATATTTTGACAATGCTGCAGAATCTTCTTAGGTTGCTGGTCCGACTGCATCTTTCAGCGATGCTCCAGAACTTTTTTATCTTCTTCGTTTTGAATGCATGCCATCAACTGTGCTCCAAAACTTAGTCATGGGTTTCGAGCACATGTTCAAAAGTGTGCTCTGGAACTTATCCATCTTCATTTGCCGCATTTTTCCATAAAATTTGAATTTCCTCGATGCTTTGATTGTCACAAATCTATACACATGCCTTCCTTTATTTTTAAAAGTTTGCCTTGTTATAAATGAAAGCCGCTATCTTTTCATCATAAATGGAAGCCACCACGATAGCCTATCTTCATTGATGACTCCGTCATTTGCTAGCTTCATTACCCATGTCATAATAACTATGCTGTCACCTCAACCAATACCATTTAATCATCCTATCAAATCAATAAAGTTACGATATCTTCAAGCGATCATAGACTGTAAGTAAGTACTAATTTATTTTAAGCAAGTAGTTATTTTTGAATAAGGTGTAATTAATTGGCACAAGTTCTCCCTTCCTAATTTAGTAACTTGAGCCATTCAGTGATTAACTACTAGTACAACACTCTTTTCGCACTCACCCATGCAAATTAGCATCATTGCACAGTAAGCTCCAAGCAAAGACAAAATAAATAATCACTTTTTGATTATATTTTCAAAAACAACTGTGCACAAGCTTCTCGCACTGTTGAATTTTTAGCAGGGTGATAGATAAGAGACATAAAATGAGGGGTGCAAAGAAGAAATCAAAGCCGGCTTCAGCGGAAAAATTATTGGGATTAAGTAATATTTTCAGTTTGTTTGAGGAAGTGGGTTGGTTAGATTTCATCAAAAATTTTGAAGGATACAATGAAAAGCCGATGAATGCATTTGTAGAGAATTAATCCAATGGTCAGGTGAAACCTCATGGGAAGTGCTTTAAGGTGAGTCCAAAAATAATTTCTTGCCTCTCAGGGTTAGATAATTCTGACATTAAATTATTAGAAACATCTCAAATTACATATAAAAAATTATCATAATTATTCCTTAGAGAGGGAGACCCTCAACCTATGATAGTTATCAGTACTATGGGACAAAATAAAGGGTTTCAACGAACCTATATCTTAGAACCTTGGGGAACAATGGTTGGATGGATCATAAAATATTTCACCTGTGAAGGAAAACTCACTACTGTAGTAGGACCTGCATTTCGTATGTTAATACATTTGTGTCATGGGAAAGAAAGCCCTGCTGTTAAGGTTAATTTGCCTCACTTTTTGAGTGATTATGTCAATTCCTCTATAGAAAGATAAAAAACTAGTTCAGGGCCATTAAAACACCATGGATTAATTCAACTAATTTGTAAATACCATTTCCGGAAGAAGCCTGAGAGCAAATGGGAAATTTTTTTGTGGAAATTTGAAAAATCGTTGCCTAAAAGAAAATCAGAACTAGGGGAATCCTCTAGACAAGTTGTTTCACCTTCCGGAGTAGCTTCCCCTGAGGCCTTAAGAGCTCCTGAAACCCAAATTCCCACAACCCCTGGTGAGGAAGTGCCATAATCTGTAAGCGAGGAATTTAAAACCCCAGATCAGCTAGAGGATGTTAAAATTATTCACCCAAGTGTAGAAAACATTCCCCTTAGGAAGAGGAAAAGAAGAAAAAATATCACTTATCAGAATGCCACTCCCTTGAGAAGAAGCAAAATATTATCCTTTTAGTCTATAGAAACCCCAGTACAGAGTATAGGAAGTAGTTCAAAGAAAGAGAAGTCCAAGAAGCAGCAAAAGCCCATAGAAACTATTGATCCTATTGGTGATGAAGAAATGAGGGAAGCAAGGGAGAAAATTCATCAGTCCCCGGAAAAAGAGACTTATGTTGAAGAAAGGCCTTCCCATCTAGAACGTGAAAAAGAAACCCTTGTTAAAGAAATGCCTTCCCACATAGAGTATGAAGAAGAAGCCCTTGCTGAAGGAATTCAGGAAATAGAAAAGGAGCAATCTCCTCCTTCCATGGAGGTTGAGGACTGTGTTTTAGGGAACTTGTCCCCTATTGTAAATAGAGTTGTTGAGACAGTTGAAAATGAAAATGCTAATGCAGAGTTAGAAAAACTAAGATTAGAAATTGATGAGCTAAGAAGTCAATTGCACAAAAATAAGGAACATATTTAAATGCAACAAGAAGAAATAACAGTATATATTACTGTGATAACGAAAAGAGATCAGGAAATTCAGAATTTAAAATTGCAGATACAAGAAAAGGATACATTCATCAATGAATTGCAAACAAAAATTTAGAATTGGGATCAAGAAAATAGGACACATAGTGCTGATCTGTTTGATAAAGAAAAAGAAATTGAAATTTTGAAAAAGAATTTTACGCTTAGTTTGCAGCTTTTGAAGAAGAAAAGAAGAGACAAAAAGAAGAACTAAATGCTTCCCTTAGTAGGATTGTGGAATTAGAACAAGATTTATAGGAAAAGACCAATAAGCCAATGGTGGAATCAAATGGAGTTCAGACGGAACCAATTGTAACTAATTGGTTCCAAGTTCAAATTCCTCCATTATTAATGAAATGGATGGAACGGTGTTATTTCCTAAGAAATTCCAAGATTGAAAATTACAAGTTAAAAATGGAGATGGTACTGTTAAAAGAGTCATTTCATAAAGCCTATAGGGGAAAGCAAGATGCATGCCATATAGCACAATTTATTTTATCTTGTAGAAGGCCATCAAGGCTATATTCAATGTTTTTAAATGAACAATGGTTAATATGAAAATTGCCTAGAATTTATAATGATCAGCCATATGAACCTGATGATAAAGAATTTGTTAAAATGTTTGTAAATTAAACTCCTGAAGATCAAGATATGTTATGTGAATTCTTTGTTCATGATCTTCTATTAGAAAACCATACTGATTTCTTCATTAACCTTTTTGTTGGAGAAGTGCAACTGAGATCTTTGCTATCTACCATGAGAAATCAGATTCATTGGTAAGAGCACAATAGGGAATATGCTCAAGCAGAGAAAAATGTGGGTCTTCAAATAAGATCCCCTAATAGTAGACCTACAGATTTTAAAGCTACCTTTTTAGCTCTTGCATTGGATGAGAAAATGAAAGAAAGATATGATGGAAGCCTCCAACTCTGTTACAACCATTTCATGGAACACGGGCATAAATTGATTGGTCCAACTTGGCATGCTTGTGAAGAAAGATACACTCCATTACCGACATATCTAAAGAAATGAGAGGTGATTTCCCCTCTTAATATCAAATGGTCCTTTAGAAGAGCAGATGCCTTGGCTAAAATCCTGAAAAACCTCAGAACAAATTGGATAGGGATGAGGTATAGACCTCCCTTGTTACTCTTTCCACCTCCTGCTTTTCATATTAATATAAATAAAAATGATAAAACCTTCAATGAATGGCAAGAGGGAGTTGATTTTCATAGAGGCTTCCTCCATGCACCTATAGAGTTTGATAAAACAACAAAGGATCTATATGATCTTAGTGCTAAGTATGAAGAATGGAACAGAGAACAGGGCTACCACCAAGGGGCAGGAGGACCTGCCAAGAATTAGGAAGGGGGGGAAATGATGAGGTAAAGATAACCTCATCATAACAATACAATAAATTCCTATTCCATATATGCAAAATCATTATCCTCTGCCAATTAATTAAACTTTAGGAGAAATAATTGCTCGTCTTTTAAGGAAAAATTGTACAAACTTTATTTCTTATGATTTATTGAAGTATCTTGCCAATACAGATTTAATGGGTTGTTTTGAGTATTTTGTAGGATAATAATTGGTCATCAAGCAGCAGTTGTAAAGAATTCCACTAACACGTGCTCCAAAAAGGATTAAAGATGTGCGCTGGAATTATGCTCCAGAACTTTAGGTTGATGGACCGAAGTTATAGTTGATGTTAGTTTTAATTTTTGTTATATTTTTTAAGTTCAAATACTTCATGGCTTGACTTGAGCCTCTTTAATATCTATGTAATGGGTTTTAAAGATATAAATGTCCGTTTGTAATCTATTATAGACTTTTTCAATGGTCATCTACGCCATCTAAAATATAGGACTTAGTTAGAAGTTTTCTATAAAGATGTAATCCCCCGAAGCAAAAGATAACAAAAAATGTAATAATGTTATGTTGTCAACATGTTTCCTGAATACATATGAATAAAGAGATTATTACATACCAATTTTTGAGTTGTTGAGTATGGATGGAAATTATTTTTAATGGAAGAACTTTCAAATCAATTGTGTATGTGACCTGAGGACGAACATAATACCCGCGAGCTGGCCACTCGAGGGAGAGTAGATTAAATAGATGAGTATTTCCTTTGTGTTATTTTTTTTATTGCATGCATGATAATTATGAGTATAGTCACTTGCATATGTTAAATCTTGTAGGAGTCATTAACACTATTGTTGTAGAGTCTGAAGTTTTGGAGCACTCACTGTCTGTTATTTCTGTAGTAAGCTAGTTGTTGTGAACCGTTTATTTATTGTATTCAATTCAATGTTTCCTAGTTTGTTTTCAAGTTTTTCTACTTCTGTAGTTCATACGCTTTTCAGTTTAATTGGTTCCATGCTTTCTTATTTAGTTATCATGCTTTCTAGGTTATTCATTTTATGCTTTTTAGTTTAATGTACTCTCAACTTTCTTTAAGATAAATTGTTTTCCAGTTAGATAGTTAGGTGGCCTTAGGTTAAAAATTAACATTAGTTGCTCTAAAAAGATAGAAAATCTAAGGGAGATAGTCGAGTTTTCTTCTATTGCAAACTGCCTTGGACACTGCCTGGTCAACATATTGAACTTTTATCTTCTAAAGTAATGGGACCTAACGACAACCTATCAACCTCGACCCCCTCTTGAACACATGGACGCACCGTTGAATGCTTGCTAGAGAGATTTGGCTATTGGAGGGACCTTAGGCTGACAGAGCTTCAGTTGTAGAAGTGTTTTTTCCAAGAGTAGAAGAGATTGAGAAGTGAAGTCAAGTTGGGGAGAAGCTTGAATGAATGAATGAACCCCCAAAATGAGAGAAAATGAGGGGTTTTATTGCATGCAAGGGTGGAAAAGAGTTGTTACACCCAAAGACTTGTCTGCAGGGACATGTGTCAAGAACCAAGATTCGAGATTCACCATTTCAAACTCAGAAAATTGCCAAGACGCTAGCGCACTGTGTAGATGTTCGCATGTCATGCAAGGGTCCAAAACATAAGTTTTTGAGAAATGGGTCACTGGGCTACTATTGCTTCACCATTGGACCACATGGAGCAAGAATCATGAAATTCCAACCCATGGGGTTTTTACCATTAATACTTTTAGGTGTCATAAATGCTAGGCAAAGTGCAAAAATGCAAAATTGCCCCTAGGTGCAATTTTGCGACATTACATTTTGCCCCCAATTTAGTGGGCTTGATTTTGGGAAAAATCGACCACATTAAAGTAGAAAAGAAAAATTTCACCCAAACTTGAAGTTTTATGAGTTTTCATGTGAAAAGAGGGTACCGTAAAGGTCACAGAGGTCAAGCTGGCCAGTATTGAAGATACCCCCAACAATCAAACTCATCAAGAAGTGCAGGACCTATCATGAAAAATTGTGCAAAGTTTTACTCTGCAAAACTCAACTTTAAGTCAGTCCCAAAAATCGAAAGAATCTACAATGGCGAGAAGAATGGTCAAGAAAAAATTCGATGAATCGAAAGAAAAATATGTTAAGGAGGTGACTATATGCCCCCTCTTGAGTTTACCCCTAGCTAGGTGGGGAAAAATCAAGAGAAACTGGGGAGCCACAAACTACAGGAAAAATGGGCCCTGGGGGGCCTATATATACCTAGGTGGGCCTCGAGAAGGGTCATTTGCACTATTCATCATGAGGATTTTGTTGACTTTTGTGAGAGAAAAGTCATCAAAATGCTGAGCAGATGCGAGTACAAGGATCCGAGGCTAGACCAGCTATGTGCAGACATCACCGAGGGTTTGGAGGTTGACCAAGTAGGCCTCGAAACCACATCGTTTAGCATTTTTTAGTGATTTTTTGCACTTTTCAACTTTTTACAGTGCATGTGCCCTGTATGTGTGTGCATCTTCGATACGTGCTGGTGTCTAGGACCAGCACTATCATCCCAAGGATGCATTGGCATACAAGGAACATGTTTTCATCCTTGCGCCATTAATGGCGATTTTGGACACCTACATGATGCACAGACGTCTGTGCGGGGCACACATGTCCTACAATGTTTGTAGCTTAGATTTTTTGTAATTGACCAGGTATTGATGCATGCTTGTTTTTTTTTTAGGATTATCTAAAGATCAGGGAGCATCTCGAGGGGTAGATGCTACAATTATTTTGAGATCAGATGGATCGCCTCATAGATGATGAGATCACCCATCTATAACGTGTCGATCTCTGGCATGCATACACCATGCCAAAGATGCTATATCATGACAGGATGCTGATGGTGTTGATGGAGAGATGGGATGCCACCACCTCAAGCTTCCAGTTACCGACTGGAGAGATGACCATCATGCTAGAGGATGTATACCACATCCTTGCTCTCCCCATCTATGGCCGACGAGTGGAGCTTGATGATACTCACTCAGTGAATGAGCGATCAAATGGGGTCTGATACTGCTCTGGCCAGACAAATGATGGTGACGGGACCAGGCACATCTACACCCAATAGTTTGACCAGGCTTAGACCACTGCCCCTCTACTACGTCATATCATGGTGGTCACCATCGCTTCATGGGTCACTATAGATGCATGAGGCTCTCACCTTCATAGGGGCCTCATATACATCATCTGGGAGATGGTGGAGCAGCACACAGTTATTTCATGGGGGTGAATACCACAACCTGATTGCGTGCACACTCTTGCAGGTGTGGGCTTTTGCCCACATCTTGTGCACTAGGCTAGAGGGGTACTTGTAGGTGCAAGACTACACTGTCCCAATGGACCATTGGTACGAGCTCACTTAACAGTGGAGGCATGGTGACCTGTAGTTTTGGTGGTTGCAGTTTGACACCATGATGCCAGACAGGATTAGATGGAGACCCCACCAATTTTTCTAGTGGGTTGATGATCGTAGGTTCCTTTGGAACCTATAGTGCGACCGGTTCATCCTCGACCGCACTAATTTTATTATCATGCCCTACTACTAGAGTCAAGTTATGTGACAACACGGGGGATCCAAACTATCCCACCTCCTATCCTGACATACACTTGAGTTGTGTGGAGTGCGGCGAGGCCGAGGGATCGTCTACGCCCCACCTTAGCAAATGTCCACCTCTTTGATGATGATGTTGACGACACTAATCTACCGCCAATGGGGACTATAGATAATGTCGATGTGGCTCAAGATTTTCCAATGTGGTGGGCAGCACATCGTCCCACCCCCATTTTTCCATCAAATGCCCCCATGGGGATCTTGGTCCATAGGGGGACATGCCACCACAACCACTTAGGTAGAGGTGGAGGTGCTGAGGTAGTAGCGACAAGAGGGAGGAGGGTTAGCCAAAGGAGCAGGAGCAGGTCGAGGAGGCTAGAGCAGCTTCACCAAGGTTGAGGTGACAATAGAGGATGTCCTCCCCTCTGCTAGCTACTCTGATTTCATCAACACCACCAGTTTTTATAGCACCTGGGGTAGCTCCTGACACCAACGTCATAGGATCGAGTGCTTCTCCAACCCCTGACCCATTATGGTTGCCAATGGACCCAAGTATGATCGTTGTTTATGCTATTTCATTTAAGTACTTTAAGTTTTTGTCTCATGTGTACGTATATCGTGTTTTGGTTTTAGCATCTATACACTTTGTGGTACTGATATACATTCTCCTTTTGTGGTTGTAGTGGATACCTAGGGATGGACTAGGTTCTTCACCTAGTGCATATTAGAGGCGGCCCTTGCTGTGTCGATCCACGGGGCAGACTTAGATGCATACCAACCAGTCTCAATGGGACGTCATGTCCACCATTTCAAGCTAGTAGTGCGTCTGAGGACTGCATATGAGGAGGCATAGGTGGAGATCTTGTAGAGGATTGATGATGCTACCACAGTCTGAGGGTAGCACGACCAGCTATCGAGGGAGTTGTGGACAACACTCATAGAGAGAGACACAACCATGATGAGGGTTGATATCACCGAGCAGGTGCGTGATGCCCTTCAGAGCCATCTCGATGACCTCGCGAACAACCAATAGTCGTGATCCTGGCAGGTGACCAGCAACTATAGAAGGAGCTCGTCTAGGTCCGTATGCAAATATGCTCCCTCTAGGGAGGGATCAGGGGGATGCACATAGTCATGTCTATCTCATGCTCACACTATTCGAGATCTATCTCCACTATGTAGCCCTGCTCACAGCCACAACAAGATCTAGAGGGTTCTGAGAGACATGTGCCCATGCCATAGAGAGCCTCCTTTTATACATCAGTTTTGTAGCCATGATACATATATATTTGTAAGCCTTTTTTGTATAGACATTGATACACATATACGGTAGCCACTCATTTTTTTGATGACAGTGGCCTGATACATGTATATGACTTTTGACATTTATACATATATACATGAGATACTGATTCTAATATTATGGAATTATTTATTTGATGTGTATGTTCCTTAATTTCATGAATGGTGATGCTATGGACTGTATATATGTGTATGGATGTATGTTTACATTAGATGCTATCATGATTTAATGAACACACATGGATTTTTGTTAATTAAATACAATGATGATCTAATTGCTTAAAAAAATGTAATGTAATGCATAGATACATAGCATAGTAAAACACATGTATGTATGTTTCTCACACACACATAGTTATATCATAATACCAATTTTTTTCATAATGTGTTAATGAATAAATGTCAGCATATGCGATGCTACAACCCTTAAAGGGTGAAAATTGCAGATATGACACATTAGATACTATGCATAGTATTGACAGAGATGCATTGCATTAACAGGTTCTTTTAGAGGTTTCCCACCCATAGACGATAATCCGTAGGCACTCAAGCCATACACGAAGATGACAATGTAAGGGCCCACCAATTAGGACTGAATTTTCCCCTTTGATCAAGCAACACATTTACATTTCTCTGATTCTTGTAGAGAACCAGGTCACCTACCTTGAAATTTTGAGGAAGTACACTTTGATTATATTGCCTGGATAATGATCATTGATAAGCTTTAAGATGATCGAGGGCCTGTAGTCGGTGCTCATCGATCATCTCTAGCTAATGCAAATAATTAGCTCAATAAGTTTCATCATCAATCAAACCTTTAAGGGAAGCCTACAAAGATGAAATTTCCAACTCTAAAGGCATGATAGCTTCGACACCATACATGAGGTTGTAGGGCATTGTTCCCGTCGCTGTACAAACACTCGTGTGAGAGGCCCATAAAGTGTATGTTTAATTGAACATTCCAATCCTTACCATGTTTATTAACTATTTTGTGAAGAATGAGTTCAAGAGTCTTGTTAGATGCTTCCGCTTGGCTGTTAGATTGAGGATAATATGGTGTAGAAAATCTATATTGAATGTGAAACTTCTCTAGGAATTGCTTTACTTGTTCTTGAATGGCATACCATTATTAGAAACAAGTGTAGAAGGTAATACAAAATGAGAAACGATGTTGTTCAGAAGAAAACTACAAATAGCTTCAACATTCATAGATTGAAGCAGGATGGCTTCGACCCACTTCGTAAAGTAATATGTAGTAGTGATGATATAAGTGTGTCCTTTAGATGAAGGAGGTGATATTTTTTTGATAATATCCAACCCCCATTTTGCAAATGGCCAAGGAGAGGTCTAGTTTTGTAACTCTTGTGTAGGTGCATGAATAAGATGACTATGTTGTTGACATTGTGGGAATTTTTTAACAAAGTCAAAGGAATCTTGTTCCATCATTTTCCAAAAGTACCCCATGTGTATCAATTTCCACACTAGGGATTTACTACCAAAGTTACCACCCCCATAACCTGAATGGGATTCTCTAAGAACAAGGGGTATTTCCACTTTAGTGAGACATCAAAGAAGCAAGCCATTGTAATACTTTCGGTAAAGAACGTCTGAAAAGACAACGTAACGAACTGAGAGCTTTCGTATACGAGTGCGATCATTTTTTGTCACCTCATCGAGGGAGTTTTCAGTCTTCAAATAGTTATAGATGTGAGAAAACCACTCTCCTAAGTCTACGTGAGAGCACACAAAAGCATCAAATTTAGGTTGATCAAAAATGACAAGAGACCAAAGGACTTGAACCACAAAGTTGTATTCTTTTGTATCCTCATTCGAAGGTACCAAGGAGCTAGCACTCACCATGGCATCTGCATGTCAATTCTCCCTCCTAGGGATGTTGTCTATTGTGAAAGAGGAGAATCGATTAAGGAAAAAGCAAGGTCTCGATACCAAGACAACTTACTTTTCTTAGCCTGACAGGTTCCTATGATCTGATTCACAATAAGCTCAAAGTCACCAAGTATACAAAGATGTCTTATTTTTAGTGTGATCATGGCATGCAAGACAATAATGAGGGCTTCGTACTCAGCGATGTTGTAACAAGGAAAGTCCAATTGAAAGGAGAGAGGGACCGAATTACCTTCAGGTGATATTAGAACCACACCTACTCTGGAGCCAGTCTAACATCTCAACCCATCAAAGTACATTTTCCATTCAAGGTCATGATTGATTACAAAAATGTTCTCTTTAGGAAATAAGTCCAAACTCGGGAAGGAGCACGATGAAGGAGCGTTCACTAGTTGATCGGCAACCGCTTGAACCTTTATCGACTTCTGAGTAATAAAATTTATGTCAAACTCAAAAAGCAACATCACCCATTTTGCTAACCTCCCAGCAAGATCAACACTGGAGAACAAGTGTTTTAGAAGATCACTTTTTACAATAACGTGTGTCTCAACATGAAGAAGGTAGTGTCTTAGCTTCTACATTGCAAAGATAAGAGCAAGACACTTCTTATCCATGGATGAATAATGGGTTTCATAATCAACTAAGACACAACTAATATAGTAGACCACTCTCTCTTTCTCGACATCATCATATTGAGTGAGGAAAGTTGCCAAAGCATACAGTGATGCAGCAAGGTAGAGCAAAAAGGGTTTATCCTGCATAGACGAAATTAATATGGGAAGATTGGACAAATAGGTTTTGATTGACTCAAAATCCTTCTAGAACTCTTCATCCCATACAAAGCAAACATCCTTCTTTAATAAGCGAGTGAAAGGAATGGTATAATGATCAACCAATTGAGATACGAATCTACGAATTTCCTAAATCTTCCCTTGTAAGCTTTGAAACTTAGTTATATTCCTAGGTGAAGGCATGTTATCAATCACATCAATCTTATTTGTATCGACCTCCATTCCACGATGAGAGACTATAAATCCCAAAAAAATTTCCGTGTCTATGTTGAAGACACACTTAAGAGGATTAAGCCTCATCTTATAGAGTTGAAGCCTTTCAAAAATAAGATGAAGGTTTTTTATGTGATCTTGATGAGTTATAGATTTTTCCAAGATGTCATCAATGTAGTCTTCTAGAATTTTATGAATGAAGTCATGAAATATTAGGGTCATTTCCCACTGGTAATTTACTCCAGCATTCTTTAACCCAACGGGAATGACCACATAACAAAAGGTACCCCAAGGGGTAGTGAAGGCTATATTGTACTGATCTTTCGGGTTAATACGGATCTGATTGTAACCCGAGAAACCATCCATGAATGATAACAAGGCATGGCCTATAGTCGAGTCCACAATCATATCTATATTAGGTAATGGAAAATCATCCTTAAGAGAAGCCTTATTAAGATCATGAAATTCAATGCATATACGAATATGGCCTTCAGGTTTACTAATGACAACAATATTTGAGATCCAAGGGGAATAGTTGATTGGATGGATAAAGCCTGCTTTCAACAACTTCTCTATCTCAGACTTAACCAACAACGCAACCTTGGGATTAATATTTCAATTTTTTTGCTTAACTGGCTTGGCATCAGGACATAAGACAATATTGTGAACCACTATAGACTCATCAATGCTGGGAATGTCCTCATACGTCCAAGAAAAAATATCAGGGTGAGAATGTAAAAGATCAAAATGTTCCTTAGCTTCTTTGGAAGAAAGGCATCTCCCAATCTTAATCACCTTTTCAGAAGACTTAGGATCCATAAAGACTTTAGTAGTATCTCCCTTGAGGAGAGAACTACAATATCTAGGATGCGATATTAGAACATCATTATCAACATTAGCTAGAGGGCCCTCCTCATCAATACTCAAGATAAATTCTCCAAAATATGCCTGTTTATTCAAGTGATACAAGAATCGTCTCTTATGATGAAAAGGAGGCAATGTGGAGTAGGCACCTAAGAATTCCTCGAGTGCTTTATCCAAAGAGAAAACATCTAAAGGGAATTTTTTTGGCCTGCACACCATCCTCTATTAGTTCACTATGGATGAAACTAAGTGGTTCAAGCGAAATCATATTAACACTCCACCAAGGTTTCTGCTTAGATTGTTCAATAGAGCATCCCAAACCCAGATAGCACTTATGAGGCTTAAACTGGATAGGGACTTGGATTCCTTGTTCATTGTTCAATACATCCAAGGCCTTTTTCGACCATAGTCGTACTAAGAAGCGAGTCTATATCCAAAACCGTAATGGGTTTGTAAAACCTTAAAAGGCAGTGGTTCCACATAGAGAGCTTCATTCCACCAATGAACATCAGACACATCTACGAGGGCACAACCATCTCCTTTACTTGATTCACAAAAATTAACCTCCTTAGCAAGGGTGGGACTGTCCTCCTCGGTAGGGGGGTGACTGGTCTCTTGAATAGGATCACAATTTTCTTTCCCAACAGGAGCGTTATCCACTTCTTTATCAGAGGTATTCAAGGTTATAATAAGTTTTAGATGAGTGGGGATCACTTTGTATTCCCCAATAAATAATTTAGAAAACTCCAAGGATCCCCAATCATCACCAAGAAATGCATTAGATTCAGAAGTAGACGGGGAGGACTTAGGACTTTCTGCTTTAGGTTGTTCTTTAGCAACATTCACTTCAGGGACAACCTCCATGGAAGGTATCGCCGAGGAGCACGTCATCACATCCGAAGTTAAAGAAGGAATACAATTCTTAAGAGTGGAGACAACCAAAGCTCGACCAACAACTACCAGTTCACAAAGGTGAACAACTTCTAGGTCAGCTTTGACCATGACTACTCGATTATTTACAACAAACTTTAAGGAGTGATGTAGAGTAGAAGTTACAACAACCATAGCATGAATCCAAGGTCTCCCCAGAAGAAGATTATAAGGAAAAGGGACATACATCACATAAACCAAGGTGGGTAAGGTAATGGGGCCTAGCTGCAAAGGCAATCTTATCGTTCCTAGAGCATGACGACCAACATTATCGAACCCACGAATATACAATGAAGAAGCAACTAGAGAAGAAGAATCAACTTTAATCTCGGGTAACAGATCGATACCATAAATGTTGAGATTTGAACCAGTGTCAATGAGGGCACCTAATACCAATGGTATTAACATTAACTATAATCATTGAGGGATCTGCTTGTTTCTATATATCCGAAGGCGGGAGTTCCTATGGATAGAATGTGATATTTGATGAGTCTACATGAATATGAGCCATCAATGAATTAACATCCATCAGCCTAGCAAAGGAAAGCAAGAGAATCCTCTGCAAGGCTTCCTAAATCATTTCCTGATAAACTAGAGCGATCTGAAGCAAATCCCAAAGTAAGATCTTAGTCAGAGTAGCATGAAGTTGTTCGACAAAATCATAATCACTAGGTGCTTTAGCCATAGGTTTAGGTGCTGGAGGAAGAATTGGCTAAGATGGTGGTAAAGAAGTAGGAGTTTGAGTAGGTTGAGATTTAGGAAGAGAGTTGTTGATCCAAGTCCTATTTGTTTCTTCTTGTATTATTTGTGTGCCCAACAACATTATAAGATGTGGATTTCATAGCTTTTATGAACCTTGAATACAAGTATGGCGAATCATCGTGATATTAGATTCCATAGACAAAATGATTCTTTCTAGGAGAAGGGCTAGTCGGAGTCAAGTAAATGACAAGCTTTTGAGGGCTTGGAGAAGCCACATAGACCACCACAATATTTACCGACTCATTAGCTTGCATAGAAGGAGTTTTCTCAAAAGATTTATAGATAGGGGAAGACACCTCTAAGAAATCATCTAGAGAATAATACGACATATCAAAATATTCCTTAGAAAAAGCATTATCATAGACATTAAAACATTGTACAAATAGATCCAACATGTTTCACATTGGGTTCACCAAAATGTGAGATAAGGGGATTCATTGCTCACGAGCCTCTTTGTTCTCAAGAGAATCCCACAAAACAAACCACCCTTATCCACCTCAACATATGTTGAATGAAGAAATTGAAAATAAAGTGTATCTAGATTAATTACTAGAAAAGACTACTTCATAACCTGAGAGAGTAAAGCTTCTAGATTTCCACCTTCGAAAGAGAAGCTCTCAGCCAAAGGAGTACAACATGAATTCAAGACACAAGTGTGACATGTTAGAGTCTAAATGATGCGCTGTCATCCTAAGCAATAGAGGGCTCAATGACTCAAGCAAGTAAACCAAAGCTTCACTTTCTAACCTAGATCTGAGGTTTATTTAGAAAAATAACAAGATAAAGAACAAAACCTAGAAGAAGACACAAAGAGAGCCAAGAGGGAGCTTACGAATAACAGACATCTGAATCTTCAATCTGAGCTCCGCTTTAACAACCTGCACACAAGATGAATGAGGAAAAATATTGGGGTTGTATAGGGGCTTGCCGTAGTCAAACCCCCACTTTGGTGTTCCCACCTCCAAAGATATCTAGATAGATAGAGAGAGAGAGTAACCAAAATAGACAAAATGAAGTGGTGAAAGCAATCTCCTCTTTAGGAGAACCCGCACCACCAAGTAGTAAATGAACAAAGAGATCTAATCTATTCACAAATATAAAAGAGCGAGAGAGCATTACCAATAGGCCTCGACCCCCTCTTGAACAAACAAACACACCTTTGAATTCTTGCTAGAGAGATTTGGCTGTTGGAGGGATCTCAGTCCGACAGATCTTCGCTTGTAGAAGTGTTGTTTCCAAGAGTAGAAGAGATTGAGAAGTGAAGTCAAGTTGGAGAGTAGCTTGAATGAATGAATGAATCCCCAAAATGAGAGAAAATGAGGGGTTTTGTTGCATGCAAGGGTAGCAAAGAGCTGTTACACCTGAAGACTTGGCTACAGGTGTAGAAGTTGATAAATCCAACTTCGCAGAACCCAAGAACACCTACATGCAAAAATACCTGTCACAAGAGAAGAATGGAGGAAAAGCAAGAATTGCTCTAAAAATTGAGAGATTATTATTCAGAGAGAATAAAATAAAATACAATGATCAATCCTTATAAAAGGAGATTGTGCAACCCTAAAGAAACCCTAAAGGGAAAATGTATTTAATAATTAAAATAATTATTAAATACCTACAATGCATAACTAAGTGAATCTTAAGAAAGGAATACAAGGTGACTTAAGTAAGCTAATTAAGTGAAATAAACCTTTTACTCTTAACACCCCCCCTTAAGATGAACTTAGGGAGTAGCTACAAACTAAATGCATGAAAGCAATGCAACTACAAGCTAGAAAGCAAACAAGGGTCCCGACAACTAGGCCTGATCAGGTACCCGAATACAACCAATTTCTATAAAGTAGAGTAAATGAGAAAACCTAGTGGGAAAAAACTCCTCTCCAAAAAGAGATGCAAAAAAAGAAAGTACAAATGGAATGTCTCAAGAAACTCTCTCAAGAACATATGCATATATACAGTTAGATACCCCCCCACGAGAGAGAGTGGAGACTCCAAAGCCCCCCCAGAATGAAAGAACCCTTGTGCCAATGATCAAACTGATGTGTCTCCTCGGAGGAAGAAATAGATCCAACGGTCAAGGAAGAGGAAATCCCTGGATGTGAGGTGAAAATGGAAGTTCTAGATGATGCTTACTGAAGAACTGAACTGTAGCATGAGTGTCTGAATAACAGAATAGTGAATCAAACAACTCAAGATGATCTTGAAATGGAATCTCCAATGAAGAAGGGATAACAGGTGTGTTGAATCTGTCATCTGTGAGGAAAGGAATATCCTCTGATATGGCCTCAACAATTGCACTTGATGGCTTGATGAGTGGAGCAAAGGGAGAATTTATTTAATAATTAAAATAATTATTAAATACCTACAATGCATAACTAAGTGAATCTTAAGAAAGGAATAAAAGGTGACTTAATTAAACTAATTAAGGAAATAAACCTTTTACTCTAATAGCAAGGACATGTGTCAAGATCCAAGATTTGAGATTCCCCATTTCAAACTCGAAAAATTGCCAAGATGCTAGCGCAGTGCGCAGGTGTCCAAAACACAAGTCTTTGGGAAACGGGTCACAAGGCTAATGTTCACCATTGGACCACATGGAGCAAGAATCATGAAATTTTGACCCATGGGGTTTTTTCCATTAATAATTTTAGGTGTCATAAATGCTAGGCAAAGTGTTAAAATGTGAAATTGCCCCTAGGTGCAATTTTGTGACATTACACTCTTCCCAAGTTCATTAATGAACTTTGGAGAGTAGGGTGTGAGTAAAAAATCACTTTTCTCAACTCCCAATGACTCAAAATCGCCACATTCATCCATGTGGACTTTTGAAGGGTCATATCATGCCCTAAGGATAATATCATGTATCAAAGAAGTCCCCTTTCCATAGGTATAGAACCTAGGGTTCTATTTTTTACAAAGACCAATAAAATTGACCATACAACACCTTTTAAAGAC
Source organism: Sequoiadendron giganteum (assembly GCA_007115665.2). Taxonomy (NCBI): domain Eukaryota; kingdom Viridiplantae; phylum Streptophyta; class Pinopsida; order Cupressales; family Cupressaceae; genus Sequoiadendron; species Sequoiadendron giganteum. The sequence continues at coordinate 346,978,540 of CM021109.1, read as the reverse complement.
CCACTCAAACACAAGTATGAAATTCAAGACTCAATTAAGGGTTCCCAAAATCTAATCCCACTTACACACTTAATCACATGAATTAACACTTAAACACCTCACAAAACACACTTACACATAACTCACAAGAATAAGCCCCATAAACACATTTGCACATTAACATAAAATCCCAATTATTTTTAAGTAATGGGTTTTGAAATTAAAAATTCATAATGAAGTATTATATTAGGCTCTAAATAGTTTCCCCTTTTCTATTGGCATAATTTCCTACACATTAGTCACCACAATAATATATCCAACATACAAGCATGGTTAGGTCATAATAATTGATCACATTATTAGTTAGCCTAAATTTTCAAAAAATCAATTGTTGATAATTTATCTAACTGATATCTTATACAATATAACAAAATGTATCTTTACCTCAAGGTGATTGAAATCATCAATATGGGATTACTTAACCAATCTAATTTACCTTTAGATTTGGGTAGGGTTACCTTCATGCATGCATGATAATGATTGTCCATCTATCTTGTATAGTTACTCAGAAGGTATTGAAGAACCTGGTCCGTCCTATGGCTAACATCTACCTTGGATAACATGAAACACATTAGTAACTCATCCAAATAATAACATAATTTCTCTCTTCTAGGTTAGTTTAATTTGTTCATTGCAAGGTAATTATTGATCAAAAATAACTTCATCATTGTATATTAAATATTAACTCAATTGAATAGTTACTTTGCTAATTCTAATATTGCACAATAATTTACCTTATAATTTCTAAGACATATTTAAGAATTACATGTGCATGATGTAACCATTACAATTAGGTAACAACCTTGAAATAAAAATCTTGAAATGAAATACAAAAGTCATCGGGGTCATTCATAAAACAATATCCAATTTCCTTTGTTATATAGTTATACTCATATTATAGTGTTTAGAGAGAGAGGAAGAAGATAATATTTATTTGGCTTACTCATGTGTCTAATGGCATCCTTAATCATCACAATCACTCAATACTTTATTAATCACTCTTGATCTATCTAACCATCAATTAATGAGTCTACTAAAGAAATTAGAATCATATTAGTCACATGCAAGGTGGGTCCTTACACCAAATAGTCTTCAAGAACATTAGGTGTCTATAAAGTGAGGAATAAAAAATAAATGAGATATACTTTCGATTTTTACTTATACCTCCTTAGGTATGAAAATTAGTCCACACATCCAAACGATATAATTACAATATTTATACCATGTAAATTATTCCTTCATGAATGCATAAGAGAAAGATTATGTCCAACAACACCTAAGAGATGTGTCTTTATCCTTGACATGTATTTGTGACCAATAAATTATTAAAGAATTAAATTTTAGAACCTAATTCATACAACTCTAGTGGAAAAAAGATAGAAGATCATAGGACACAAAAGCCAAAATGAAAATAGAAAAATAATAAAATAAAAATGACCAAAAATGAAAGAAAAATAAATTTTCCTAATCTACCTACTTGTTGGTGTGGGTTTTGACAAACAAATGTACCTAAATGACATGAAACCATTAGGGTGGAATGGAAAATGTTCCCATATGTGAAAGGTGACCAATCTCAAGAGTCATTCATCAAATCATTAAGAGGTTTACCAAAAATATTAATGAAAGAACACTTTGATTGGTCCATTCACAAGGGGATCTATGAAGTGATTAAGAGTTGATAAATTGAAACAAGAGTTTTCTTAGTGATTTGCATTGCTAATTAGTTGTGTGAATAGCCTATTTTGGTTAGTTCATTTGAACTTTGATTAATTCAACTTTGTATAGTTGTCTCTCAACTTTAATTTGTGTTGGGTTGATTAAGAATTATAAAACACATTTATTGATTAAAATAAAATCCTAATTTATAGAACAACAATACAAGACTTCAAAATTTATGAAAATTAAAGAAAAAAATTTAGAAAAAATCTTTAAATTTGATTATTTATGTTTTTAAAACCTTTAAATTAGATGTTGTATACCTCAAATTTGCATAATTTTTTTATTAAAGGTATTTATTTAGTCTTCATAATTAATAAATTCATGGAAAATAAACTTTAGCAATTATTCAGTCTCTCTAAAAAATGTTAAAGTTTGAAGTATTTGTGTATCAAATTTATTCATTTTATTCTAATTTAGTTATATTTGGATGAGAAATTGAAGATAGTTACACTCAAAATTTGAAGATGCAACAAAAACGAGAGTCATAGTGCTTTGAATCTACTTTCTAAACTACTATTTTTAAATGGTAGATATTAAGGGGTTTAAAAGGGGGTCACACAAATTGACCTTTTTTCAAAAAAACATAACATAGCGTCTGGTGTGACCCCCCAAAATATTAACCTTTTTTTAGTATTTCAAAAATCGCTTTAGTGAGAAATTAGATAATGCCATGTAGTTTATGCCTATTTTTTTTGCTAATTTTTTAATGAATATATGATTTTTTATTATTTTTCAAAGTGGATACATCCTAAAAAACAAAAAAAATGAGTGTGTTCCCCCCTAATTTTCTTAAAAATTGATCATTTTTTTTAATATATGTAGAATGGAGTTTAGTTTCTAAAAATGTAATTTATTTGAAATTTTGATGAACAGTTAAAAAATAAAGTCAAAAATACCACACATTGGTTTTTGACAAAAAAAATGGATACACTAACAAAATAAATAAAAGATGAAAACCTTAACATAATCAAAACATGAAAAAAATTACATGGTTATATAGCTAAGAGAGAGCTTAACATTATTGTGGTAATTTTTGACTTGTCATTGAAACACGTGCAAACTTGATGGGGAGCATGCTCAAAATTATGTCAATTTTTTTACTATTTACAAAAACGTGTTTTTGGATGTTGAAAAGTCACTCCAAACCTTTGGGTTGGAATACCAAGGAAAATCCAAGCCAAAGGCTTGGAAATTTCCAAAGCAAACAATAACGTCCTCACATTATCGTTTTCTTTAGAAATTTCTCTTCATCTTTGTCTTTCTCTTTTAGTGAAACTATATAGATGAAATAAACATTTCAGTGATATTTATATATGGATAGTTACTTTCTTATACTTTACGTTATATTTATTGTATATAATTTAAGGATGTTTTAGAATGATTTTGGATCTCTAGGAGTTATAATGCAAATTCTAGGTTTTGGAGGATCTTATAATTTGTTAGAATTAGTTGAATTTTAGTAATCAATAAATCAAAATTTAGTAATCAGTAGGCTCCCATCATCTTTCTCTCTCTATCTCACTCTATCTATACCCCTTGCACTCTAGACCTCTCTTTCTCTCCCTATCTCCATCCCTTTCTCTACCTCTCTCTCCCTTGAGTGCAAGATCTCTCCCTCTCTCTCTCTCTATATATATATAGTGTAGAAAAATGTATCCCTTTACATTTTCTCACTTGTTTGGGCCCTCCTAATTAAAATGGACTTAATAATGCCTTAATTTAGTGTTGATAAATGTACCCCTTTATATTTTCACACTTATTTGGGCCCTCTTAATTAAATTGAGCTTAATTATGCCTTAATTATCCCTTTTATTCATTTACAAGCCTTAGAAATTACATTTTTCAAAGGGGAAACCCGACAATAATTAATGCCTAAACATAACACTTTACCTTGAGTAGTGGTTGTTCGAGGAATAGGGACCTGGGTGAATAGGTCGTCCCTAGACCTTTGGACCTAAATTTGAATTATGTTTTTGGTGGTATTTTAACATCTCTAAATCCATAATTCAATGTCGGCTTGTGACGTTTGAATTTTTGGAAATTAAGGATACATACCTATAAATACAAGGTTATTTTACTAAGTTTCACCTAGAATTTTTCAAAATTTACAAGAGAATTTAAAGAGCGACCAAAGGCATTCAAGAGAAGATATATCTAAGATTTATTACGGCATTCAAGATCTATTCATCATGTCAAATTCTTCTTGCATCATGCATGTTTTTGAAGCTAACATTGTGATGTAGGTTTCAAGATCAATTCAAGCATTCAAAGCATCAATTTCAAGTGTCAAGATCCACATCCAATTCAGTCATTTCATGCAAGTTGCAGACTTCCTAAGATCTCTGTTATCAAGGTTCATTCAAGGGTTTTTTTGAGTAGTAACATAACTTTTTTCATTCTTCATTCCCCCTTTCATTCATTATTTCAATTCAAGGTTTGATTACCAAAACGGGGTTAGACCAAGGCAAATCCCCATTCACCCAAAAATAAACATTATTCTCTCTTGTATGTGTGATTGCAAATTTAGCTTGAAGAAGGATTGAAGACATTTTAAAGTGCATGATTTATAAAGTTGTCAAAGTTGTAGAAGTTGTCAAATTTGTTGTCAAATCACAAAATCTAACCTACAATTTTGATTTCTAAATTTTGGATATTGAAACTTAGACAAATCATAAGCTACAAATTTGTGTCAGAGGCTCCCAAAATTTGCAGAAAAATCCTGAGAAAAGACCCATTTTCCCATGGGTGAACGAGTCCCAGTCAGCCTTCAGAAATTGCCTCTTGGTGAGTGGTAAACACATCTTTTCCCTTTTCAGATCCGCATTTTTTTTTTGGTTATGCAAATATTCAGTTTAATCTTGTTGTTTCAAGTGTTAGATTGTCTTTTGGAGTTGATTTGATATTTTTAGTTTCTCTCCCCAAAGTGTTGTTTGACCTTGAACCCCGTCCTTCATTCATAAGGAAATCTGAAGATTCTCACATTGACTTGATCCACCTAAGGGTTGTTAGTCTATTATTTGTGGGGATCTCATTTCCTAATGAAATAAAGGAAAATAGGTCTATCTATTATCATTTTGGTGAACCTCCCTCTCATAACATTTAAACACCTATTTTTTGTTGTTTTATTCTAGTGAACCTAACTTTTCAGCATCACAACTTGTTGATTTGGAGTCTATTTTCAACCCTAGATCTATATTTTTCATTCATTTTAATTGCATTGCATTGATTTTCATCTTATTTAGGGTTGTTCACTTGCATAAGTTTGCATTTAATTTAGGATTTTAGGTTTGCATTTTTTCATTCTTTAAAATCTAAAAAATTCAAAAATCTCAATCATTTTGCATAGTGTTTACATAATATTGCATGATCACTCATCTACATTAGAAAATTGAATCAAAATTGCATCTAAAATTAGGTCTTCTTGCTTGTCATTTAGCACTATTTTGCACTTGCATTTAGACCCCATTTTACAGAAATCTGAAACTGTAACTTACTATCTGAAACCATAATCTAAAAACCATAGAAATCATATCAGAAACTTGTAAATTAATTTTTAAAAACCTTGAATTGAGACCCATTCACCCATGGGCGAATGAGTCCCTAATAAGGGATTTTTCTAAATTTCTGAGCATTAAAATTGCTATTCTTTCCTTTTGTGTTTCTGTATTCAGTTTGATGTTTCAGTTTCCAAATTTTTTGTTATCTAAAATTATTCATATTAAGCTTAATTGGTCAAATTCAATGCATTGTTTGAATTCAAAATTGCATCTAAAAGATATCATTTTGATTTTTTTTGCATAGAATAATAAAAATTTATCTTGCTTCAAATCTAAAAATTTGTAATCTCTTTGCATTTCAATTCATTATTTCATAATGGATATGTGCATTGGTAATATATGGAATTCCTTAACATATTTAGTTGATGTCTCAAGTTGTGTTTTTGGTAATGATCCTAATGCAATAGAACCTAATCATGCTCAACCAACCCCCAATGAATGTCCTCGTGAATTTGACATCTTAGGTGAAGATGATGAAAGCATGCATAATTTTATAAGTGATTGCCTTGACAACCTTGAGAACAATGCATCATTTTACCATTCCATGCAACAAACAACACCTCCTACTATTCCACCATTAGAGATGTTTGGTATTTTACATCTTGAGATTGAGTCACAAACCAAGCCTAAACCTCCAACCATGAATGAACCTAGTTCCTCTAGCCAAGTGCATATTCATTCATCTTACACTAATAAAGTCACCAACACACCCATAAACCTAGAAGAGACTTATGGCCAAGGATTTAAGATCTTAGCTAAACAAGGATGTGACACAACAAATGAGCATGAGATTCATAAGTTGTTAGAACAAATCCCAATTGAAGATACTAATGGTTTAGGATATCAAGATCCTCCTCCCTCCACATCGTCTAAGGAAACAAGTGTCCTCCTTCATAATGAACAAATCCCTCACAAGGATGATAGGATCATTTTAGGTCCTCCTTTGAATACACCTCAACAAGCTTCTCAAACAAGTAAGAAATCAAAACCTTATAAATTCAAAGAGTTGTCATTCCTACATACTAAAACAAAAATTGAACAAAAAATAGAGCAACTCCTTCATCTAGGATGAATTAAGCTGCCACCTCCCACTAGAATCAACAAGCCTAAGAACATGAATTATTGTGCATATCATAGAAATCGTGGGAATCTTACTAATGAATGTTGGGCACTAAAGTTGATATTGAGTGATTTTTCTCCTCCTAACATACAATGATTGGATAGCAATTACTTGAACTTTTCTCCTTGCCATGTGGTAGTTGTAGGATCATAACATACTCACTATCACATGTTTTACATTCATTTCAAATCATTTTATATATTTCAAGGAGCTCATTCTCACCACTTACCTTGGCTCATCCTTGTCCTGCACTTAGTGGGAGAAAGGAGTTAGATAGCCTTGTCCTAGTTTGGTACTTGATGTTGTCCCTTTGGCTAGTTGTATACCTTCCACATATGATGAACAAGATTGGGATGTGAACGACCTGTTATAGGATAACTCTCATGTTCCTTACTAGTCTTGTCTTTATTTTTCTTTTCATGTTCTTTATGTGATTGCATGTGCATAATTTGATCCCTTGTATTGTTCTGCTTGATGTGCCTTCATGTTCATTCCTCTATTTGTATCTACATTCTTCTATATGTCGTAAACCTTTTATCTTTTCTTTTGTCTTGTGTTTTCCTTTGGGGGATGATGCAAGGTGTCAGCCCCTACCATAGCCCCTACCATAGAATTTGAGGGGCTATGGTAGGGGCTATGGGTAGTCGGTAGATGCCATTGTTTACGTAACATGCTATAGTTCCCTCCCACCCATTATTTCCACCCTCGTTGGCCTTCCGAGAAGTGACATTTAGGTCTCTTTCATGTTGACCCAAAATATTTTCTTTTTTTTCACTTTCTATGTGTCATTCTTCTCGTTCCATGAGTTATTTGGGGAATGATGGGATTTTCGAGCTCTATAATATCATTTTATCAAATACATATGCTAACCTCGAATCCATGGATCCCTTATGTGTGCGTTTGGGATTGCATTTTGGGGGTAAACCCTTCCTTTTTCATGATGTAGCTTCATTTGGAAACATATGTTTGATAAAGGGCTTTCCAAATAAGCTCTCATGTCTTTATCATTTATCATTTTCTACTTTAAATTAATTGCTCATAATATGGTGTTAGCAATTTCTTTAAAGTGGGGGCATACATTGGCATTATCATTTTGGAGATCTTGGACTATATCCTTATGTTTAATTGTGCATTATTCTTACTTCTTGTGATGTGTCTTCTTCTTGGCGGTGTCATTGAGTTTGATGTCCTCTAAGAGTGTGACCTTTCTTGGCATATGAATTTCCCCTTAGTGGTGATGCTACTATTTTATCCTAGACTTTTCCTTTCTTAAAGATATTAGGCATGATGTTCCCTAATAGAAGACCTTACATGAACTAAGCAAAACCCCTTTGAACATGTCTTATCCTATTTTCATTTTGTTCATAAGTGTTTAGCATAACGCAACTTGCTAAGCCTTATGAAGCTCAAACTTTGTATTGTCTGGTGCCTTATTAAAGTTATTAGAGGTATAACTTCAGTATGGTATGGGAGCCTAACAATATTCTCTCATTTTCCACCCTTGGGGGCTCACCTAGTGGACAATATATTTCACTAGTCCGTGTGAGCGTGCATTGTTTTTTGCATAGTGGACAACGAGTTACACTTGTAAACATTTTTGAATAAACAACTGAGGCGTGATCCACATTGTGTTGGACAGTTGAGGCTTGAACCACCCCTTTTTCCTTTTCTCTTTTTCTTTCTTTCTTTGAGTCTTTGACATTGTATGATTGAGTATCTTATCATTGTTGCATATATATGTTTAGCATAGGCATGTGTCTCTTTGTGCCTTTGTTGGTTTTTCCATGAGATCTTAGATCTTGGGAGCTTGATCATCCTCCTTGATCTTTGTCATCTTCTCCTTCCAATGATTGTACAATTAGACCTCTCTTGATTGTCTACTTTAGTGTAAGTTTGATGCAAGGTCATCCTCTCACTAAAGTGGGGGCTAAATGTAGTGTAGAAAAATCTATCCCTTTACATTTTCTCACTTGTTTGGGCCCTCCTAATTAAAATGGACTTAATAATGCCTTAATTTAGTGTTGATAAATGTACCCCTTTACATTTTCACACTTATTTGGGACCTCTTAATTAAATTGAGCTTAATTATGCCTTAATTTCCCTTTTATTCATTTACAATCCCAATAAATTAAATTTTTCGAAGGGGAAATCTGACAATAATTAATGCTTAAACATAACACTTTACCTTGAGCAATGTGTGTTCCAGGAATAGGGACATGGGCTAATGGGTCCTCCCTAGACCTTTGGACCTAAATTTAAATTATGTTTTTGGCAGTATTTTAACATCTCTAAATCCATAATTTAATGTTGGCTTGTGATATTTGAATTTTGGGAAATTAAGGATACATACCTATAAATACAAGGTTATTTCACTAAGTTTCACCTCGTATTTTTCAAAATTTACAAGAGTATTTCAAGAGCAACCAAAGGCATTCAAGAGCAGATAAATTAGAGATTTATTGTAGTATTCAAGATCTATTCATCGTGTCAAAGTCTTCTTGCATCATGCATGGTTTTGGAGCTAACATTGTGATGTAGGTTTCAAGATCAATTCAAGTATTTAAAGCATCAATTTCAAGTGTCAAGATCCACATCCAATTCAGCCATTTCATGCAAGTTGCAAACTTCCTAATATCTCCATTATCAAGGTTTCATTCAAGGGTTTGTTGAGTAGTAACACAACTTTGTTCATTCTTCAATCCCTCTTTCATTCATTATTTCATTTGAAGGTTTGATTATCAAAATGGGGTTTGACCAAGGCAAACCCCCATTCACCCAAAAAAAAACATTTTTCTCTCTTGTATGTGTGATTGCAAATTTAGGTTGAAGAAGGATTGAAGACCTTTTGAAGTGCAATATTTATAAATTTTTCAAAGTTGCAAAAGTTGTCAAAGTTGTTGTCAAATCATGAAATCTAACCTACAGATCTGATTGCAAACTTTTTGACATTGAAACTTGGAAAAATTAGAAGCTACAGATCTATGTTAGAGGCTCTTGAAAGTTGCAAAAAAATCCTGAGCAAAGACCCATTCGCCCATGGGAAAATGAGTCCTAGTCAGCCTTCAAAGACTACCTCTTGGTGAGTAGTAAACACATCTCTGCCCTTCTCAGATTTGCATTTGGTTTTTTGGTTCTACAAACATTGAGTTTAATCTTGTTGTTTCAAGTGTTAGATTGAATTTTGGAGTTGATTTTCTATTTTTAGTTTTATCTCCAAAGTGATGTTTGATCTTGACTCCCATCCTTCAATCATAAGGAAATATAAATATTCTCACATTGACTTGATCCACCTAAGGGTTGTTAGTTAGTTCTTTGTGGGGATCTCATTTCCTAATGAAATAAAGGAAAATAGGTCTATCTATTATCATTTTAGTGAACCTCCCTCTCATAAAATTTTAACCACCTATTTTCTGATGTGTCAATATATATATTTTTCTATCTATCCCTCTTTACTTCTCCCCCCCTCCATTCTCTCTCCCATCCTCCCTCATCCTTCTCTATCTCTAATTCTCTCTATCTCACCCATCCCTCTCTACTTCTCTCTATCTCTCCTCTCCCTCTCTACATAGATCTCTCTTTATCTCTATCTCACCTATCCCTTTCTCTCTCTCACATATCCTTCTCTTTTTCTCCCTCTCCACTCCCTCTCTATTTCTTATTCTCTCCTTCCCTCTCTACTCTCTATCTCACCAATTTCTATCTCCATATCTCCCTCCCTCTCTTATTCAATCTTTACTTCTCTCCATCTCACCTATCCCCCCTCTCTCTCCCTCTCTACTTCTCTCTATCTCACCTCTATATTTCTCTCTCCTTCCCTAGCTCTCCCTCCATCCTTGCCTCTCTAATTATTTGTATGTCTCATATCCCTCTCTTTATCTCAACTCTCCATCCCTACATCCATCTCTCTCTCTTCAGGTGGGAAGAGGCAAGTAGAGAGAGACAAGGAGATGTATGGAAGGAGGAATAGGGGAGATAGAGAGTAGACATGTAAGTATGGAGGTAGTTAGGGAGATGAGTGATATAGGGATGGAGGGAGAGAGAATTAGAGACAGAGAGAGAGAGAGAGAGAGAGAGAGAGAGAGAGAGAGAGAGGTGATATAGAGATAAGTAGAGAGGGAAGGAGAAAGGGGGAGATATTGAGAGGGGAGGAGGGAGGAAGAAAGATAGAGATACAAAGAAGTAGAGAGAAAGGGAGAGAGAGAGGAGGAAAAAGGGAGGGAGGGAAAGAGGTAGATGTAGAGAGGGATAGGTGAGATAGAGGTAGGTAGAGAGAGAGAGATGGGATAGAGAAGTAGAGAAGGAAGGAGAACTCTAGATAGAGACAGTGAGAGAGAGGAAGGGATAGGTAGAGAGGGATAGGTGAGATATACATATAGAGAGAGGGGGGTGTTGGGTCTCTAATCAAATAATTGTTAAACCCTAAAAGTATGTCAAGCTTTATAATCAGGTCTAACAAGTGATCCAACCAACAAACATAATTAACCAAGATGGTTATGATTCCCTGCTCTTTAGGCTCTACTATTCCAAGGCAGGTGTACCTTTATCATCAATTATTTTTTTCTTTTTCGGAATTAACTTATGATAATCAATCAAATTAATAACCTCATACAAATTTGGAGGGTTTGTATGATCACAATGTTTTCAATTAAATCATCCTTTCTCAATCTATTTCACACTAACACGAGGGTTTAAAATAGATGATTCAAAAACTAACTTCTACTCCTACTCCTACAACTGGAAATTAAAATATTTAGAAAAGATATTTTACAATTGTTTTGAGGGTGGAAATGATCAATTCCTTTCTTCCACTGGGCAATGGAGTCAAAATAAGAATGATATGTGTCTTTCTTCTGCTTATAACTATAATTATTTGGCACTTTGATATTTATGAATTGCATAAACATGCAAGGAATTTGACCATCGATATCTTCTTATTAATCCAAATTAATTTTCCAAGTTATTGCGACTCTCTCAAAGGAATTTAATTCTTACTTGGAGAAACCAATGAAATAAACCACACAAAACATGAATGTTCTTTGATAAACCAGATATATGCTTGATACACTGATTTAAATAACAAGGAAAACATCAAAGTGGAGACATCAAGATAATCATTATCAGTAAACTCAACAAACAATTGAAACAAAAATTTGGTCACCAGATTGTAGCTTTATTTCCATTACTTCACTTCAAAAGGGTTTTTACAATGTATAGCCTTTTCCGACCAATTATCCCCCCCCCAAAAAAAAATCTCCCTGTCCTCCAATGATATTGGTTTCCTTCTTATAGATATATGAAGGAAGTGACAAGATTTAGACCATTGCAATTCAAAGAGACCTTTCAACTACCCCTCATGTGCATAAATTTTTTGTATCACATAGATTATCATTTGTTTCTTCAAATTTAAACTTGGACAATTCATCTATTTCTTCGCACCATGATCTTTTGGCTCTCATCTCATATCAAAATTTTAAAACACTACCATTCGATGGGACTCTCATTAAATGTGTCATTGATCTCATTCACCTTGTATCCATAGCCATCGTGTTCACATAGTGCATCGTTGTTTCATGTTGGCCTTTGAATTTTATTTATGTGATGTTGGCCTTTGACTTTAATTACGATGCAAAGGAGTATCATGATCACCATCAGATCTTCAACTTTTAATATACACCATTTATTGCATCGTCATAGTGTATCACTACTTGGATAGAGGTTTCATTCTTCATATACGCGATGTGAAGAGGTAAAGTGATATCTGTTTGATCACATTCATTTGATCTCCTTCGTTGGTCTTATCTCATCACATATTGCTACTTCCCTTGGCACTTGTTTATTTACTTGTTTATTTACTGTCATATACTACCATCTGTACATGTCGATGTCATCTTCCACTAGCCAAGTTTTTTGTCATATTGGTCCCACAATACATGTGTCCTTATCCCGCTATACCACTAGGGCAAATGATGACCCCACCACATACTCTATGGGCTGGCAGGGACCATCCAATCTGATAGGCTTGATCACAACCGTTGATCATTGATAGCCTTGTTCAATGCAAACCACACAAGAAATAGTTGTTAGATCTCCTCCGCTTGATCTCAACCATTCATCTTCCTCTATTGCATATCGCCAAAAGTGCTTGCCGAGTCAACCTTCAAAACGCGTTGTGAAGACATCACACGATATCCATTGGATCATCATCACTTAATCTCCATCATTCATCACATATCTCACTAACACACCTTCCAGTGAACATACACATTACAATGCAAAGGAGTAAGGGATAGCCATTAGATTTTTAGCATTCAATGCACACTGTTAGATCTTCATCGTGGGAACACCACACATCGTGGTTAATGCTTGATCGTTATGAGTGAAAACAATGATGTGAAAGGTTGTTGCGATGAGAACATCACCAGACAACCTCATAGCATTAAAAGAGAGGGCCGGTCACACCAACGACCCCGATGACTTAAGTAATCTCTTAAGTAACCTATAACTATCGATAAACAGTCAACATCAAAATATAACATTTTGTCAAATGTCATGACTATAAACCTTAGGGTTTAATTGTAAACCCTAATTTTGATCAAAAGCACTAAATAATTCATTTTTACACACATCATACATCTTATGGTCCTATAAAGCACATCTATGAGAAGCTCTCGAAAAACCCATATCAAATCTACACTTTTTTTTCACCTATGTCTTGTGGAAGTAGTCTTTGTAATGTCATGACAACATTTCATGATAAATTTGCAATATTCTGAGCAACTTTTGCAATATTTGCAAAACATGCTCACAATTCAACATATGTCTTCCAAAACTTCCAGGCTCTAATCCGTTGAGCACAATAGCATCCAAGCTCACCACTGAACTACCCTTTGACATCAATGACACATTTGGACATCTATGACAACATTATAACAACTAATGGAGATATAAGAATGAAACATATGTATGATCGAAAATGACTCAATTGAGGACTTTAGAAAGGAATTTTTTTTCTCTAGGATATGAGTGGCATAAGGGTTAAGGCTCTTTATAATGGATTTTTGAGTATCAAACTAGCAAAATTGGTAAAATTTTACAAGTTCCAACAGTGGCTCCAGTTGGGGATGAATGACAACCAGGCATTGCAAGAATCCAAAAATAATCTCTAGGACACATACCAATAAAAAATAAACTATAAAAAGAAAAAATCTCAACTATTGTGCATGGAATTAATCTTTTTTTTAAAAAAAATGTTTCAGAAATTGTCCATGCACTGACAATTCTTGATCTTCACCAATCATTTTCTGTAAATAATAAGAATCTTCTCCATATTTTCTTGTGATAACAAATGGACCTAACCATAGAGCTTCAAACTTTCCATGTTTCCCATTATCCCGACTTCGAGCATTCCACACAAGAACCATATCATCTATCTCAAAATTTCTATCCTTGGTCTTTTTATCAAATAAATATTTCATTTGTAGCTACATTTTCTTATTCTATTTTTATGATTGGGATCTAATCTCATCTAATTCTACTAATTTTTGTATCCTTTCCTCCATAGGTTCAGGTATGTCCATGTCTTCTTGTAGGATGAATTTATAAACTGGCAAAAGGTTATGCATTGGTATTCTAGCTTGAGCTCCATAAACCAGTTCAAAAGGAGATTTCCTAGTAGCCTTCTTTACTGCGATCCTATCTGCCCATAGTGTCAACTTCAATTTTGAGTCTTGATGGCAGCTTCAAAATTTTCAAATTTTGAGTGCCCATGATGAAAAAAAGTTGATTTGCACACTCAAAAGTGCACTTGAAAAATCTGCTCCAGTGACCTACTTTGGAGGGTCATAAATCAGAGCCAGTTGATTTTCATGCCAAATCCCTTTGCGAGCATATCCATTTGACATATCTGAACATGTATGTCAGGTTTCAACTTCTCGTGATGAGTTTTGATAAGGTTTTGAAAGGAAAAGGTGGAGGGTTCTGAAACTGTTTTGATGTTTGCAAATCCTTTGACTTGCGAAGCTGCCTCTTGTTCAAACTAGTATTTCGCAGCTGGGTGATCGTCATGACAAATAGATTGATGCCCTACATTCCCCCCACATTCATATGCTCCCTGGTATGATTTCAGAGTCACATGATCAAATTTGATATTTTTTCAAGATCAAAAGCAAATGCAATTTGTTTTGATTTTACATCTGCATTTTTAGAATGTTTCAAGGTGGTCAACTTTGACCCCTAATATCTAGTGAAGAATGTTGATTGAAGGAAATTCATCTTGCACACATGCTCAATGGACCTAAATGATCTAATGTTTCTAGTGGTAGCTTCCTAGAAGATGATTTGATATTTTTTTGAAGTGGTGATTTGGTGAGCCCTAATTGGTTTTGGACAGGTGTAGTTGCAGAAAAGTCTGACTGAGACACTTTGACATTGAATATCTTGCACCTCAAAATCTCTTTTGCCGAGTTGTTTGCTGCATTGTATTCTTGGGTCAAATTTCTACATGCTTGTGCATTTTCATGACTCCAGGAGGTCGGTTGATTTGTTTTCTAGGGTGATTCCAGAGCCCACTTCACCTGTTTTGATCACTATGCAAATATGCTAGAAAGCGGATTTTAACGACAACCCATTTCAATTTTTCATTCTGGGATCATTCATGGCAGCCTCAGGTCAATTCAAGTTGAAATTTATTTCAAAATGATTTTTTTTTTAGTCGAGCCCACATGAGGACCCGACATGCTTCACACAATTGTGAATTAAAAATAGGATGAAGGCTACATCAGAGACATTGATAAATATGGGAGTCTTAAAATTGCAAGCTTGAAACTTCAGGTTTCTGATGGAGCTCGAAACATTGAGGAGGGAAGAATGTAATGGGCTGAAAAGTATTTTTTATGGACTTTCTTGGATAATATTCTATTTGCTGGGGGAGCACCTATATTTGTGTTGTCACTTCTGATACATGTATAGTAACAAGTTTTCCTTTAACAACAGGCATAATTCTCTCCGCACTGGAAACTTTTGAGATACTCAAGGAGCTCATAAATATCCTTCCTGACTTAATATATGCGAGTGGTATTGGGAATGTGCATGCTTTCATCTTTGTGAAGGCTTAAGGTGGTGTTTCACTTGATTCTCATGGGATAAAGTCACAACACTATTGGGTCTTGTTGGGTTGTGTGAACAACTACATGACACTTGAAAAGAAAATCAATTATACAGTCTCTTTGGTGGCAGCAATAAATTTTGTCTATTAATCAATCATTCAGTCAATGAAATAGCCTTAATGATATGTTGGTAACGACAACTTCAGGACAATGGCAATAGACTTAGATCCAGTCATTAAGGACACAAGTAAGTGGACAAAGTGCATATAGTTGCTCTGAATGGTTTGTTGGTACTTTGAGAAGGGGTGGTGGATCATGATGGTTAGTTGGCTCGAGGGGGATCTAGGTAAGCACAACGGGTCCCTAAAGGAAGACCAATGTTTGTTGGGTTCGTTCACCATTGGGAGTCGTCGAATGTACCTGATCAAGAAAAGACAAAGATAGATACAATGGCACCCACAAAATTTGGTGTTATGTCTACTGCTATTGTCAAAATCTAAGAGAAGAAACAAGAGCAGGCATGTGGATTGCAATTAAGCTCTTACAAAACAACTTTACGCAAAGAGAGGATGGGGAATCCTTAGAACGAGGTGTCACATTATGAGATGGCTAGGGAATTGCATTGTGAATGGTTAATGTAGAGACCGAGAATTTTTTTTGTTGATGATGAGGCCGCCATGGTGATAGTTGAAAAGGGTCGATTTGATATTGCAAGGGATAATCTAGCACATGACATAGGGAAAGTCTATGCTTGCATTGAAAATGTATCAAAATTATTTGAGGAAATTCTAATTCGCACCTGCTATGAAGAGCATCAAATTTGTGGGAGCCACCATGATATCTGGATGAGTAAATTCAAAACTGCAATGGGCAAATTTGTTTTTGCACAGAAGGATTCTACGCTTGCAAAGGAAATGCATCAAAATTGTTTGAAGAATTATGTATCGCCATAGCCAAGAAGGAGTTGAAGGTGAAGCTCAGGTAGAAATTAGATCAACAGTCATCATTAAATGGGGGACGTGGAGAAATCTTGACCCTAGCCTGCTAACCCCATATAAATAAATTAATGATTTCCAAAGGGGCAGGGGCTGCATGGGGTAGGAAATAGTGGGCCCGTGAAAATTAAAAGACACAAGAAAATGTTTTAATGGCCCAAAATAATATTTAAAAGCTTGCTATTTAAAGGTAAACGGATTTTAAATGTGCTTGATAAAATTCAGGGCTTCTATTTTAATAGGCAATAGTAAAAGCTTTAATGTAAACTGGAGATAAATTGAAGCAAGGGGAAAACGAAATTTGGTGCCTGATAAATGAAGGTATTCACTATATGATGGTAAAGAAAAAAGGCATGGGTAATATCTATTTTTTTCCCAAGAAAATGATTTGTTTAAATCTTTATCATCTTAAAAGGATGTGAGAGTAAGTATAAGGTAAAATAAAATGTAGGAAGCGGGTGAATTTTTACCTGAGGAGAATGTTGAAGGGCAAATATTCTGAATGAGATATTTAAAATACTTCTGGGTATAAAAATTCAAGCAAATATTAAAGTGCACAGGCAAGAATTTTACTTTGCCTAGTAAAGTGAATTAAATATTCACTGTATGGAACAAAGGTCATTCTTTGCTGGGAAACAAAAGTGAAGTGCACAAGGTAAAATGGGGGGCAAAATAAAAAGCCTTTTCATGGGGAGAGTAAAATTGTTTTCAGCTATGGAATGATAAGAAGAGTAGAATAAAAGGATTTTTTACAATGGAACAATAAATTTTCAGCTTCAGGGTAAATGGGTAATTGAAGAGTGAAAGACTTTCACAGAGATTTTTATTCTTTCACAAACAAATATTTTCAACAACAAGACATGGATGAAGAAGGTCATCATGATGAGGAATATTTTTTGCTAGATGGCAAGTGAGTGCAAGATGCATGAACCAAGGTGAAAATTGAAGTTTCTTCAGGAAGCAAAGGTAGTTACAAACCAACAAAAGCTGAAGATTCCAAATGTCAACTATAGATAGATTTTAGGGCTGCTTCTTCCTCATCTTATTCTAATTCTTTCTCATTTGTACAGGTTATGAAATTATGAATTAGAAAGTAAGGTAGAATAGTGTTGAGTCTAAGTCATGAATAGAGTAGGTAAATCATAATAGCTAGGTTTTATGAGCAAATGTTAGCCAATATGTATAGAAATATATTACTGTCACGAAGTTGTCTCCATATTTGTATGCTTTTAATTATATGAATTCAATATAGCAAGGATGTTTTAAATTTTTCATCACAACTTTCATGTGATTGTGTTGTTTGGCCATGGTTCTCTTTCAAGTAAAGAGTTAAATTTCTTTGATCAGATAACTATAATTTTGAGTGTACACGTGGGATTGGTAAGTAGAAATTTATGACAAATATGAGTGGATTTATTAATGTAAGGCATTAACGTATTTTAAATCCATTGTTTGAACTTAGTTTGCTTATAGGATCTTTGTTGCAGTTTTGTATTTAACTCCATGGCCCATGATTAGGAATTGATCTGTCACAAAGCTTAAGAAATTTTCAGAAACAATTCATATCATTTTAAATCTCAATGAATCTTTTCTTTGTTGTTTAAGTTATATTTTTTCGATGTATCTTCATGATATTTGAAAGAGTAGAGAGGTTGAATTTGAGATAATTTTACCTAGTAACCCTCTATGTGTTTAAGATGAAGATACCTAAGTTATTTGTTCTCAACAATGTTCAATGTAAATGGGATTATGCTCTAACCTGGTAGAATTTACAATACTTATTACTCATATATCTGAAAACTATCCACTTTCATAGGTTTGTAGTTTGTTTTTTGGCATAAGTTTATTATACATTCAGGCCTACAATTAGGAACAACCTCCTGAGTCTTGTGGAGCTCAAAGTGCAGAAGGATTTCATATCCTTGTTTGTTGGCTTTTTTTGTCTTCAATTCGTTCATAGTGTTGATTCCTTGTCCTAAATCTATAATCCTCTGGTTTAGGCACTGTGTTTCTCCTTAGGATTGAAGGTTGCAAGAAAAATAACCAACAGATTGGTGACTCTGCTAGGGAAAAAATTTGAATCTCGAGTTCTAGACTGTGATATCATAGAATCATATTATTTGCTAATCTGAACATCTGGTTCAGATATTGAGAATTTTTGAGACCTGGAAATGATTTTGTTGCAACAACTTTCAATGAATTTGTGTGACTCTATTGTTGGAGGATACCTAGAAGGGAATCTATCTTTGAAGGAGCTTCATATTGCTTGAAGTTCAATCCTCTATGAAGAGAGGTGGCGACTTTGTCAAAAGAACCTGCTGAAAATGTGAAGAGAGTTCTAGATCTGCAAAATTTTCAGTCAAGAAGAAAGGGTAGTAGTTGCTACAAGTTTCCAGGTATTCTCATAAATTTAAGAAATTATTATTATGTTTATGAGAAGTCTTCAAGTCTTGTAAAAAATTGATTCCCTATTGAGTGAAATAGCACTAAGAAAGGGAAAGGATGGCAATATTGAGTTTGCATACTTCTGTGATAAAAGTTGCAATTAGCATTATGTATAAGTATGCTTGTTTTGCTTAGAACTACTCATGGTGAATAAACCTTAAACATAGTTGAAACCAGATGTTGTACTTTGTAAAGGTTTTAAGTTCATATGTTGTATAAGGAAGCTAGGAACTATGTGCATAATAGTTGCATTATTGTGAAAGTTTTAGAAAAGGCATATCAAAGTGCATCAATATATGCATCCTTGTATGGTTCCTAGTGCAACCATGGTTTGTAATCAGCCCCTGTCATGTAATAAAGAATTTTCTTTGTTGAAAGATATAGAGCTATTAATTTTGATGGCATTTGTGGTTTCCCAAATGTCATACCATTTGAAATAAAAAAATAAGATACCACAATTCAAGGGTAAGAAGTCTGAATCAACAAGTAAGCATATGCAATAATTCAATAATTTAATGGATGACTATGAGGTAGATCATGAGGCTATTTTTTCAGTCTCTAAAAGGAGATGCAAGAGACTTGTTCTCTTATTTTTCAACATGCTCTATCTATTCTTGGAGTGAGTTTATAGCAGTGTTCATGGAGCAATTTGGAGAAAAAATCAATGCTAGTTCCGTGCTCAATAAATTTATGAGCATTGAGAAAGAAGAGGACGAGTTGGTCCCAACATTTAACCAGAGATTTGCTAAAACATTGAGGGATATTCCTAAGGTTTTGAGACTAAGTGATGCAGTGTGTTTGGTTATTTATTTGGGAGCTTTCAATAATGATATGAGCTATCTGCTGAGAGATAAGGATCTTAAAACCTTGCATCAAGCCTATGATATGGCCATGACCATTGAAAACAACCAAAAATATGGAACGCACAAGGTTCATTTGTCTATAAGTGTTTGCTGCCCTGAGACACCAAATGTTGATGAAAGGTGTAAGTCAGAAGTTGAAAATGAATATCAAAGAACTTACACCCCTATTGTTTTAGCTTGCACATCATTCCATAATGTTGATCACATAGAGCCCCAAAAAAATTGTCAAGAAGTTGCATGCATCTGTGATCCTATGGTCTTTGTTCAAGCCCTCTCTTGCATAAGGAAACATGAAGGAGAATCAACATATGATCTCTATGCAAGATTTATGGATACTCTGGCTGCAATTCCCGAGTGTCATAGACCTGAAAATTTAGTATGCATTGATTTATTTTATGAATCTTATGAATCGGGTTTGAGTGCTCTGCCAAAGGAGTTGAAACCTGTTAGGCTTGACCAAGTGTGTGAATAATTTTCTCTTTTTGAAAATATTAGAGATGATCATCAATAAACTATCATATTTTCAACCTATGATGGTAAGGATTTTGCTGCTCCATATGAGTCAAGTAGTGAGATATCACATGAAGGAGAAGAGAGTAGAGAAAAGGTTGAAAACGTACACCTCAATGAAGAAAATGAAATGTGTGGTTTCAATTCTTTTGAAGATTCCAACACTTGTAGTCCTATGGAAGACATAACATTGTGCAAGCAATTTGAAAGTTATGAACATAGTTGCAATATTGATGAGTCGTCTTGCTATAGTAATGATGATGGCATTAAGTATGGTCAATTCTCTGTTGATTGTCATTATCCTCATGAAGAAGAGATAGAATATTTTGTTGCAAATAAGAAATATGTTTATAATCATTGGAACACATGTTTGCTTGAGAAGGGACAACTTTCTTCCTGTGTAGAGTTTTTAGAATACAAGTCAGAAATGTTAACTATTGATGATGAGAATGAAATTGAAAATCTATTTGTATGCTCTTCTAGTGATTGTAATGATTTTGAATACAATGATGATATGGAAGATTTGGACCTTCATTCTAAGGAGGCTGAGGCTTTTATGATAGCAATGAATGTAATGGAAAACCCCTTATTTGATGAGCCTCCATCTCCACTAGAAATGAGAAATGGTGATCTTTATTGGTGTAGAGATAATCCACTCTTTGCTAAGAACTCTAATGATGCATTTGACACATGGTTAGAATGCAGTCTTGAGCAAACAAAGCAACACATTGATGAAATCCTTGAGGGCATTGCCTATGCATGTTTTACATTTGAAATAGATATTGCAGATAAGGTTGAATATCATGATGCCAATTGCTTGGAAGAGTATGGATACTTTTAGTTTCCAGTCCAGTTGGGAGGTGTTTTGATGGAGCATGAAAATGAGATGAAGAGAAAGGAATGTTATTTTCAAAATGAATTTGTGTCATGTGATGATGAAATTTTTTAGTTTATGCATGATTATATAATGCAGAATGATAGAGATTACATTAGCAATGGTATGCTCAGAAAAATTGAGAGAGATGTTAATGGTAATGATTGTAATAAGGTAGAGTTCAATGGCAAGCACATATTTTTGCTTGCTAGAAGAGCGTTATACTTGTTACAGTGGTATGGTAGAGGTAAATGTGTGTTGAGGGAAATCAACTCCTTTAACAGGTTGGTGTTTGACAGAGGAAAACATTGGTTCTTCTTTTCATTTGGTGGCCTAGGGCCATCAAATATGGTATAAAATATTGATTAAGACTTTGTCACCCAATGTTTCTGGCAATTGGTCTACTCCCTAGAGATCTGGAATGTCGCCATGCCCACAAGGAGCATGCATCCCCAGTCGGAGCCATTGATGGAACCTTCAAAAATTTCAAATTTTGAGTGCCCGTGATGAAAAAAAGTTGATTTGCACACTCAAAAGTGCACCTTAAAAATCTTCCCCAGTGACCTACTTTGGAGGGTCATAAATCAAAGCCAATTGATTTTCATGCCAAATCCCTTATAGAGCATATCTATTTGACATATGTGAACATGTATGTCAGGTTTCAACTTCCCGTGATGAGTTTTGATAAGGTTTTGAAAGGAAAACTTGGAGGGTTCTAATACTATTTTGTTGTTTGCAAATCCTTTGACTTGCGAAGTGGCCTCCTGTTCAGACTAGTATTTCACAGCTGGGTGATCATCATGAAAAATAGATCATTTCCCTGCATTCCCCCCACATTCATATGCTCCCTAGTCTGATTTCAGAGTCACATAATCAGATTTGATATTTTAAGAGATCAAAAGAAAATGCAGTTTGTTTTGATTTTACATCTGCATTTTCATAATGTTTCAAGGTGGACAACTTTGACCCCTAATATCTCATGAAGAATGTTGATTGAATGAAATCCCTCTTGCACACATACTCAATGGACCTAAATGATCTAATGTTTCCAGTGGTAGCTTCCTAGAAGGTGATTTGATATTTTTTTGAAGTGATGATTTGGTGAGGCCTAATTGGTTTTGGACAGGTGCATTTGCAGAAAAGTCTGAGTGCGCCACTTTGACATTGAATATATTTCACCTCAAAGTCTCTTTTTGCTATGTTGACTGGTTTTCTAGGGTGATTTCATAGCCCACTTGACCTGTTTTGAGCACTATGCAAATATGCTAGAAAGAGGATTTTAACGACAACCTATTTCAATTTTTCATGCCAGGAGAATTCACAAGGAACCTCGGGTCAATTCAAGTTTAAATTTGTTTCAAAACAAAAAAAAATTAGTCGGGCCCACATAGGGACCCGATATGCTTCACACAGTTGTGAATTAAAAACAAGATAAAGGCTACATCAGAGACTGATAAATATGGGAGTCTTAAAATTACAAGCTTGAAACTTTAGGTTTTTGATGGAGCTCAAAACATTGAGGAGGGAAGAATGTAATGGGCTGAAAAGTATTTTTTATGGACTTTCTTGGATAATATTCAATTTGTTGGGGGAGCACCTATATTTGTGTTGTCACTTTTGATACATGTATAGTAACAGGTTTTCCTTTAACAAGAGACAAAATTTTCTTCGTACTGGCAACTTTTGAGATACTCAAGGAGCTCATAAATAGCCTTCCTGACTTAATATATACGAGTGGTATTGGGAATGTGCATGCTTTCATCTTTGTGAAGGCTCAAGGTGGTGTTTCACTTGATTCTCATGGGATAGAGTCAGAGCACTATTGGATCTCGCTATGTTGTGTGAACAACTACGTGACACTTGAAAAGCAAATCAATTGTACAGTCTCTCTGGTGGCGGCAACAAATTTTGTCTATTAATCAATCATAGTCAATAAAATAACCTCAATGATATGTTGGCAGCGACAACTTCAGGACAATGGCAATAGCCTCAAATCCAGTCATTACGGATACATGCAAGTGGATAAAGTGGATATAGTTGCTCTAAATGGTTCGCTGGTACTCTGAGAAGGGGTGGTGGATCATAATGGTTAACTGGCTCAAGGGGGATCTAGGTAAGCACATCGGGTCTCTAAAGGAAGACCAATGTTTGTTGGGTTTGTTCGCCATTGGGAGTCGTCGAATGTTCCTAATCAAGCAAAGACAAAGATAGATACAATGGAACCCACAAAATTTGGTGTTATGTCTACTGATATTGTCAAAAGCTAAGAGAATAAATAGGAGTAGGCATGATGGATTGTAAGTAAGCTCTTATAAAATAGCTTTGTGCAAAGAGAGGATGGGGAATCCTTAGAACGAGGCATCACATTGTGAGACGGCTAGGGAACTGCATTGTGAATGGTTAATGTAGAGACCAGGAAACACTTTTGTTGATGATGAGGCCGCCATAGTGAAAGCTGAAAAGGGTCAATTTGATATTGCAAGGGAGAATGTAGCACATGACGCAGGGGCAGTCTATGCTTGCAATGAAAATGTATCAAAATTATTTGAGGAAATTCTAATTCGCACTTTTTGTGAAGATCATAGAATCTATGGGAGCCACTATGATATTTGGATGAATAAATTCAAAACTGCAATGGGTAAATTTGTTTTTGCACAGAAGGATTCTACGCTTGCAGAGGAAATGCATCAAAATTGTTTGAAGAATTTTGTGTTGCAATAGCCAAGAAAGAGTCGAAGGTGAAGGTCAGGCAGAAATTAGATCAACGGTCATCATTGAATGGGGCACGTGGAGAAATCTTTACCCCACTCCGCTAACCCCACAGAAATAAATTAATGATTTCCAAAGGGGCGCGGGGTGCGCGGGGTAGGAAATAGTGGGCCCGTGAAAAGTAGAAGGCACGAGCAAATGTTTTAATGGCTTGAAATAATATTTAAAAGCCCGTTATTTAAAGGTAAAAATCTTTTAAATGTGCCCGATAAAATTCGGGGCTTCCATTTTAATAGGCAATAGTAAAAGCTTTAATGTAGACTGGAGATAAATTGAAGCAGGGGGAAAAAGAAATTTGGTGCCTGATAAACGAAGGTATTCACTATATGATGGTAAAGATAAAAGGCATGAGTAATATCTATTTTTTGCCCAAGAAAATGATTTGTTTAAAACTTTATCATCTTAAAAGGATGTGAGAGTAAGTATAAGGTAAAATAAAATGTAGGAAGCGGGTGAATTTTTACCCGAGGAGGGGCAAATATTCTGAATGAGAATTTAAAATACTTCTGGGTATAAAAAGTCAAGCAAATATTAAAGTGAACGTGCAAGAATTTTATTGTGCCTGGTAAAGTGAATAAAATATTCACTATATGGAACAAAGGTCATTCTTTGCTAGGAAACAAAAGTGAAGTGCACATGGTAAAATGGAGGGCCGAATGAAAAGCCTTTTCATGGGGAGAGTAAAATTGTTTTCTATTGTGGAATGATAAGAAGATTAGAATAAAATGATTTTTTATAATGGAACAACAAATTTTCAGCTTTAGGGTAAATGGGTAATTGAAGAGTGAAAGACTTTCACGAAGATTTTTATTCTTTCACAAATAGATATTTTCAATAGCAAGGCATGGATGAAGAAGGTCATCATGATGAGGAATATTTTTTGTTAGAAGGCAAGTGAGTGCAAGATGCATGAACCAAGGTGCAGATTGAAGTTTCTTCAGGAAGCAAAGGCAGTTACAGATCAACGAAAGCTGAAGCTCCCATATGTCAACTTCAGATAGATTTTAGGGCTGCTTCTTCATCTTCTTATTCTCATTCTTTCTCATTTGTATAGGTTCTAAAATTTGAATTAGAAAGTAAGGTAGAATAGTGTTGAGTCTGAGTCATGAATAGAGTATGTAAATTGCAATAGCTAGGTTTTATGAGCAAATGTTAGCCAATTTGTACATAAATATATTACTATCATGAAGTTGTCTCCAGATTTGTATGCTTTTAATTATATGAATTCAATATATCAAGGATGTTTTGAATTTGTCATCACAAATTTCATGTGATTGTGTTGTTTGACCATGGTTCTCTTTCAAGTAAAGAGTTAAATTACTTTAATAAGATAACTATAATTTTGAGTGCACATGTGGGTTGGTAAGTAGAAATTTATGACAAATATGAGTGGATTTTTTAATGTAAGGCATTAACATATTTTAAATCCATTGGTTGAGCTTAGTTTGTTGATAGGATGTTTGTTGTGGTTTTATATTTGACTCCATGGCCCATGATTAGGCATTGATCTGTCACAAAGCCTAAGACATTTTCAGAAACAATTCATATCATTTTAAATCTAAATGAATCTTTGCTCTGTTGTTTAAGTTATATATGTTCCATGTATCTTCATGATATTTGAAAGAGTATAGAGGCTGAATTTGAGATAATTTTACCTAGTAACCCTCTATTTGTTTAAGATGAAGATATCTAAGTTATTTGTTCTCCACAATGTTCAATAAAAATGGGATTATGCTTGAACCTGGTAGAATTTACAATACCCATTACTCATTTATCTGAGAACTATCCACTTTCATAGGCCTATAGTTTGTTGTTTGGCATAAGTTTATCATACATTCAGGCCTACAATTAGGAACACCCTCTCGATTTCAGTGGAGCTCAAAGTGCAGAAGGATTTCATAACCTTGTTGGTTGGATTTTCTTGTTTGCAATCCGTTGATAATGTTGATTCCTTGTTCTAAATATGTAATCCCCTCGTTTAGGCACTGTGTTTCTCCTTAGGATTGAAGGTTGCAAGAAAAATAACCAGCGAATCCCAAGCCCTTTTATTATTGTCAATTCTTTTTTATTATTTTCATGATACTTTTATTGCTAGATTCAGCTTGACCATTAGCTTGAGGGTGATATGGAGAAGAATATGAGGTCACTACACTATAAGACTCATAGAACTTCTTAAATTTATCAGACCTGAAACACATTCCATTATCTGTGATTATCCTGACAAGAACCCCAAACCTAGTAATGATATTTTCCACCAATAAAATGATCACTACTTTACTAGTATCTTGCTTGGTTGGGATTGCTTCAATCCATTTAGTAAAGTAATCAGTAGCAACAAGAATCCATTTATGTCCACCTCTTGATTTTTCTGCTATTTCACCTATGAAGTCAATTCCCCATTAATAAAAGGGTGCTTCAATTTGCATAGCCCTCAAAGGCAAGGCTACTTGATATTTCAATTTACTAGAGAACTTCTAACATGCCTCACATTTTCTTACATAATTATGAGTATCAACAAAGACCCTATTGGAGGCTAAAACTTCATGCAAATTTTAGGTTCCCATATGTGAAATTTAATTTCAAGCACTCATAAGTACAGTAGAAAAATCTACTCAAAAGGCCTGCTTTAAAATTGTAATTTGAAGCTAGAGCAATTCCACGCAAAATCACCTTGCAAGCATGTTTATTTGACATATATGAGTATGCACACCAATTTTCAGCTTTGTACGATCAGTTTTGACAAGATTTCAAAAGGCCAAGTTGAAGGGTTCTGTGAAGAGTTGTTGTCTACACAGTAAAATCTGTTAAAATGATCAACTTTGAAAGATAATATTAAGCAACTGGAAGATTTTCAAGAAAAATCAAGTGGTGCTTTTGATTCTCCCCATCTCAATGTGCATACATGTCAATTTTTAGAGATTCAGAACATCATTTAGTATTTTTCCAAAATCGAATCCAAATGGGTTTTACCCAGTTTGGAGATTGCATTTCCAAAACAACCGCAATATGGTCAACTTTGACACTTCATACTTTTTAGAAGAAGAGGATTTGTGGAAAACCTGTTTTCCTACAATGTGAGCTAAATGAGCCAATCCCTAGGATGACAACTTCTCAAAATCAGATCTGATATTTTTACAAAGTAGCAAATTGGTGGGTTCCAAATGGTTTTAGTAGGTGCAATTTTCAAAAAATATCAAGTAAGCTACTTTGAACATTGACAGTTTGCAATCCCAATGTCCTCATGCCAATCTGTTTGACACAACATGTTCCCCTATCATAACTCAACATGTTGGTGCATTTTCACGACTGAAGGAGAAGTTTTGATTAGCTTCCCACATCGATTTTGGAAGCTACTTGATCCCTTTTTGTCATAGTGCAGAATGTCAGAAAAAAAATCTTGATAAATATTCAATTCAGTTTGGTCATCAAATTGGATGACAACAACAATTGAAACTAATAGAGCATCCAAAGATTGTGTTTTGAATTCAACATAGAGCCATATACATAAAATGACTATGGTGCAAGGACCACCACTGACATTAAGTTGATTGGTAGGGTACCCATTGATGATCTTATGGATCTTGTCATACAAATTGTGACATTTCATGTTAAACACAACAATAGAGGCAATACCACTGGATTTACATAATATACACAAAATAGAAAATGTTGGACATAAGCTCAAAGCAATACTGGCTATTAATAGATAAATGGTGAGCTCGCCAATGTAGAATGATGGGTTAGAAGGAAATGGCCGAGAATAGACTTCATTCAAAAGGTGATGATATCCAAGCCTGAAAGTTGAATGCATACATGAACTACTAACTAAGGAGATTCATTAAAGGCTTGCAGTTTAAAAAATGGAACTCACATAATAAAGTACCCTAAAGTTGTAGACTTGAATAGTGAGGATCTGCAAAATCCTTTTGAAATAAGAAGATTATATATTTAAGCAACATAGACCATAAATCTCAATCTTATAACAAACGAGGTCATCAAAATTTTGTATGCCTAATAAAAGACTGAATTGAGAAGTGAGAAGCAACTTATTGACAAAATTATCCATGCAGAGACAAATCTATTTCAAGCAGTCAGATGAGGAACGAAGATTGCATTCTCTAAATGACAGAAAAGGAATGACATAATGCCATGTAATTATGAAAATGGTGGTTCTTCATCCACAAGGAGCAAACCTATTTCTTCAATTTCTAAGAATTGCTCCTGTCTTGGCTACAAATCAACTCACAAGTATTTGATTAGTTGAACATTGTTATTTTGGAACGCCAACATAATGAGATTATTGACATTTTCTAAGGGTATTGTTCTTCTCTGAATAGAAGATGCTCAATTGTCCTTTCTACATTGATACCAAAATATGCAGTTGAATCAAAAGACAAATTCTCTCAGCTAGATGGTTGTTGGCTTACAAGTGCAAGTCACCAGATTTTAGAAGGGACAGAGGTTTCAACATGAAAGAGTTACATGATATTAGGTCGGAAGGTGCGTTTTACAATGCAAATTGAGAAGGAAATGTGCGCATAATAGTGAACACTATGCCATGGAAGAATGCGAAGGGATCTCGAATCTACACTTTGGGTAAGATTTAGGGGAAAAGGGTACTGGATATGCTATAAAGAATGAGCCCCTCAGGCTTGGTGCATGTTAGACAATTGATGTAGTTTACAAAAAAGGGATCATGAGATTGCCTTAAAAATATTTCAACATGCCATCCAGATCGATTCTCATTTTGTGCTCATACTCTTTGTGGCTATAAATATGTTGTTGTGAATGAGAGGCACTTTATTGTTGAAGGTGATGGCTAAATCCGATTGTAATGTTTGAGGGAATAGTGGTGAATAGAAAGTGGAGAACCAAAAGCTATGATAAAAATGAGGAAATGTAGGCAAATTTTGGTCGATTTGCTTGTTAAGGTTGCAGAGGAGTACAAGGTTGTGCTCAACACACTTTACTTAACAATGCCCTATATTTCTTAAAAGAACTATGGAATTATCAGAAGAACCAAAAGTGTCACCTAATATGCAAGAGAGCAATTCAATTTGATGTAATTCTAGGGAGGGCGAACAATGCAATGTAGGGAACTAAGTGGATATTGGAGTGATAAATCTTTTCCCTAGAAGGATTTATAATTTTTGGCGATGAGATGATAAGCATGGAAAAAATTTCAATAGAGTTCATATTTATGTGAAGGAAGACGTTTGTAGGAGTAAAAAGCTCCCTTTTTACTCGACCCATGATGATGTTTCATCCTTGACACAAAGATCCATCAATTCACTAGAGTCTCATCACTTTCAGAAGAATCAAATACTAAAATTTACAGATTGGGTCACACATGAGCATGGAAATGGCGTGAAAACTTCTCAAAATGTAATTTCATGACATGCGAACTATTGAAAGTAATGCTAAAAACCCTAAATATTGCATCAGAGTGACTTGTAGGATCAGAGCAAGTTCTTCAAGTCTCTCCGATTGTGAGGGTCTCGTCGATGAGGAATTTTTGGCAGGATTTTCACCGATAGCTAAATAATAAAACTTCATTGGTGAGAGATGTGAAATTGGTGGGAAATAAATAAGTCTCAGTGATGCTTAATGTTACCCCCAATACACAAGAAAAATATATTATTGGATTTTTCCATTCGATAAAATGCAATTATATTTTCATCGAGGGGTAAAATATTTTCATCGATAAGTTAAAAGGAAGCTAAATTTGTAAGATGGGTATTTTACCCAAAAAGAATATTTTCGATTATGAGGAAGAAAGCATACTTAAGGGAGTCATTGGAGAAAAATGTTAATATTGGGGAAATTAAAATATAAATATCTCTAATAAGATGAGAAGATAAAATCACAGATGAAGGGTAAGATTAATTTCTATAGTAAATTCATTTTGAGGCTTTGGTGAAAGGAATAAAATACTATTATCAAATGTGGTGAATATTTCAGAAATAATATCGCTTTAAGAGAAAATGAATTTCACTGATGGTAAAAGAAGCAAGTATTTTTATCCGAGAATAAAGAGTGGGTAATTGTTTTTACCCAAAGAGCATCTTTCTAAATGGATGCGAGGTAAAAATCGCCAGCAAAGGAAGGATTACAATGATCATTAAAATTATTTTCACGAGAAATAAAGACAATGAAGATAAAATATTTAATTTTCCAAAGGCAACTAATTAAATATTTTGCCGAAAATAATTAAAAGAAGAGTTGCACCGAAAACAAGAGTTGCACCAGACAGATGTTGTGAAGAGTTGTAGCCCTAAAAATATAATGTATATATGTAAGATGAAATAAAATCATCAAAGGGGCGATTATTAGAATTAGGAGTTAGGTAGGAGATATGCAAAAAATCGTCATATAAAATTTACCGTGTGGACCATGATGCATGCATAAATTTTGGCTGAAATCAATGAAAGATCTTTAATTTTGTGGCTCAATATTGGTGTCTATTGTTTGTTGAATTCAACAATTATTTGACTGTCTCCACATTGCTCTTTCTCCATTATTTTAAGTTTCATATCCAAGTTGATATTTCAATTTCATCAAAACACATTTGTTATTGTTGTGTACTCAAGTCAATTGGTTTATGTCGAAGAATTAAATTCGTTTTAATTGAGTACAGTAACTTGGGGGGTAGCAATTGGATTAGTAAGAAGAGTTAGGTAATTGAAAAGATTATCAGATTGTCTCCAAGGTTGACATTTCCTTATTATTTAAATTGATATATCAAGGATATTTTCAATTTATCAAGGCACATTTGTTGTTCTTGTGTGGTTCACTTAATTGGCTCCTTCAAGGAAGGATTAAATTCTCTTGATTAATCATAGTAATCTGGAAAAGGTCATTTGGATCACTAAGTAGAGTCTATCAATCACATTCTTGCACGTTTATACAAGGTATAAACAAAATTTAGTGCCAAACAATTAGAATTGTAACCAATACCAACCACTTATTATAGAACTTATTTGACTCCATAAACCCAACAAAGCACTGGTCCTCCTATTCAATCATATATAATTCACTTTAGGAACTTTAGAAAGTATTGATTTCCAAATAATTGTATCTGTTAACTGAACATATTTATATACCTTGATATTGCTTATACAATTTATACCAGATTAGTCATTACATCTACTTCACTTTCCATTGCCACTGTAAGTAGATTTCATTAGTTAAGAGTAACATAGCCTTCAATTATGCTTCATTAGTGAGGTCAACCCGCCTAGGTCTAGCAAAACCTGAAGTGAAAGGAGTCATCAATTGAATAGGTTATCTCCATACATTGGTTCAGAAACGTTGCAAGTCTAATCATAGATCCTGGCATCCTCTTAGGATTTGTAACCTACATTTTTGAGATCTAACAGACCCTTAGCCAATAAAAACCTTCTCTCAATATTTTTTGTGCAGTAGTCTTAGTTGAGAAATCCCCCCACATACACCTTCATGCATTTCCTTCAAGGTTTGTTATGCTTGTCTTTCATCTAGACATAACAATGAAATTCCATCCTTGTCCTTCCAAAACAAGTCACCATTTACAAAGACATCTCTTGATGCTTGGAGCTTCAATTTCCTCTTTTGATTATCATTCATACCATCAGGGAATTTTATGTGCTTGAGGTAATGAGACACCTTTGTATACCAGGGTGTGTGTTCAATGTTGGATATCAAATCTTTTTGTTCCTCAATATTACACACTTGTGCAGCTTCCAAATTGGATTCAGCCATTAACCTTGCCAATCCTTGTCCTCTCACAAGTTTTGTGATCTTAATATCAATATTGAACTCTTGAATCCTATTTATCCATTTGTACCTTCTCCCTGTGACTTCTGTCAACATAAAGATATCCTTGACAACTATATTTGGCACATAAGCAACCACTTGTGCTCCTACTAAGTAAGGTCTAAATGCCTTCACTGCTTTTACTAGTGCATAAGCTTGTTTTCCGATGGCATCATATTCCAATTCAGCCCTTCGAGTGATTTGCTAAAATTTGAATTGGTTGCTCATACCCCTCTTCATTCTTTTGCAACATAACAACAACAATAGAATGGAAAGATGCAAAAGAGAATATCTAAATTTTTTTTCTAAAATCTAGAGATTTCAACACAAGAGCTTCTTTGATCCCTTCTTCAACATTTTTGAAATAGGTTTCACAATCTCAACAAATTTAGAAATAAACGTTCTGAAAAATTTAATTTTCTCAAAAATGGATTGGATGGCCTTCACCGTTTTGTGGGTAGGGATCTTATCAATGGATGAAACTCTCTCTGGATCAATCCTTACTCCTTCTTTAGAAACTATGTGTCCCAGTAATTTACCTTTAGTTATAGCAAAGTGACACTTTTTAGGGTTCAATGATATACCATACTCAAGTACCTTGATAAACACCTTCTCTAGATGCTTGCAGTGGTCATATGCCTTCTTTGAGTATGCAGTTAGATCATCTTGGCAAACAACCATTATGATATTGATCAAATCTGCAAAAGCCACATCCATAGTTCTTTGGAAAGTAGCACTAGCATTTGTAAGGCCAAAAGGCATCCTTACATATATATAAGTACCCCATGGAGTAGTAAAGGTAATTTTATATTGTTCTGATTCCTTGACTTTGACCTAGTTATAACCAGAAAATCCATCCATCATGGATAACAACTCACATCATGTTACTTTTTGCAACATTGCTTCCATATTGGGGAGTGGGTAATTATCCCTCCATGATGAAGCATTCAAGTTATGAAAGTCCACACAAAATCTTATGTCACCATTATTTTCCCTCAATGGTACCAAGTTTTAAATCCAAGATGAATGTCTAATAGGTTTGATTATGCCACCCTCCTTGAGCTTTTTATAGTTCTTGCATTTTTGGCGCTATCATAGGGTTTACAGGTCTTTGTATTAGTCTGAAAGGTTTAGCATTTGGTTTTAAAGGGATCTCATGTTGAAACAAGTCTTCTCTATAAGCTTTAGGTCATAATATGACCGTGCAAATACATGTTTATATTTTCTTAACATAGTTATGAGCATTTCCATGACTTTTGGACTAATTTTTTTGCCTATGTATACCTTTTTAGGAGCATTCATTGTCCCAAGATTTATTTCCTCAAGATCTTCTTGGTTAATCGGTGCCTGCTTCAAGAGAGACTTAACATTCCCATCAAAGAATCTCTCTAGGGCTACTAGACCTTTTGGTATTTTGTTTATTTTCAGCTGTACAACCTCCTGACCAAAGACAGTATCTTTATCATCCACCTTTTCAACAAAATCATTAAAATCTATTTGTTGGGACTCATATTGGTCTATACACTGAAGAAATTTTATCAAATCATCATCATCATTAAACACTTACCAGTTATAGATGTTGTCAGGGATGAAAGGTCTAGTTTTGAATTCTACTTCAGAGATACGTGCTAATGTAATATCATCCCTTTTCAAAGAAACATTTGCAAGAAAATTTGCCATCAAGTTCTTTGACCTCACTATCCACTTGATGGAGAATGCATCAAAAAGCTCCACAGTATCCCATACTACATGTTTATACTATTTGATCCTCTTATTTTTAAGGCACACCTAGATCTGAATTTACAATTAATTCAGAATCTCCATACACAGTCAGTAACTTAATTCCATATTTAATGGTGATATTAAGACCTAACAATAATGCTTCATACTTTGCTATGTTATTGGTACATTCAAATGATAACATAAATGAGTACTTAAATGTCTTGCTATTGGGTGCAATGAAAAACTCACCTGATCCATTACCTTCTTTGTTGTAGGCATCATTAAAGTAAATTTTCCAAATACTAGATTTATCTAATTACATACTAAATAACCAATTAGATCATTGTTCTATAACTGGGGTTGTGAGTGCTCAATCCTAAAATTTCCCAAATCTATATCACAAAAACAATTCATCTGATTGGGATAAATGTGTTCTACCACTTGTTCTGACCTTGGTTCTTTGTATAACTTAACCTCATTCCCATTAATAGGTATAGTTGCATATGATAAATCCAATTGAACATTCCCTCCAATTGCAACAATCCACTGTCTTGATAGTAACATATCATAGTATGGTGGAGCATCAACCACAATAATGTCAGTTATATATGTGGCTTCAAGATAGGAGGCCAATTTTAACTCTAAATCTCGTATGACCCCAATGACAGGAACAAATCTATTGTCCATATCATAACACTTTCCATATGTGGTATCAACCGACAAACCCAATTCTTTCATAGTCTCTCCTTTGACATTATTGACATGCCCTTCATTCTTTTCTACTTCATCCTTCTTTTCATTTTGGCCTGTAGACACATTTGAAATTAACTTCATTGCACTACTTATATATTCATCAACTTTCATCGTTTCCAAAAAAGGCATTGACATCTTAATCTGAGATAAAGCATGTGCTATGTCAAAAGAAGGTGTGTTTGTTACTGGTTATGCTTTACTCACCTCCACTTTAGCAGAGATTTTCTCTTCCATATGTTGTTTAGGGTCATTTTTTATTAGGTTCTAATCTCCTTTTGTTGCCTCTTTTGGTACATACTTTTGAGTTATTCTCTGAGACTTCTCGTTTTCTTCATTCTTCTAAATTTTAGAGGTAATATTTTTATCTTTTTGCTAATCTTTTACAAACAAACCCCCAGGTGTCCCTTGATTTGAATTCATAGTTCCATTTCAAAGATTGTAATTGCTTTTGGCTTGTTCCACAATAACAACAATGAGTTCTTTTATTTCTTTCTCATTGGGTCCTCTCAATTGAACCCAACTTGATTGAATTTTGTAGTGCCAATCTGAGGGCTTCCTACACTATCATCTTCTTGATCATAAAATACTTCTACTAACCCACATGAACATTGTACCTCTGATCATTTACATCATACTCAAATCCATCCTCCTTTGAGGATGAATATTCTTCATTTGCTCCATAAGGTCTAATTTTCAGCATATTTATGGTGTGATCATCCCTTTCCTGGTCATATAGTACTTCATTTCCTTGGATTGATTATGCAACTATACAATACTCAGGAGAATGAGGAATATTGCAAGGCATACACCACGTTGTGTTCTCCGCCACATTAGTTCCATGCATTTTTAATGGATCAAGGGTATTTTTATTTACATTTTGATTTTGATCATTATTGATTGGCCTCTCATATTTCTAATTTTTTTATATAAGCATATCTTATCATCTTGGTCTTTCATTTCTATGGTGGTTTGACTGCTTTATTGATGGGTGTTAGGGTTTTGCAATATTCTAGCCTCATCTATCCTACCAATCTTCCCTGAGGCTTTTCTATTGTTTTATATATTTAAAGCAACTCTGAATTCCCCAATAAGGATATGAGGATTCCTTTTTCTGAGTTCATAACTTTCCTTTGGATCAAATGCATTCAAGTAAAACACTAGGCACATAGGATTTGTGGGCTTCAAATCAGGTGGAATTCTATCGAACAACTTCATGAATTTGGTATTAAAATTTGCAACCGATTCATTGTAATTCTTCTGAATATTTGTTAAATCATGTAGAGAAAACCTTGGGTCAGTGTGATCTCCAAGTTTTTCCTTGAATAGGCTCTTGAACTCAGCCCAAGTACTAATTGAGGCATCAGATAATTTGTTGTACCAATTTCTAGCATCCTGAATCAATGACTGCATGAATAGCTTCATGTAAACATCCTTGTGTTGTATATCAAAATTGTCCATGACTGTTTCAAATTCCCTTATGTGATTGTCCCCTGAGACATCATGGTTCCCAAAGAATTTTGGGACTGCATTTCGTACATCATCGTCAATTGCATTTGGGTATCCTTGTATACCACAAAAATTAAGCTGTCTAAATCTATCTATATTTATAGGTCCCCTTGAAAATGGGTTTTTTTTTATGAGGTTGATATTATTGAAGCTAAAGCCCTTGATGTTGATTCATACCTTGCTACACATTTTGGTTAACACCTCTAGGAGGGTTCACATTCCTTTGTGCATTTTGGTGTGGGACTTGATATTGGGATTGATATGGCCCAGTACATTGATTATGTCCATAATTCTGACATCTTACTCCTCATTGACTAAGAGGCACAGGGTAATCATGAACCCAACATGTTGAGAAGTTATTAGAATATTCATTGGTTTTGAGATCTATGGTGTAGAGGCACTTTGTTGTGTGATGAGCATTGCTTGTATTTCCTAGAATTCCAATTGCATTACAGGGAACTTGTGAAGTTAAATAACTACTTGCATTTGTATACCCACCTTGAATAGGAGCAGGTCTATACTAAGACACATTTGAAATGGGTTTGGTACTCAACTGGAGTAGTTCTTGAGCCAATTCATTTTTTTGCCTTATCAATTTAAGCCTTTCAATTTGTGCTAACATTTGTTCTACCTCTTGTTTCAACTCCTGATCATTCGATTCTCTAGTAGAGACCTCATTGGCATTAGTGTAGCATACCATTCGAGGTGTTTGCTCCATAGACCTATGTTGTGAGTTTTCAACATATTGTTGATTCATTCTTTGATCATAGTCTCTTCTTGCTTCAACCTTCCTTATCTCTTCGTCCACACTATCCTCAATTTCTTTTAAATTTTGGGGGTCACGTTTAAATGATAATATAGATCAGTATAAGCTATTTTGTTTAGGAGGTTTGTGAGAATCTCTCAGTGGAAATATTTCATTGTTATGTAATTCAATCTCAAATAAAGGATTGTTACATATATTGAAGTTTCTTTGAGGTATTCCCTTGTTAATTATGAAGATTCTCATGTAATTCAATAATTACAGGTGCATCTACAAATGATCCTTCATTATGAATAGATACTTTTGAAGTGGGAGGAGACTTTGAGCCATTTTTATTCCTTTTTGACCATTTTTAGCTTCTATCTTTATTTGGTGAGCTATTTTGATTCCCTTGGTGTAGGAATCTTCTATCATCCATATTAGGAGAAACTATAATGCTTTGATGTCTAAAACTTAACCTTTCCTTTTTGAAATTAAATTGATCACTCATACAACAATTTTATAATTTCACAGAGATTTTTTACAAGAGTCGCCACCTCTTTCAAAGAGGAATGAATTATATTCTTTGGGTCACTTCCAACAATAGAGTCCTTCACATATCTGTTCACTAATAGTATAACAAAACTTCAAAATTTGGACCAAATTTTAGATTTTTACCCTTCGATTCTTGACTCTTTCCAATGATAATCACTTAGTCCCTAGCAAAGTCGCCAATCTGTTGGTGTAGACTCAGGTGGGGAAAGAAGATTCCACAATTTTCAAGCTCTGATAAGATTTGAAGATTTTAATCTCTTTCACAGAACAGTCTACAACCAAATTTCAAAGTTTGTCCCCAACAAAGTTGCCAATTTGTTGGTGGCTCGGATGGGGAAAATATATGTTTAGAATTTTTTACTAGAGACTCCTTTAGTTCGTCCCCCGCAGAGTCATCAATTTGTTGGGTCCCAAATCAACTGATTGTTAAACCCTAAAAGTATACCAAGCTTTATGATCAGGTCTAACAAGTGATCTGAACAATGAACGAAATTAACCAAGATGGTTATGATTCCCTTCTCTTTAGGCTCTATTACGCCTAGGAAGGTGTAAATTTATCATCAATGATTGTTTTCTTTATAAGATTAACTAATGATAATCAAGCAAATTAAAAACCTCATACGAATTTGGAGGGTTTGTATGATACATTTTTTTCAATTAAATCATCCTCTCTCAATCTATTTCACACTAGCATGAGGGTTTGAAATAGATGATTTAAAAACTAACTTCTACTCCTACTCCTACAACTAGAAATTAAAATGTATAGAAAATATATTTTACAAGGAATTATTTTTGGGGTGGAAATGATCATTGTCTTTCTTCCACTAGGAAATGGAGTCAAAAATATGAATGATATGTGTCTTCCTTCTGGTTATGACTCTAATCGTTTGGCACTTTGATATTTATGACTTGCATAAACGTGCAAGGAAGTTGATCACCAGGCTCTTCTTATTAATCCAAATCAATTTTCCAAGTTATTGCGACTCTTTCAGAGAAATTTAATTCTTACTTGGAGAAACCGATGAAATGAACCACACAAAACATGAATGTGCTTTGATAAACCATATATATGCTTGATACATTGATTTAAATAACAAGAAAAACATCAAACTGGAGATAGCAAGATAATCATTCTCAGTAGAATCAACAAACAATTGAAACTAAAATTTGGTCACCAAATTATAGCTTTATTTCCATTACTTCGCTTCAAAAGAGCTTTTACAATGTATAGCCTTTTCCAACCAATTATCCCCCCTAAAAAAAATCCTCGTCCTCTAACAATCTTGATTTCCTTCTTATAAATAGATGAAGGAAGTGACAAGCTTCAGACCGTTGCAATTCAAAGAGCCCTTTCATCTACCCCTCGCGTACATAATAATTTTGTATCACATAAATTAACATTTTTTTCTTCAAAACCCGCATTTATACAATCTTATTCATTTGTGATCTTCAAATTTAAACTTGGACTGTTGATCTATTTCTTCATGTCATGATCTTCTGGCCCTCCTTTCATCTAAACATTTAAAAAAACTACCATTCGATGGGCTTCTCATTAAACATGTGTCGTTGATCTCATTCACCTTGCATCCATAGCCGCGTTCACTTAGTGCATCACTGTTTCATGTTGGCCTTCGACTTTTATTTATGCAATGTGAATGGATATAGCGGTCACCGTCTGATATCCCTCCTTTAAATCTGAGCCATTTATTTCTATCTCATCCTTTATAGCTATCTCTCTAATGCTTTGGGCTCCTAGAATCAAATCTGTGATGCAAAGGAGTATCGCGATCGCCATCAAATCTTCAACTTTTTATCTTCACCATTCATTGTAGCGTCATAATGTATCGCTACTTAGATAGAGGTTTCATTCTTCATATACGCGATGTGAAGAGGTGTAGTGATATCCATCTGATCACATTCGTTTAATCTCCACCGTTGGTCTTATCTCATCGCATATTGCTACTTCCCTTGGCACTAGTTTATTCACAAAAACAATTTGAATAAACGTTGCGATGCAATCATATACTACCGTTTGTACATATCGATGTTATCTTCCACTAGCCAAGTCTATTGTCATACTGATCCCACAATACACGTGTCCTTAGCCTGCTATACCGCTAGGCAAAATGAGAAACCCGCCACATACTCCGCAGGCTGGCGAGCACCGTACGATTTGATAGGATTGATCACAACCACTGATTGTTGATAGTCTTGGCCAATGAAAACCACACAAGCAATAACAGTTAGATCTCCTTCGTTTGATCTCAGCCATTCATCTTCATCTATCACATATCGCCAAAAGTGCTTGTCGACCGGGATGTGAAGACATCGCGTGATATCTGTTGGATCATCATCACTTAATCTCCACCGTTCATCACAGATTGCGTAAACACACCTGCCAATGAACATACAAATCATGATGCAAAGGAATAAGGTGATAGCCGTTGGATTTTTAACATTCAATGTGTACTGTCAGATCTCCATCATAGGCACACCACACATCACAGTTAATGCTTGATCATTATGAGCGCAAACAACGATGTGAAAGTTTATTGCGATGAGCACATAACCAAACCATTAGGAGAGAGGGTCAGTCACACCAATGACCCCGATGACTTAAGTAATATCTTAAGTAACCTATAACCATCAATAAATAGTCCGCATCAAAATATAGCATTTTATCAAACGCTATGACTGTAAACCTTAGGGTTTAATTGTAAACCTTAATTCTGATTGAGAGCACTAAATAATTTATTTATGCACACATTATATAACTTCTGAGAAGATATTGAAAAACCCATATCAAATCTGCACTCTATTTTCACCTTTATCTTCTAGAAGCAATCTTTGTAATTTCATGACAACTTTGCAATATTCAAAGCAACTTTTGCAATATTTGTAAAACATGCTCACAATTCAACACATGTCTTCCAAAACTTCCAAACTTTGATCTACTAAGCACAATAACATTCGGGCTCACCATTGAACTTCCCTTTGACATCAATGGCACCTTTGGATGTCTATGACAACATTATGACAACATTATGCCAACTAATGGAGAAATAAGAATGAAACATATGTATGATAAAAAATGACTCAATTGAGGACTTTAGTAAGGAATTTTTTGACTCTACGATATAAGTGGAAAAAGGGTTAAGGCTCTTTATAATGGATTTTTTAGTATCAAACTAGGAAAATTGGGCAAAGTTTACAAGTTCCAATAGGGGCCTGGGTGATGTATTGATAAGTAGAGAGGGAAGGAGGAAGGGGAAGATATTTAGAGAGAGAGAGGAAAAGGGAGAGAGAGAGAGAGAGAGAGAGAGAGAGAGGGGTGGAGGTGGAGGTGCAGGTGGAGCGACAGAGAGATAACTAGAGAGGCAAGGAGGGAGGGAGAGAGAAGTGAGATATAACGAATTAGAGAGGGAAAGAGAGTCAAATAAAGGGATGGAGATAGTGAGAGAGAGGTCTAGAGAGTAAGGGATAAACAAACAATGATATAGAGAGTGAGAGAAAGATGATAGATCTTGGCGATTACTTGAATTTGACCTCCTGATCACTAAAATTTGACCTGTTGATTATTGAATTTTCACTTATTCTAAAAAATTATGATTTTCCAAATTTTAGATTTTTTTGTATTAATAATTGATAAAACACATTTTATACATCTCTTTCAAATCTGTTATTGCATATGAGAATCAACTTGCTACTATAGCTTATACAACTTTACAACTTACTATTTTTCTATATAGGTCTATATTATATACAAAATTTATTCACGTTTCTCAACATATACAAAATTGTATATGTTTCTTTTCCAATTCCTACTACTACTAGGTATAGTATATATATAAAGAGTAGAATATCATATCATTTCGGGTTAAAATTTCTTGCTCTGGATGTAATCTTCCAAATCATCCTATCATGGTTCTCTTTCTACAATTTCCTCATTGTATCTTACTTCCTCTATCACTAGATTGTCTCCATTCACATGAAGTCTAACACCATGTGTTTTTTGTCTCCTTTGTTTTGTATTTGCCACTTCATTGAATATCTTTTGAAATTCACTAAGATCCTTTAGGAAAGTTGCAAAGTCCTCATGGTTGTGGTGCCAAGTGTGTCCATATTTGACCTCCTCTTTATTTACCCTGACTATCATATCTCCCAGCAGGTTCATAAACTTGAGCATTGATAATTCCATAGTCACAGTCACCTACATAGCAACAATGAAATGGTGTCATTTTGAAGACTCAATAAGCGTCCTCCTACACCCTTTGAATTTATCCTCATTCCTTACCTTCTAAATGTGCCAAAGAATTTCAGTTGACAAACAATCCTAAAATAGTTTGTATTCTTTATTTAGTTTTTTTTCCATTACCAATTAAAATATCTTTCCAATTAACATTTCCATTTTTATCCCAAATCAATTGCTCATTGCAAAATAATTTCCAAATTTCCTTCGCATAAAAGAAATCAAAGAATATATGGTTAATTGATTCCAAAATTCTACATATACTACATATAGCAACATCATCATGATTCATTTTGTAAGGAAGAAACTGTAACAAAATTAACCATCTAAAACAGGCCTTCTTAGGCCCTTTAATATTATTCCAGACAAGTAAAATAGCATGTCATTCTTTATTAGTTAACATAACCTTCTAGCACGTATTAG
This sequence comes from Sequoiadendron giganteum, assembly GCA_007115665.2. Taxonomy (NCBI): domain Eukaryota; kingdom Viridiplantae; phylum Streptophyta; class Pinopsida; order Cupressales; family Cupressaceae; genus Sequoiadendron; species Sequoiadendron giganteum. The sequence continues at coordinate 346,936,801 of CM021109.1, read as the reverse complement.
CATGTTTGGTAAGAGACACATAATTAATTAGACTTATAAATTTATTTTGTTTTGATCCCAGATAACAGTGTACCATCTTGTCATTTAAGGTCAAGGGACTAGACATTGCCTATCACAGAGTTATAGGGAAATTGAAAATCTTTGCAGGCCTCTTTTAAGATTGAATAGGTTCTCCTATTGGAGTGGGGAAGGCTATACTCATTGCAGAGGGCCTCCCAACTCTTTAATTGTCCATTGGATAGAACATCATTAAAATTTTGGATTCCCTTTTGATCCCAACCTTTGGTCAAGCACCCCTACAACAAAGCAAGGGGCTTGCTATTATGCTCTAGGTTCAACCGTATGGATTAATGGGTTTGGAGCATTGCATTGTTATTATTAGATATCTTGATGTGGCTCCAACCTAGTTTGTGTTTGATCGACTCCCAAGCCTTCTAAAGGCTTTTAAAGACCAGAGAGCCAACAAAGGATATTGGATTCCTATTGATGAGATCACCAAAAGGTAGTAATTTCTAGGACTTTTCTTTCTTGGGGACAAAAAGTTGTATGTTTTTCCTTACCAATAACTTCTAAGACACATATCCTACTAAATCCTTGATGACCCATTTTGCGGAAAGAGCAGTTTCATATAGTTTCAAGTCCTTTAGGCCTATCCCCCCTTGTAACTTTTCAAGACAACACCACTCCCACTTCAATGCATGCTTCTTTCTTTTTCCCTTCCCATCAAACCACAAGAAACTTCTTATCCTATTATGAAGCTCATTGACCTAGTAACTGCTAAATAACCATATAGAGGCGAAGTAAATGCTATAAGAGGACAAGATCTTTTAAAAAACTTGGATCCTTCTTGTCGAGGACAAGTATTGTTCCACCCATCATTTTTTTCTCAATTTTAGCTTTGATCCATAACCACATTTACTTTATATTAGGACTAGCAAAAAATGGTATCCACAAGTACCTTGCTTGTGGGGGCCACCCCATTAAAGGTCAAATTTCTTGAGCCACTTAGGTGGTGATTCAGTCCACCCCAAGATGATAACTTGGCATTGGAGATTTTTGCTCCATAAGCTTTACAGAAGAAATTTAGTTTATTCACCAAGTTTTCCATGTTGTTTTCTTCCAATTCCACAAAGATTACAGTTTCATCTATAAATTGGATGTTCAATAGTTCATTCTAATTTGAGAGCTTTAGGCCCCTTATCCTAAGTGAGAGAGTGGATTCTCTCAACAAGTAGTGAACAACATCCAAGGAAATAACAAAGAGGGCTAGTACAAGGGGGAAACCTTTTCTAATGGATATATCAAGAGATAACTCATAGGAGAGTGAACCATTCACCTCCATCTGTGCAACTGCATCCCTTAAGAGAGGTTCAACCATGTTACAAAAAGAATTAGGGAAGCCAAAGGCTTCAACATTTGTTCTTAAGAAGGTTCACTCTACTCTATTGTATGCTTTCTTGAAGTCAAGAAGGAAGTCAAGAAGGAGCATGGTTGAGTTCTTCTTTGAGTGTCTAGGGCTCCATGGCCTCCCAACTTGTAATCAAGTTTTCTAATATGTATTTCCCTTTGATGAAGCCAATTTGAGTGTTATTTATAAACTTGGGGAGGATATTGGTCAGTCTCATGGCAATTACATTTGCTGGTATCTTATATGACACATTTAGTAGAGAGATTGGTCTCCAACTTTTTATCAATATTTTAGCCCCCTCTTTTGGTAGCAACTTTATAATGCCTTTATTGATCCTCCTCCCCAAAGAGCCTCTACTAAGACCTTCCAAATATACGTGTAACAGATCATCACAGATCCAATCTTCAAAGTTCTTGTAAAACTCAACAAGTAATCCATCACTTCTTCGGGATTTATCATTGTTCATGGATTAGATGGATTTTCTTATTTCTTCTTTGTAAATACCTTCAACCAACTTTGTTGCATCTTCATCCAAGACTTTTCTTGGAATGATTTGCTTGATATAGGACCTGGCATTATGGTTGTCTTCATTTTCTCCTTTAGATGAGAAGAGATTCTTGAAAAATAGGAGAATTGATTTAGTATATCCTCTTGGGTTATGTAGAGGGCTCCCTCATTCCAAATTTGATCAATCTGCTCCTCGAAGCCTTTTTCTTTGATGTACCTAAAGAACTTGGTGCCAATTTCACCATAATTCAGCCAATTTAATTTGGCCCTCACTTTTAGGCCTTGAATTTTATTAACTTGGAGTCTTCTTAAGCTATTCTTAGTCAAATCAAGTTTCTCACATAACTTTTCATCCCTTGGATCCAATTGAACATTAGCTTCTGCATCTAACAACTCTTCTTGGTATACATTTCCTAATATTCTTCTATCCATAACCCTTTTTTTTCGAATGGTCTAGAATAAAATTTTCCATCCATTTACATTATTCTCTCATCTCTCAATGTCACTCAAGTCCTTTAGCATCCATTTATTTACTTCATTAAGCGTAATGATGGTTTCCTTGCAATCACTATCCTTTAGAAGATTAGTGTTGAGAATGAAGCCTTTCTTCTTTGTATTCTCCTTAGTCCGACCATTATTTAGTATTATATTGGCCTTTATATGGTGATGGTCCAAAAGAGTATAGGGGTATACACTCACCTTGTGCCCATCACTATTAGGCTCAAATTTGAAAAATTCCTTGTTGGCATAAAATCTATCAAGCCTACAATATATCCTTTTACCAAATTTTTGTGTATTGCACCACATAAACCAAATCCCTTTGTTATCCTTCCTCACCCTTCTAATAGGTCGAATAGGTTGAGTTTATCCTTCATCCTTTTTCAAAAGTACCTTTTGTTTCCTTTCCATCCCATGTATAATCACCCAACTTATCTTCTCCATGCTCAATCATGTTGAAATCCTCCTCAATATCCATGGCATACCAGGTAGGTTGGATAACCACTACCAAAGTCCTATTCTTTTCTTATGGTCATTGGGAGCATAGATTGAGTAGATTCCAAATTTGTACTCTCCTCTCTCAATTGCAATCCACACTGCCCTATTGTAGGGAAAGGTGTCATGGATTTTTACACAAACGAGAGATCAAAGAAATTATTGTGCTCATGCAACCAAGAGAGAAAATAATTATCCACACAAGCATCTAATATGCCTTTTGTATTGAATAATAATGTGAATAGGTATTTTAGTTGCAAGTGATTTATAGGATTTTTCGGGTTCACTATCAACTCTAACATGGTATCAGAGCACCAAATATGTGACTTCTTACCTAAATTCTGAGAGATCTAGCCTTGAGGGAAAATTTGGCTCATCCTGGAGTGAAACAAGCATCACCGTTGAATCCGGAATGGCCAAAAACCCTAAGATCACTTGTCATTTCATTAAAAATAAAAAAATAAAAAAATAGCCTGCACAAATCTCGCGGTGAAATTTGTATAGTGTACGACCACCTCTCAACCTACACAGGCTATTGCAGCTACATACAGTGATTAGGTTTCAATTTCCAATTTTATTGTTTTTTAAATAAAAATAAATAAAAACAAGTAGCTTTAGTGCATGTGCTAGGTACACTATACCTTGATGCAAGTGTGGTCACATCAACCATTGTTGGTAGGATTTCACATGACCGATGCCTCCTGATCATCGCCAACCACCATCACAGTTCCGAGCGACCACTACACAACCGTCAGTAAATTTTTTGATTGGATCCAACTTTACTGATGCCACAAGTTTTTTTTGGCCATTGTGCAAAACATATTTCAACGATAAAATTTTGGCGTTGGAATATTTCCCTATTTCAAGCATATTTCGACAATTCTTTCTTTTTGAGGAAACCATTTTTTTCAACGAGGGAATATTCCATGCATATTTTGTCTGTTGATGTCAACATATGTTCGACCAACCCCTCTAAGCCCTAACTTACCCTAAAGGAGCTACTTTTTCTTTTTGGAATAACTTGGGCATACAATGTCGAAATTAGGAAAATGAGATATCGTTGAAAAGTTGGTTTTGAGCACTTTCCAATGGTATAGATCTCATCATCATATTTTTATGTTGGTTTAATTTATTCTCAGTCAAAGTCATATCTTCATTTCTCACTTTTGAGCTCATAAATTTTTGTGATTCTGGTGGCATTGGAAAGGTATTTTAGAGCTCTTTAGATCCATTCATGCACTTTTTCATAATCCACCCCAGCTATAATTTATTCAATTTTTTTTATTTCACATTTATGTCAATCACTTGGACATCTTGTCACCTAGAAAAGATTTGTGTACGTGATATGACTTCATTTAATTTACTTTACATGTAGTAAGGCTATTAGTCTTTAATTTTCATCATTTGAGGAAGTATCATGGGTTTTTATTCATCCTTTTGTGGTCATCTTGGCAAAGGATAACTGAGTCTTGGCAACACAACATCCTAACACATCTCGAGTGGCTTGATCTTTTTTCTTATTTGTATGGACTCATACCTACACCATACACACGAATTATTCAACATGGGGTACTATCGGTGATCATATTGTAGGAGTGATTATTTCTAGTGTTGATATTGACACAATGTGTGATGTATTTAGAAATTACTTGTCCCCACACACTTTGGACTCAACTTTGGGAGATCCATGGAGACCCACATATCTCTCCATACCTAGAGGGTCTTGTTGTAGATTTTCTCATTCCTCTTGCAAATGCATATTTCATACCCCTTGATGAAGATACTTTAGAGGAGTTTGAGTATATTGTAGGTCTTACATATTTTGATGTTCAAAGACTTGTCTTCATGTTCCCACTCTTCAGATTGATACTACATCATATTCCATTGTTCATGATCAACTTAGCATTGCTACATCTTTGTCCCCTATTGGTTCAGTGCAACGAGACATTCATCTTTTTTCAAACACAGTTACTTGGGATTTGTATCTTGCAAATATATCATCCTTGTTTGTAGTCCTATATTGCATATCTAAAGGATTATTTTGAGGATATTCATCTCATCTTTATCGATAGCCACATCATCATTGTTGGCCCACTATCTTTATCATTTTTGCATCTTGTTCTACATCATTATTCATCAATTTTTGGATTGACATCATCTCTTTCCAGCATGTGGACACTTGAGCACTTTTCAGAGGTACACATCATTTAGATTTGGATTCCTAATTCACCCATATTTTTGGATTGGCTTCTTCAATAACTAGTGTATTTGTTTCTTCCTAAGGGGAGAACCGTTGTTTACAAGAAGTGGATCATGTTTTATCTTCAAGTGTTCATCATTGGCATAGAAGCTCTTTATTTGTGGGGGGATTCACATCCCCATTTTCTCTCTCCTATTGGGGGGACACCTATTGTACTTATGTGACAAAAGAAATCCTTGGGGGATCATATTGAGTCCTCCTATCATTCTTTTACTAGTGTAGTCATTTGTTTTTGCTCTTTTGGAGAGGATTTTTTCCCATGTGGTTTTCTCCTTTTCTTTGGTTATGAGATATTAACTTGTTTGTACATGGGTACCTCATCAGACCTTGTAGCTAGGACCCATCCATGCATCCATCATTGCATTCTTCATCAAGGTTTTAACTTCTCCCTAAGTTGATCTTAAGGGGGTTGTTGGAGTAATTAGTACATCACTTGATAATTAATTAATTATTAAGTCCCTTATTACTTTATTCACTTAAGCTAAACTTATGAGTGATTTTTTATTATTAGATTGGGCTAAATATAGGTCAAGTTGTCTCATTGCATAAGATTAAGACACTTGTCACAATCTAATCAAATCCACATATAGGGTTTACTTTTTCCTTTTATAAAGATTCACATTCATTGTAATCATTCATTCACATTCATTATTCAATACAAAAAGCATATCAGATGCTTGTGTGGATCAATCTTTTCTCTCTTGGTTGCATAACAAATTAGTTGCTTTGATCTCTCATTTGTGATAGAAATTTTGGGGAATTTTGGTTGTGGGTGATTTGTGGGAGCTATGGGGTTCACTATCAACTCCAACATTTTCTTCCAACCATCATCAAGCTATATTATTGGAATAACCATGGGAATAACCATGGGTATCTACTAGTATGCATGTGACCCATATTTTCCTATGACAACTTCACATAAAATTGTGTTCATGAAACCATATCATTACATCAACAACCATGTCCATTTTTATAAAAACTAATTCTTTAATGGGTCCATGAGAACATAAAAGAATTAGAGCTATATCTAATACATTATTTATTTCATTCAAAGCTAGTAATGGTACTTTGTATTAGTGGTGTTGTTAGACTAGTCTCACCCTTAACCAGTATATCTTTCTTGATCTTCAATTGCTCCAAATCTAATTTCATCCTTTTATTCCTTGTTCTCTATTTCTTTATTATTTCTTCCTCAAAGGTTGTGCCTTTATTTTGTGTGCTAAGTATACTGCACTTGATTATACATTAAAAATGCTTCCATCCAAGGTAGTTATGGTATTTGGTAGAAATCTAGGTACAAACCACTCAACTTTTTATTTCTCGACTAAAGGTTCTTTCCATTTTCCATTTTCCTTAAATATTTGGTCAAATTCTCTAACTATTTCCCATTTTTCCTTTACCATTTCTGTCATTTTTTTTACACTTTTTAAAAGAATCTCGGGAGACCCAAAGTTAGATAAAAATTCATCTTTTATTTCCTACCATTCCTCATTATGTTGTAGAAATTTTATAATATACCAATTAAGGGCATCATTTCTTAGGGTCCCTACAAAATCAGAGTCTGGTTTAATTACTTATAGTTCATTTCTTCTCCAAATTAATTATAATAGAAATATGTGTTTAGAGGCTTCAATAGTATATTTTTAAAAGACTGGTAGTTTGTGTAGGTCCATCTCTGGCAGCTATTCTCTATATTTTTTGAAACTAGGAGAAGGTTCTCTTCTATTTGATGATTGACTGTGTTGTTATGATCTTGGCTCCTAATTTTTGTCTTTCACTAATTTCTTAGAGAAATTCCTTTACTTCATTAATCCCCTTTTCCTTCCTTGTCCCTTGCTAACTCAATCCCAAAGAACTCAGTTTCTAATATCTCCTTAGAATCTCTTACAAAATATTTTTGTTGGTTCTCTCTTCTCTAAGTTGAATTACTATATACTCCTTAAATTATTCATCTTATCTTATTTGGCACAAGGGATAAGTTTGATGGGTTGAACTCTTTGTGTGGTCATTTTAATTTAGGAGACACCCTTCCATCAATCAATGACATTTCACTTGTTAATAGATGAGTTTCACATTCTTCACTAATAATTTCACTTTTGTTCATGGCTAGGTTATTGAACAAGTTCTCAATTTTCTTGTATATCACATTCTCATTCCTTTCTTGTAGGTTCCATTTTTCTTATCATTTTCTCTTTCTATAAATCCACAATTTTGACCACTTTATCTAAGTAGTTTGCATTGAAATGTACGGGTTTTAGTTTTATGAAATGGTTTAGTAGTTCCTCAAATCCTTTATTGATTGTAACTTTTAGGTTAGAGAGATCATGATCCAAATGAAAGTTTCAAGTCAAATTTTTGAATGGTGGAGCACCCCTACTTCTAAACCCTTTTAATGACTCATTAGGTGTCACACATTCTTCAACCTATATTGCTAACAGTTATCAAAAAAATGTTGGTTCAAGAGGGTAATTGAGTTGCTTGGATGTATATTTGTTATAGAATGGTGAAATTAATTCTAGTTACTTTTTGTAGAGTCTTATCAATCTTAGTAAATTTTTGATGTTCAACTCCAACCCCTTTGGCAAGAACGTTCATGCTCAAATATTCTTCTAGTGGATTTTCTTCATCCTTGGTTTTGTTAACATTTTTTTTTATTAGACTGCAGAAATTGGGTAGCACGACCCCCTATAAACTGCAGTGCGCCTAGTAAACATTTTAACGTGACCGGCGGGGCTGGCGCGACACGCCCTCTGGTACCATGGGGGTGGGGGAGACTAGACCTCGTGACCAACCTCCTGCAACGGGAAAGATTTAGCCAACCGAGCTAGGGCCCCAATCCCTTGGTTTTGTTAACATCACCCTCCTTAGTGCACTGTATTTCTTTATTAGTAGAATCCATCTTGGCATGATCTATTTCTTTATTATCAACAACCCTCCTAACACTCTTTATCCTCCATTATTCTTCTTTTTCTATTCTCTTGCAATATCTTTCATGTCTTTCCTAAGCTTATTTCATATTCCTTTAATCTATGGTCACTTCTCTTGCTAATTCATATCTTCCCTTAACTCTCTCTTCTTCTTTGTGTTTCCTTTTTTCCATAAGTATATTTAATTTGGAATTGCATTAATCCTTTTATGTATTCTTAATGGCTTAGTCTTGATTTTCCATATAGGATTGCATCCCTCTGGAGGTCCCTTCAGGATCCCCCCTTTCTATTCATAATCCCCTATGTGTATAACCACCTCTCATGAGGCTAAGACCTAAGGGAATCTACTACATATCATGAGACCTTGTGTTTTCTCAATTGTAATCCTTTTTTATTCAAGTATTCCTTAACACAATTTATATAATTTTTGTCTAGACCTCTCTCTTTATCCTTTTATTAATATCCCCTTCCTATCTCAACTAATGTGTTTGTAATTATAGATTTATCTTTTATCCCTTTTATCAAGGCCCCAAAAATAAAACCAAAATTTTGGCAAGATGAACAAATCAAATATTATGTGTCGAGATATTTTGAGTGTCATATTTATATCCTAGTGTTAGAGATAAAAAGAGAATTAGAATGTGTGATAAGTTACATGAATTTGCAATAGGAAATAACATGAAAAAATAGTAAATTAAACATATTAGTGACCATTACATAATAACACATTATACACTAGTCAAACTAATCATATATGTATATATGCTATTAGCTGAATATTACATTTACATGGTGCAACATCAATTACAATCCTTTCTTACATTTACATTTAATCTACTCTAGCACCTATCTTATTACATATAATTATTTCCTATATTCTTGTCATCTTCCTTCTATGTCTTATATCTCTCTTGGCTCTCTTTCTTTCATCTTCTCTTTGTGGTACCTTTACTTATACCGAAGTATAATTAAAGGTGTGTCTCTTTGTATTTTAGCTTAGAAACTAGCACAATCTCTTTGTGGTGGGTGAATGTTGATCTATTTTCAGTTGTATCTTGCTAACACAGCCCAAGTAGTTTCACCCCAATATCAAGATCCTAGATTCAAGTGCCTGAATTGACCAACAAACTTTTGTAGTTGTGAGTGATATTTGAAGGATACACAACCTTTAGGCATCCCTTGGGTTTCATCATCTCAATGATGAGCTTAATACTGTTAGATGGTTCAAGTAAAAAGAACCTAACGAGAATTTGTTACCCAAGGGAAACCATTTTTTCCTTATGAGGTACTATTTTTATTTCAACCTCCATGGGAATTTACCTTCTACCTATCCCTCCCTCTTTTTGTTGTGTTATTTCCTTTCACTTGAATGGACACTAACAACCTAGAAGATTGAGATCTTGTATCCCATTGTAATTTTTTGTATCATGGCTTAAGACTAACTACAACCTACTACTCTAGTGGAGTAGAGGATATAAGTGACACATACGAAAATAAAAATACTATCGACCCAAAAAGAAAAGAGGCTTCTCCTAAAGAAGAAACAATTGTGTAATATTATCTTAATGGTGTGAATTTGAGCCTAATAGATAACATTTTGGGATCTCCATATTTCAAACAAGATACCCCTATGAATCACCATAAATGTAATGTCTTTTCTACACACTCTAAACAATCTAGGCTACCATAGATGGATTTCTCAAATTCTATTTCCATTTGTCTTCTCCAAATCCCCAAGTCTCTAAGATGCATCATCTTCAAGTTTTGCATCTCCTTTTGAGGTTCATGTAGCTCAAATCATGAGTCCTAGAAGTCATTTTTTTGGGTAAGACACTCCTAGTTCCAAGTGCCTTATGTCATTCACAACTCTCGTTGTTCTACAAAATCAATTAAGTCCCTACGTCTTTCTAGAATACTTCAATTTTTTATTGATTAGCTCCAAAAAATGTCATCTATGAATTTATTATTTGTGTGGGTCTTACCTGTCTATTATGATTGGCTTCACATTATAAATCCCTTATAAACTACTTGATAGGCCTTACACTCATATATGTCATTGATCGTCCATCCGACAATACAGGGGGACTTCTTTCTTATGAAAATGATGTTGTAATGGGGCCCACATATCCACTTGCTTCCTTTCATTTTTGGAGGTTTTTCTTGGCATTTTCATAATAGTACCCTCTTAATTGCACCTATTATTGATTTGTTAAATACATCAAATGGTTGGATGCCTTTTCATTGCTCATCCATATGACATCAAATTTCCCTCCCCACATAGTAAAATCCTTTCAATGATTTTTAGAGTCCCCTTCATGCTAGCACCTTCTAGATTGCAGCACCCATGGATCTAAAGTAACATCCAATGGTTTGAGCCTCTTGACCTTCCTCGTCATTGAACAAGTTATATATTCTCTCTAATGATCTTCTCAAATATATTTAACTAATTGACCCTCTCCACTTGTGTTAATGCTCACTAATCATGAGCCCCTTCTCATCATTCACAATGATCATATGATATTCATTATCCACTGAGTCATACTCTCTCCATTCTCAAAAGTAACAAGTGGCTTTTGCATCCAAAGAAAGTCATAGTGGTTCCATTCATCCACGGCCAAAATTGTTAACCGCCTATGCATGCCATCTCTCATCCATCAATATCATGTTAGTCAAATATCATCCTACAAATGTTGTAGCCTTCCAACATCTATCTATTCTTTATTCTTTTAAAATTCCCTGGGTTGTATTGTAATTGCATGAAGATTTCCATGGTTGTATAAATAAGGGCTCTGCCCTCTTGAAAATATATTTTGGCATTTTAATATAGAAGTGACTTCTAACTCTCTATACTAGAAGGTTGATTGGTCATGGTTTGTAAACCTATAAGAAATATAAATGTGTTTTAACATTTTACATTTCTTTGCTACTCATCTTAGAGAGTGCCCCTAGATCAATTTTCGTAAATAAGTGTGCATTTGCCTATGTATGCCCCTTGAACCATAGTGGGTTACTTGTGTACATTGAATATCCACTAGCCATAAATTCCAATTAAATTTATTCTATTACAAGTGCAAAGAGTAAGTTGGGAATGTCTCTCTATTGCGATTGGCTTCACATTATTACTCCCTTAGAAACTACTCGATAAGCCAAAAATTTGTGCAAGCCATTCATCGTCCATTCATCAAAACAAGGAGACTTCTTGTGGCAATGACGTCAAAGTGGGCCCCACATCTCCTCTCACCTTCTTCCCCTTTTTTAGGCTATTCTTGGTATTTCCATGCTACCACCCTCCAAGTTGCACCAATCGTCAATTTGTTAAAGACATCAAATAGTTTGATGTTTTGACATCGCTCATCCATACATAACATCAAATTCCCCTCTCCCAAAGGAAAACTCCTTTCAAGGACTTTTAGAGTCCCCTCCATGTTGGCACTTCCAAACTGCACCAACCATAGATCCAAAGTGACATCTAATATTTGAAAGGAACTTGGCCTTCCTCATCATCAATGAAGTCAAATATTCTTTCTAATTATCTTCATATGGGATTTGTAGCTCCTTTGCACCACTCAAATATATTTGACTAATTGACCCTCTCCATCTTAGTCAAGCATGCACGCTACTCACCTTAACAGTCTTTTATCATGAGCCACCTCTCATCATTCACAATGATCAACTCAAATTTATTCTCTACTAAATCACATAAGCTCTCCATTCTCAAAAATAATAAGTGACATTTTTATGTGAAAGAAGCCATAATTTTTATGTTCACCCATGGCCAAAATTCTTAACCTTCTATGCATGCCACCTCTCATCCATCAATCTAATATAGTCAAAGATCATCCTACAAATGTTGTAGCCCTTATGGTATCTATTCATTCTCTCCTTTCCCCATTCTTCATTCTTTTAAAGATTCCTAGCTTCTTCTATTGCAATTGCACAAATATTTCCATGATTGTATAAATAAAGCCCCCACCTTGTAAATATCTTTTAACATTTTAATATAGAATTGATTTCTCTCTCTATACTAAAAGATTGATTGGTCATGATTTGTAAACTTGTAAGAAATGTAAATGTGTTTTAAATATAGAATCAATTTCAATCTCTCAATACTAAAAGATTGATTGATCATGATTTGTAAACCTGTAAGAAATGTGAATGTGTTTTAATATTTTATGTTTCTTTAGTATTTGTCTTAAAGAGTTCCCTTGAACCAATTTGATTAATAGATGTACATTTGTCTACTTATGCTACTCAAACCAAAATGAATTCCTTGTATACATTGAATATCCACTTATCATAAATTCCATTATTATTGTTCTTTCACAAGTGAAATTGCAAAGACTAAGTTGAAACTGCCTCTCTATTGTGATTGGTTTCACACTATTACTCCCTTAGTAACTGTTGGATAGAGAAAAAATTCCTATATGTCGTTCATCGCCCATCCAACAATGCAAGGGACTTTTTTCTTGTGGTAATGATATCATAGATCTCCACTCACCTCCTTCCCTTTTTGGAGGTTTTTGTTGGCATTTTCCATGCGGCCACCCTCCAATTGTGCTAGTCGTGGATTCGTTAAAGAAATCAGCCAAGTTTCATTCTCGGTTGTGGATTCTCAAAAGTAACATGTAACATCTGCATTCAAAAGAATCCATCATGCATGGCCATAATTTCGAGCCGCCCATACATATCATCTCTCATCCACTAATTTAATTTTAGTCAAAGATCATCGCGCAAGTGTTGCAGCCCTTCCAACATCTATCCATTCTCTTCTTTATTCTTTTAAAATTTCCTAGGTTCTATTGTAATTGCACAAAGATTTTTGTGGTTGTATAAGGGCCCCACCCTCTTGTAAAATATTTTGGCATTTTAATATAGAATTGACTTCTAACCCTTTCTCTTAAGGTTGATTGGTCATGGTTTATTAATATGTAGGAAATGTGAATGTGTTTTAACATTTTGTGTTTCTCTGCTATTCAATCCCGAACAGTGCCCTCTCATCAATTTTGTTAAGTGTGCATACATTGAATATCCACAAGTCATAGATTCCAATTAATGGCGTTCTATCACATGAAGTACACAGTAAGTTGAGACTAGGTCACACTACAAACGTTTGTTTGTTCACAGAGGAGGATTGGTTGCGTGCTAGAGAGAATAAGTCACCCTCTCTTGAGGTCCTTCGCCCAGTCCTATTGATTTATTTCTCTTAGCTATATCTCCCTTTCAACTCTTACCCTCCTATCCCTTTTCCATAACCCAGTTAGACATCAAGTAGTTTTTGTTCTACATCGTTCCTTAATAGTACCAATAGTATACATTTAGTTTCCTTCAATCCAATCTTCAAAGATTTGAAAGCAAAATCTTGACACATGAGATGTACCTATTGGAGCTTCTCTATACCAGACAAAGTTAGTAAGGCATATATTTCATATTTTCATTACAACAGTAAATGATGGTCAAGCTGAAAGTCTTGGAAGCCCATGTGATCGGAATATTTCCACTTGTCTACAAGCATAAGGACCCCTTCTCATCCTCTCCTCCCCTTCCATCAACTACCAACAAAAATACCAATTAAACCCACTATAATTATATAAATAAAATTAAAATTTCTTTGACAGTAATATATAAATTAAAAACACTACAATTATATAAATAAAATTAGGATTTCTTTTAAGAGTAATATATAAAATAAAACCACTACAATTATATAAATAAAATTAAACTTTTTTCAACAATAATATATAAATTAAAACCACTACAATTATATAAATAAAATTGAGATTTCTTTTAACAGTAATATATAAATTAAAACCACTACAACTATATAAATAAAATTAAGATTTCTTTAATAGTAATATATAAATTAAAACCACTACAATTATATAAATAAAACTAGGATTTCTTTCACAGTAATATAAATTAAAAGCACTAAATAAAATCCGATTTTTTTTACAGTAATATTAAATTAAAACCATTACAATTATATAAATAAAATCATGATTTCTTTAATAATAATATATAAATTAATTATCATATTTTATTGAAAAAGGACGATGGCTCGCACTGCTCCGAAAAACTCCAGAACCCTACATTCGTCTACCGATGGCAATCTTCCTTCAGGTGGTGTGGGGAAAATAGACAGTCAAGGTGTTGCATCCTCTCCACATTTGTCCTTGGATGCATCCATTTTGCAGGTGCGGGGGTCTTTGTTGGCTCCAGGCGCGCATGAAAAACTTGATTCAGAGCCTTCACCTGCTGCGCAGCGCCTAAACTTTAAGGCTGCCTTGGGCTCTTGTGTCTCTGGTGCGACGGATGGGGATTCTCCTTTGTTGCTGGGTGCTCCTGTCTGTGTTGTTCCCTCCCCTCTTGCCTTCCGCCGCTCAGAATCTATACCATAAATTTGCCTAGAAGCCACCACTCGCAACAGAGAGGATTATTTGAAGGAGCATGCCCTAATTTGCAGATTCATGAAAGTTTGGCCGAAATTATGCGACCTACACTCTTGGATAAGCAAAAATTGGAAAGAACAAATGGAGGAGGAAATCTGCATTTATCCTTGTGTGAAGGGTTTCTTCATTCTCGAATTTGAATCATTGAATGACAAAGAGTTGATTTTGAACGCTGGCCCATGGTTCTATCAAGGCGATTTCCTATGCACCAAGCCATGGTTTCCTGCTTTCGATCCTCAGTCAGAGTCTTTCTCCTCTGCATTTCTTTGGGTAAGATTGCCCTACCTACCTCTTACAATTTTGGGAAATTGCTTGTCTGGGAAAATACCACAACATTTCCAAAGAAACAATCAATTTTGAAAATTCTACCTATGCCCGCTTATGCGTTGAATTCGATTTAACCAAAGGCCTTCCAGAGGAAATCTCTTTGAAAGTTGGGGATCGTCGTTGGAGGCACCCTATAGATTATGAAAAGATCCCATTCAAATGTAGGAAATATTTTTCAACTACTCGTAACACCTTTAAATGCAACAAGAAGCACACTTATGTGCGCAATAATGGAGCCACCAATACCCCTACTTGGTGGTTAGGGGTTGATCCGGGTCACTATGTCATTGAACCAAATGTAAAGGATGTCTTATCTAGCTCAAAGGCCACTCCTGTGATGTCTCCTATCTCTCCCCCTTCTGCTTTGCTTGCCCCTGCTCTTGGGGGTTCTTTGGGTGGCGAATCCGTGGTTGGCGATTCATTGGGTGTCAATTATGTGGTTGGTAATGCATTTCCCCCTCTGGTTGTAAAGCTAGATTCTAACCCTGCGTTTTCATGCTTACGATCCTCTGAGTCTGTGATGATTCTTGCAGAATCATCTTCTGTAGGATCACTTTTGGAAGGAAATTTAAAAGATCTGAATTCCACACATTTGCCTGAACAAGCATGGACGGAGGTCAAGCGAAAGAGATTTCCTTCTACCAAACTTCAACATCCAAGTTCCTTGGGATCTGCATTGACCGCAGGGAAAAACTGAAACCATGTGATATGTTTCACACCCAGTTGGTTGGGTGTTGTTTCTTGTGTTTGTATGGTTTTTTGTTTGACAAGTAGGATTTCTGGTCAACAAGTTTGTTGACATGGTGCACCCCTTGTGGCAAGTGTATGCTTTTAAACTATTCTTTTGTTTGGATCTTATAATATGGGAACTACCCCTTGGTAGCACTTACCTATAAAATATATATATATATAAATTAATTATCAATAGCATATTCTATTATTATAAGAATAATTTGACAAGCAATAAAAATATGAATTTGTCAATAGAACAATCACAATATACAAATGAAGTCAATGATTACATATACATGATTTTACAATTTATCGAACAATGTTTTGTTATAGCAACAAATTATCCTACATTAAAACAAACTTCTAAGCTGTTCAAACCCATTAACACATTAAATGTCAATTTGTTGCTAATTATATTTTGCACAAGCCCTTGAGTTGATAAAAACCAATTTAAAAGTAAAGAAATTCTGTCCTACAAATGAAAAATATAATATGCAAGGTTTTAAGCTTTAAGCTTATGTTTTTTATTCAGGTTTTACCCTAATAAAATAAAAAGATAGATTTAACTTAAAAACTAGAAGTGAATCTGAAAGTCCAAAATCGAAACGAAAATGTAAATTGAAATCATCTGGAAAGTTTGCCACAAAGTAAGGATGAAGTAAATTAAGTTATTAAAACTCTTACAAGGTAAGAATGAAATTCCCCCCACCCTACCAACTAATGCATTCATTATTAATGCCTAATGTTGTAAATTTTATGTCATGTATCGTAGGGTCCAATACCTAAAAGGGTGCTATAATAGAAATATCAACATACAGAGGCAATTATTGATATGGTTTTTCAACAGTACAGATCAGATTCTCTCATTGGACAAGTAATCTATGAGAATCCAATATTTCGTGGTTTTCAACGGCAGTCTCCCATTTTCCTTGTCTCAACTGTCCTCATTTAATAACACCCTTATATGTGCAACTCGGGCTAAGTACAAAAAACGATCTCAATCCAACGGACCATGAGTGCTGGTCTACCATTCAAATCCCATGTCTAGAAGGGAAGGGAAGGGAGGCATAGGAATTATGCCAAACCAACCAACCTTGTTTCCAATGTGAGTCCTCAATCCTCCTTGTTTTAAAAGGTAGCCCTCAAGTTCCCTCATTTAATAGCCAAGAGTAAAGCTAAATTCAACCCTTATTTAGCAGCAACACAGGTTTAAGTGCAAAAAAGGATCTCAACCAACAGACCAAGAGTGCTGCCCTAACGTCCAAACCCATACTAAGAAGATAAACACAGGAATTTTGACAAGTAGAACTCGGCCCTTGATTAATACTAAGATTCAGCAATGTTAAAGATGATTCATGTAATGGTAGTTGGTCACAAAAAATCTCACTGCCAGCGATACAGCATGTTCCCACAATCTCGTACCAAATAAAATCCTATATTTTTCAAAATCAGTAAGCAAAGTCGTTTTGGTCTGGCTCGCAATTAGACTTGAAATTGTCAGTCAACATTCTTTAGTATAGAAAGTATAAATTAAAAATTGCAAGTCGCTCCAAGCATGAATAATTGGATGAGCTAAAGAATAAGTCAACTGAACTCAACACCTTCGAAGTCTAGATTTGACGATTAATAGCAGAAAACAATACAGGTATCTAAATGGCAATAACATTATTTACAAAAAAGAAAACAATACAGGTATCTCAATGGTAATAACATTATTTACAAAAAGGAGTTTTAACCACCCAGAATGGCATTTGATGAGAAAACATTGAACAGGTAGTAGGTAATACGTAACAGTATAATCAGTGCTTGTGGACAGGTGATACCCCTCACACAACACACATCAAACAAATTCCAAAATAACTCTAAGTTGCAACAAACACATTCGATGCTACATTGCAATATCAAATTAACTTGTTTCTATTATATTTTTATTCAATCCAAAACGCAGAAGCAATTGCATCCCTATGGAGCTAACTCTGCTGCTAACTCTGCTTGGCCTTCTTGGACAGATGTGACTTAATTGATGAAATATCTTTTTCAGCTGAGAGGAGATCAAGGACAACCCTCTTTACACTGCCTTCATTCTTTACCAGCAATCTTTTGTTCATCTCTGTATCATGGAAACCCTGCAAGAAGGATCAAGCCATAACTCACAAAAGCATCTGCTAAAATACCATTTGATAATACTGCGGTCCAAAAAAAAAGATAATTCCACATTATCATCAAAAGAAAACTCTGTCAAACACAACCACTTACCATTTCTTGAAGTTCCTCGAGAATTGGATCCCACTCAGCTGCACCACACAGATCATCAAGAGTCTTCTGAATATCATAATTATTCTTTCTGAGCAATTCAGCATTCAATCCCTTGTGCTTGAAACCCATGTCTTCAAGCTCATGAAGAAGGTTCTGCTCTATTCCAGCAACATCATTTGCACTTCCACCAAGAGAGAGTGAAACTTCTGACCGTACAAAAGGAGGAGCACTGACAGGCATAGCAACATTTCCAGCAGATGCATCACTTACAGAAACTGATTTACCATTCAATGAAGAACTCGCTCCCAAAGCAGAGGGCATGTCTTCTGTATTCTTGCTCCTAGATACTTGTACTTCTGTTGATTCATTAATTCCCAGCATAGTTTCATCAACAACTTTCGGATAAAGTGGCAGAGTTTCTTCTGGATTCTCAACCATGGAAAAGTGTCCAAGTTCAGTATGCAAGACACCTTGCCAATCCAAATTCATTTTATTGTCCCCAGTGAACGGCTTTTCATAATTATCTTGAAAAACACCAACATCCCCAGCTTCATTCACTTTAGTTTGCTCTTGAGATGGATTGTTTTGGTCAACATCTTTTAAAGTCAAGAGAGACTTCATCAGATGGGGTAAAATGTCCGCTTTCTGTGTTTCTACCTGAAAAGGAAAGAGCTTGTCTTTATTAATGATTATCTCTTCAATATGGGCAAAATGACACAAGAAAGTTCACAACTGATGCAATCTCAACATCCAATTAATATATCCTAGATACTTCTTCCCTGTCTACTTTCCTTCCAGGGGAGTTTTACAGAAGAATTTCAATGCAATGCATTTAATTACCCAGCCTTCATTTCCACTATCTAGTTCCAGATTATCTAATACATGCAATGTGCCCCTTCCCACACATAAGTAAAACTGTATAATAAAACAGAATATTTAACTGACAGTGAAGAGTTCCTAGCATGTTATATGCCACCATGTAAATCTAAACCAAGTTGAAAAGTGGTTAAGAATGTAGCCAACTTTATCTACTAAATGACAAAGTGCAACATATTCCACAACGACTATAACAACTCTACCTGAAAATTGTAACCTAAATTAATACCACACCTGAATTAGAACCCACACCCGTTGCCCAAACTTTTGTCCTGAAGGTGCCATCAAACGCCAGTATGAAACATAGCGTCCAGGTTGCATAGGGGCAACAAAATCAATTGCCGCATCAAGCTCCTCATCAATGGGGTAGCCTTGCTCCTGAATCTGTATGATACAAAAAAATAAAACATCCATCCAATTACAAAAAAAATACAAATTCTGTATTTTGAATATATGAAAAAACACCAATATGTGCCAACATTGTGTTTTCACAGAACTGGATCCTGAATGACAATGATAGACCGTATTACAAAGGAATGACTTCTGTACAAACCTCCAGATTGACTGAATTTCCAGCTCCCAAGTCGTCGCCCCCAACTCGGACTAGTTGTGTATGGTTTGGCCAAGCCGCTGTACCATTATTGCGGAGGCGCCAAATCTTGGTAAAGGGTGTCCCTGGAGCCAACTGAGTTCCATCAAAGATGGTAACATCTTGAATGAAACGGCAGTCAAGCTTTCCAGGTACTTTACCAACCAGTTTCCCAATAGAAGGTGCCACTGGACAAGGATAAGGCATGGTGCGGGTGAAAGGTGTTGAACAAGGCTGCCAAATCCATAATAACCATTTTCATCAGCAAAGCTATATCCAACCTGAATTATGAATTAGGATATTAATAGTTTGAAAAGAACTTACCAGCTTATGAAAGGGACTTCTTCCATGAATATAACGTTCTCTTGAATATCGGGGAGGCCTGTATAAGGCACGATCAATTCTTGTGTACTCATCTTGATTGCCACCTTCACTAAAGCAAGCATGGCACAGATCATAGTCATCTTTCCTGTAAATAAATTCCCAGCCAGACACAAGTTATTAAGATGCCACCTACTTCCCCACAACACACAAAAAAAAGACTGACAGCTGTGAACTTCACTTACACCATAGATTTGTAGCGTGGACCAATTATAGGGTGCATCCCACAACTATCACACTGTATGCCTTTGTGAAATACCCTGTGATTATTCTCAGTAACACCCATGTTCCTCTTTGTGACAAAATCATGAATGTCTCCAACCGGAGGGGCCGAAGGACCAGCACGGTAATCAGAACCAGACTGAACATTACCAGTGCCTTGTTCGCCAATATCATTCCTGAAAGATGGTGCATTGTTGTTTGTACCAGTGCCATTGACTGCAGAGACATTTTGTTGGCTTTTCATTAAAGGCTCAAGATAAGTAGCAACCAGCTTGATGAAACCCTGTAAGAAATCTGGCACCCCTGAAGTTGAAGTTAATGCTGGACAGTCCTCAACAAACTTGATTAATGCTTTTTGTACAGACTCTGGTAATAATTTTAATGTCTCATCTGAACAAACGCTCCTGGGATTTAAGGCGAAGGGATGTTCGTTGGGAATTGACAAACTTCTTGGGGTTGAAGAATTGCTCTGAGAACGCCTTTCCATATTCCTGTTATTTTGGCTTGTCAGGGATACCTGTACACGCAGTGGATTTAGCTCTTGACGCAAGGCATCAAGAAGATCGTTGTCATCTGTCATTGTTATAATATCATTGTCTTCATCTGCATACATTATGGCATACTGCATGTTCGGATTCAACTGAAAAAGATCACAGACTTTGGTTCTCAGCCCATCCAGTGAGAGGTCTAGATTACCATCTTCCCTTACATACACATTGAAACGTCTCAAAGTGTTCTCATACTTTACCTGCGATGAAAATAAAGTAAATATAATATAGTTAAGGAAATCAACCCTTCAAGAATTCTCAGGTTTAAAATTTCTGAAAATTCTTATGAAACACATTCTAGATAACCACACAGGTGCAAAGACAAATACGTATCTGATGTGTTATGAACAGAACCCTAAAATCTGAAAAAACTAAAAATATAATTTTCATGCCAAGACCAGATAAGCAATTTCAGCATGAGATTTAAAGACAAGAAATTAAATACAAAGTACAAGCATGCAAGATGAAACAAATGCATTTTATTATAAACATCTATGTACATCTTAAAGTGCACTTACATTGACACAAGTTATTAATTTTCACTGACTTATAGAGACCTGACAAACCTTCCGAAGTTCAATTTCACTTAACACTCAACCCATGGCAACGAGACTTGACTGTAAATCTGTTGAAAATTCATTTTCACAGTAGAAAGGCCTCAGCCGTTGAGATTCAAAAACATAAAAATTAATATGAGATATTTTAAATTCCAGGTCTGATGGACTTTGATAATGAATGCTAATTGACCATTCAAATGTATATTTAGCTGTTTTCTGAGAAAACAATAAATATATTAAAAAGAAAAGTGGAAAATTTTTGCAAACAGCCACTGTTAGAAATTAAGAGGACAACAAAGCTTAGCAAATACGTAACAGGAGGCTATCAGAGCACCAAAAAGATTGTGACAGTAATACATGGCGATTACAAAGATTATATCATGTATCAGTGAGATACAAACCAAAAGAATATGGAAAGAAGGATTTGTAGAGAGATATCCAGTAGTGACTGCTTCGGATCAATGAAAACTCCCATGTACCATTGTTTTTCTTGGGTCATTGTTTCTCTGGGTTGACCTCCAAGCTGAAGCAGACATCCTTGCAGCTGGTTATAAGAGACTCTTAAGAGGAGTGATGAGGCAAACTGGTTGACTAAAATGTGGTGCTTGCCATAGCTTGCTTTTTAGCTACAGTCTGCTGAATGTTTTCAGCAAATTGCCTCTTTTGCTTTTCAGGGGTTAAAGTGACCTCAATAGCTTCAGTTCCATTGACCAAATTGCAGTGGCTGTAGGAAAAGTAGTCCACACAGTCCTGAAGTTTTCATTACCTTTCATGCATCAGTCATCACACTACTGGTGCAATAGGTTAACTATTATCTTCATGGGGCTTTCAAAGTTATCTCTATCCTTGACTTGGGAGTCAAGAACCTTGATGGAATGCAGAAGGGCAGAATTGATGTTAGCAACAGTGAAATGCAGCTGCTCCTTATAACAGTCCTTGGTATTTTCAGAGGTCGCCATTTTGGTGTAAAGGTTGGTGGATTGGAATTTGCTAAGGGTACATTAGAATTTGCCTGGCCAGTTAGATGTGAGGGATGAGATTCCTCTATCATTGAAGAATTATGGAAGGCCCTTGCCTGATTTGGTACAGTGAAAGCAACAGAATGAGGGGTGAGAAATGTTTGAGTGAGGGATTGAAACAGCTCCCTAGGGTTGAGCACCTGAGTAGGCTTGATCTTATCACCCCTCATGACTGTAAAGATAGAAACTAGCAGAAACATTTGTTTGACTGCCTGGGTATGCAACAATATTTGAAGTTGAGATTCAGAGAACATGCAGCCTTTTCCTCATCCACATGGATGAGCTGATTTTTTTGCTGGAAATTGGAGGCTTGGTGGGGCCTGACTGAGCTTGTATTTTGCTTACAAAGGCAATTCTCGTTTAGTAGATTTTAAGGTGGGTTGCTAGAGAGTGTAAACACTTACATTTTCAATGTTGAATCTACCCTTTGTAGATCTTTGAGCTAGTCCATTATTATTGCTTTTCATCTATCTCGGAATTGTTGTACCCAAGATCCTGAAAACAGTTGTTGCAACCTTTTATATTTATTAGCTCTTGTCCAAGTTTCAGGACTTTGAGGGGACATGATCTCAAGGACAGCCAAAGTTTTCCAGAATTTTGAGAATGGCAAGGGAACAGCTATTATAATAAGCAGTAACAATCCTCCCTCTTTCAGCTTTTTAGGGGTTTTGAGCATTTTTTCCCTTAAAAAGTTACCTTTTTTAATTTCTAATAACCAAATGGAGCAGGCTGTCTAGTCTTTAAAAAAGGGGATGTACCCTCCAAGTCCCCAAGTGCCCAGGATATCAAGGACATCACCCAGATGATTTGGCCTTCAACCCAAGAAATGTGAGGACAAATTCAATGAGACTGATATAATTTCTCTGATTATTCTTTTCAGCCAAAAAATCGTTATACCTTAATGACACATATTTAAGCTTGCAGTTATCTACAGCAACAAATATACAAGTAGTCACTGTTTGCTTTCTCCTAGCTTTTCCCATCAATGTCTCAACCCCCCTGAAGACACTCGCCATCTTGTGGAATTGAGCAGAGGTCGTAAGTGGTTTACTTGGCTCTCTAGGTAGGTGCCCTCTAGTCCTCAGAACCATTACGGACATCTCTAGGATAGCTGCTTACTAGCCTCGCTTACCTACTCCACCCTAGGCCCTTCCCACAAGGTGGATTTCAGTCAGTCAAGTACATTTCTAATTCTAGCATAGGAAATTATACAATAATTACTCTAATTACCTTATAAGCCATATGTATACATGTATAAACAATAATTGGCAGACAATACACCTGAATGTATATATATGAATATCTGATAACAGCAGCCTCCAAAGGTGTACGGACTGATTCCTCTTTGTTTCTGTTTTGTATGTTTTCTTTCTCTAATCAATTTGTTCCATACACTCAGAAGATATCGCTAGTGCAGATCAAACAGATAAGAATCTATTATTCACTTATGTTAAAGCATCATAATTACTTATAAGGCTCAATAATTGCTGCAAGCATCATTATTGCTAAATCGTATATAAAATTATTGCTTAATCGTATATATGTATATGCTTGTATACTAATTGTGATTGGCTTGGTGACACAATTTCTTTTCTTCATGGTTTCATTCAACCAAGTAGGGTAATCAAGATGCAAATGAACCGACTTGTGAAACAACTCCAATCTAAATTTGTGCCGATGGAGAGGAGAAAGATTGGTACATTTGCTATTAGGGATGATTTGAAAATGCCTAAGAGTTGGATTAGATTTTGGAGGTGGGCGAAGAATTTGCAAGAGAAGAGAGGTAAAGGAATCGTAACCAATGGAACAAGGGTTGGGACATCTAGAGTCTCCTTAGATTTCCCTCCCACCTTGAACATGAACTTGGTGAATTTCCTTGTCGTAAGATTTTACTTGCTTCTTGAGGACTCAAAGGACTAAATGTTACCACTATCTTTAGGAACAACTTGCACCCAAGGAACCTTAGGTGAAGGTAGATGAGAGAGTGCCCTTACCTTTGAGAAATCCATACATTGATACCTACTTTTTCAAACATCTTAAGTCTCCTTGGATTTCCCTCCCACCTTGAACATGAACTTGGTGGATTTCCTTGTGGTAAACTTTTCCTTGCTTCTTGAGGACTCAAAGGGCTAAATGTTACCACCATCTTTAGGAACAACTTGCGCCCAAGGAACCTTATGTGAAGGTAAATGAGAGAGAAGACTTGTGCCCTTACCTTTGAGAAATCCCTACATTGATACTACCTTCTTCAAAGACCATCCTTTGTCACTCTTTGCACTTTTTGATTCTCTTCTTGAGCCATAGCAACTTTTGATCATTGACCAATTTACTTCTTTCTTCTAGGTAATTTCTCAAGCACTAACCAATCTATCTTTGAGATAGGCTACAAGAAAAGTTGTTGATCTTTATACTTTGGGCCATCTAGATCATCAGTGTCATTAGTTACTTCTTTAGGAACTCTCTTCAAGCCTAAGGAGAGAACTTGGAGAAATTTCATTATGGAGTATTTATTATGATGCACAGCAAGTTCATCACAATCAACCCAATAATCCTCCAAAGTTGGGATGTACTTGTATGTGTTCCCTATTGTTTTCTCCATGAATCTTCTAGGATCAAAGGCAAGCCTCCTTTCAAAAGAATGTATGGTCATCCTTGTCATTTTTGCATTTGAATGCTTGGCATTAAACAAAGGACTGGCAAGTGTAATCACTAATTGATATATAGAAAAATAAATCTCTAACATTGCTTGACAAAAGTTTGTGAACTTCAACCACCTACATGCAAAGCCACCCATTTGTATTTGACATACTTTTGAAGCTTGTACACAACTCTTATGAACCCGCACAATTAGATGTAGATGAAAGTTGGGAATTGGATAAACCAATTGCCCCATTGTGCAATTATTGTCATAGCTTCCATTGAAAGGTACTTATTGAGATCATTTTCTAACATCTTGATGATGAAGAAAATTAAGGTGCTATTGACATGCCTACAATGCTTCATGCTTGCTTTCAATTCAAGTTGGAAGAATCATAGACCTTCTATTGGGTAGGTAGATCATGTAGAAGCATTTAAATTGTTTCACCTCCAATAAATGATTAAGAAGATAATTGCTGATTAGTGTTCTCCTATCAATATGTTTATTTTTTTCTCAATGATGCCCACAATAAACCGATACATCCATGGTTTGAATTCCAAAGTTATCAAAGTCCCCAAAATCCTTTTCAGCAAGGTGATCATGTCTCTAACTTCTACAAAATCACTTCTCAACTAGATTTTCGGCATTCTCTTTACAATAATCCTCGAAGTCTTTGGCGAATGTTTGTTTAAGTGCCCTCAAGCATTTGTCTAGATCATCCTACCTAGCTACATTCATGGTTATCTCTACATATTCCTCACAATCAAGAATCTCCAACAAATCATCAATATCTCTCCAAATCCAACTACAGCATTGCTTTGATTATAATATTCAATATTTGCCACCTCTCAAGATCATAGTGTTATGCGCATACCATCACCAATTCAAGGCATTGAACTAAGGTGGGAAAAGCAATTGCTTGAACAATTCCATAGGGCTTGTGTCATCATAGTTCATAATTCCTTCACATCAATGTTTCCCAAGCCCGTCTAAGAGATTATGGAAAGCTCTAAGTCTATATCGGACAAGGGTGTTACCACCATGAATTAATGTTTCATCTCTATTTCTAGTTGAGATGTAGAAATGAAATTGTTATGTGTCACAAGAGCTCTTACCAAGTTTACAAACCAAATGCAAGAGTTGGCAAGCTTTTCGAGTACTTGAGTAGTGGGAAACCCCATTGCAAAACTTTGTAGTGCACAAACAATCAAAAACTCTACAATCTTATGCCTTGGCAAAACTCCAAAACTTTCCCCTAGTTGTGCAAATACTACAAGGATGTGTGAGAGTTTTGATTTCCAACCAAACAAAGCTTTACCAAACTTTCAAAAGTTGACCAAGTTTATAGCAACTACAAAACAACAAAGAACCTCACTTCCACACAAACACAAAGATCCCAACAATCCAAGGGTTGTATGTAGTTTGGCAAGAACTACGAAGCTGCTATGAAACTCCATCTTCCCACTTACCAAGGTTTTTCAAACTTTTAGAGCTCAAATGCAACTTTGCCAAAACTATGAGGATGCAAGAAACCTCCACTTCCTTGCTTTATGATATGACGACAAACTTTCAAAGTGGTCAAGCAAATTGAAATCCAGCATCTACAAACAACAGTGAATTCTTCGGCCAACAAACAAACAATTAAACCCTAGCCTCCAAAAAATAAAGAATTTTTAAAAGGAAAAATAATTAGGGTTTCAATAAACAAACCTAGTGCAACATGAAAGAGAAATTTTATCAAGCAAAAGGAATGGAAGAAATGTGAGCATGGCAATATTGAGCTTCAAAAACTAGCTTTTACATGCAAGAAATTATGAAGCATATAAGCTCTAGAGAATCATTTCAGCAAAATGAAATGTGCTAATGAGTTTATAAGGCATGTTATAGGGTTATGCACACTTCAACAATAAATTCTCGATGGTTAGGGTGTGGGAATTCTAGGTAGTCTTGCATAAGTTACAAACCTACAAGAAAAGTCTTGATACTCCACCTTTAAGGTGCTTCTCATAATTTCAATATAAACAGTAATACACACACATATATAAATTATATATGTATAAACAGTGATACTCATAATATATATGCATAAACAGTAATACTCAATATAACTATAATTTATAATTTTATATAATATTAAAAACTTATAATAAAAAAAGTAAAAGTGATAATTGCCAATAAACAAAATATTTAAATACATCATAATTTGCAAAAAAGAAAATATTCATAATTCAGTAATTTGTCAAATGTCAATATAAAATGAGAATTTCAATCAATTGAAGAACTCACAACCTGTTTCCATGAAGCCTTGGGACAGAGAAATGAAGGAATGAGGGGACCCAAGGCCTCGATTTGAGGACTCCAATGTCGAGGGGTCTGGGGGTGGAGCCCCTACTGGGTCAAAGGTCAGTGCTGCAACACCAAGTCTTTACTATTTCTAACCAAACCATCATTCTTCAAAAAACTAACAATGAAGCTGAAGATTCTAATTAGTCTAACTCTAGATGATGAGGGCTACATAGTTTTTAATCAATAAGTGAATAGAGATAACTTTAGGGCCAAACTAGGGTTGGCTAACACTTTTATTTATTTTTTGGCAAAAGATTAAATTTTGATTTTATTTTTCTCTGACTTCCATCTGGGTATGCATGGGTCCTCCTGGTTACGGCCTGGTTAGGATCCGAACTAGGCCCAGACAGGTACAGGGCGAGGTTCCAAAGAACCCAGTAGTCTTTCATATCTAACAGAATTATTTTAGTGTGAAAGAACTTCGTGGCCAGGAGCATCAATTCACAGTACATCAATGTTCCATGTAAATTTTTTGTAATCTTTTATAGTGTATCTTCATGTTTTTGTAGTTTTCCAGAGTGTAATTCTAAGCAACTGGATTTAAAAATGCAACCATGCTAAAGCTTTAGGATATATGATGGTCAAGGGTATCACAAATCTGATGCAAATCCCTTGCAATTTCTACCCTAATTTTACCGAGTGACTAGTCCTCTAAATCTTCTACTGCAAAATCAAAGCCCCGCATCTTTGGCTTATAGGTTTTCAGCTGCTGCTCAGGATGGGGTGCTGAGAGTTGCCTACCAGCTTACGTACTTTTATGTGTGACATTTATAGCTGCTGGGGAGGGGTTATGAAAGTTCCCTGCCACACCTTAAAGACTTCACTGTGTGCCGTGTTTTTAAATTATAAATTTTCATTAAAATCTGAACCGGCTTAGGGACTCCTATGTGCACTGTTTATTGAAATCGTAAATTTTAATGTTTGCATATAGTATCCATTCAGCACAAAAGATCCAAAAATCATGCAACCAATTGACTCAAAAAATCTCCGAAATTTTCAAACCAAAAAACCCATAAAAATCTGAACAATCTGGATGCATTTGCAGATAAAACTAAGAATTGGCTGCAATATTCTGTACTGAGTTGATCCAAAAGGGGCAGGGCATAGTTTCTATAAAAGCTATTGGAAAAAAAAACGCATCCCCGATTATAGAAGGACAAACATTATCCTGGCTCTTCTATGCTCAAACAAAAACTTCAAATACATAACTTTGGGCCTAGAAAATAAATACAAGTTTTAGAGTTAAAACCATCCTTAGAAGAAGTGTAAACAGCCAGTGCAGCAACACACACGCGAAAGCGTAAAGCAAGGAAAAACCGCGCTCCTTCCCAAAGATAGAGGAAACCCGAACCCCTTGTTAGATTGAGAAAAAACCCAGAACCCGCCCAGCTTCTAATTAAATGCCTACACCAACCCGCACAAAAATTGTTCCATTGATAACAATCAAAGGAAGAGAGATTGAATGTCATTTTACCTTTACAACCAAAGCCATAGCTGCTGAAAATTCTTGAAGCGTTCCGATGATCCGCGCTCTTCAACAGGAAAAAATTGAGGCTTGCGTTCAATAAAGAAAACACAGATTCGTGAGCACTAATCAATTAACAGTCTGTAAACACGCGTTCCAGTGAGCCGCGAAGGAAGTGAATGACAAAGTGCTGCAACACAATCATGTATATATACTTGTGCACTACAGGATGAACTCGATCCTAGAAATTATGTTATTTTTTAGGGTGCCTTCCCGGCCAAGCAAAAGGTTAAATACGTCAATCAGCGTCGTGTTTATTGGCCCCACTCCCTTATGACGGTAAGCCTTTCTTTCGTCCGAACTCTCTAGACCATAAACACGAAAGTGCATATAAGGGAAAAAAAAGAGAGTTAAATTTTAGAAATCATTACAACTAGCTATTGCACCTTAGGTGTGCAATGGGTACGCCAAATAAATAGTTGAAATAGATAACAATTGACATAATAAGAAAAGGGAAGAATTAATAAAATATGATGGAAACAATTGGTTACCTTAATTGATGTTGTATTTGTATTGGTTGAAATAGAACACTTTGTATTTAATTTATGAAAACAACACATTTTAAAAATGAAATGTAAATAGTATAGAAAAATAAATGAGATTCAAATTATGTGAGATAAAAACGTAGAATAAGGATATATTTAGAATGTTGAAAATGAAGTGTTG
Source organism: Sequoiadendron giganteum (assembly GCA_007115665.2). Classification (NCBI taxonomy): domain Eukaryota; kingdom Viridiplantae; phylum Streptophyta; class Pinopsida; order Cupressales; family Cupressaceae; genus Sequoiadendron; species Sequoiadendron giganteum. The sequence goes on along the minus strand of CM021109.1, from coordinate 346,907,578 downwards.
TTTATGTAATTTATAATACGCATTACAAGAATGTATGCAATTGAATATAATAGTATAACCAAATGATCTGTAAGCTTGTTACATAAACGAGGAAAATGAGTCATCATTACATAGAAATATTAATGACACATTGTTGTGCATTGCTGTATTGAGGCATTTTAGACATAGGTTTTAATATTTTGAAAATTATGTTACTGAAACTTTTAAATATCTATGTACGTATGGAGGAAATATGGTGGTGAAAATTTAGACCAAAACACTACATTCAGTAAGTTTTATGTTTTAAACACACTCAATGTATTTAGATTTGTGTCTGTTGTACAGATTGGAAATGGAAAAAGATAGTCTGGAAAGGTGAGTGACTAAGCAACTTTAACTTCAATTGTCTTGCGTTTGTTGGGCTCTTCAGGAGGAAGCTTGGGAACGGTAACATTGAGCACTCCATCTTGACATCTGGCTGAAATGGCGTCCATATTGCAGTAGTCAGGTAGGATAAATTTTCTTATAAATTTGTCGACCCTGCGCTCCATATGGATGAATTGGACATGATCGTCCTCCTCCTTCTTTCGCTCTTGAATGATTGTCAACACATTCTCATTTTGTACTTGAACCTGTTTGTTTTCAAACACGCAACAATCGCTTAGTTAGTCTTAGTGGCGAGTGATTAGAAGCTTTTTCATCCACAAGATGCAAAGAAAATTGAGGTTTTTAGTGGTTTATAATGGAAATACCTTGATGTTGTCATTTTTAAGGCCTGGCATGTCGATTATGAAGACATAATAGTTAGGATACTCTTTGACATCAACGGGAGTGGAATCCATGGCCGTGTTGTCCAAAATATAATTGTGTGTGGGGTTATTGAGGAGTTTCTCCATTTTGTTAGGGACTTGTAGAAGCTCGTGCACAGAGCTAAACAGGGGCTCCATCTCTTCTCACGGTTTTGTATTCCCATCATATCATTCAAAAGTATCCAAATGCTAAATAAATTCTTCAAAAATTACAGAGAAAACATAAATGAATACCCTTAAAAGGGGTTGGAGAGAACATTTACCAGGTCATTGATTGTGGTTGAAGGAGCAAACCTAGAAGTGCTTTGAAAGAAGTAACTGGAAGAAGTATCAATATCTTTCATAGACCTAAGCAAGTAGTTATTTCATAGAGTTAGGTGAAATGAAATAAAATAAAATAATGTATACTTCGCATTACAAGAACGGATTTGTTTTATGGTATGGGATGCACATGGATGGGAAAATAATTCCACTAAATAAATAAATGAAAGATGTAGTTAGTATTTGAGAAGCAAGTAATAGAAAATGAAATGTTCAATTTGGTATTTCAAAGAAATAATAAGTTACCTTTGGTCCATTAGTTTGTAGTGCTTAGATAATGAGGAAATAATGTAAATGAGTAATAAGAGGAGGCTGCAGTAGAGGAAAAATATTAATATAATTTACAACAACTAAAGTATATCAATAGTGGTAGTGAAGTAAATAAGGAAGTGACATACCTGTAGTAGGTGGAATGCACTTCAATTGTTTGAGGAGTTTGAAAGTGACATTATTGTCAAGTGATTCTCTTCATTTTTCCAACATGCAACATATGGGCTTTGTTGCATGCGTGCATAGCATTGGAACGTGAAGGATGGGTATATGCGAAGGCTTAGTAGATTAGGTACTCGTGAAATAGCAGTGAATGTGAGGCCTTACCGGTCAATGTTGTCAATGTCGACTGTGGCCCTTGGAAGTGTTAATCCTTGTGACTTATTATTGTCAATGCCCAAGCCATTTTAAGTGGAATTTGACGACGAAGCCCACGACTGAGCGGGGTTATGGGGACATTATTTGGATTGTTATGATCCCAAGGTGGGTCATTGTAATGTTTGAATTGAACAACGACAAACAAGGGTAGTTGAGGTGGTTTTTCACCTTATACAATTTGTTTTACCTGACCAAGTGCACCATTCACGAGCCCTATTTCGACCCAAATATTAGAACATAACATGACCTCTTGGCCAATAAACAACAATATATGAGCTTGAAGTTGCTCTTCATCCAGATTTGTGTATGTTGACCCCCTGAGTTGCTCTGCAATGGAAAAGGCAACTGGTGTCGCCAAAGACAACAACATACGTTTGTTGTGTAGTAACACCATTTCATTTGTTGCGAAAAGGTGTATGGCTAACAAGAAAACAGAGTTTTCTGCAGCGTTGAGTGATGAACTTGAGCATGACAGTAGAATTTCCCAGTCTTCTTGTGTAGGCTCGGCATTTCATAGATTTGATAGAAGTTGTCGAAAAGCAATTTGGGAAGGAGCATCACCAACTTGTCGAAATAATCTAGTCAAAGTTACCACTGTTGTGAAGCTGTGCCATAGTGTGCCACCATATGAAGTAGAAGCATACATGGGGATATCTTTAATTGGTGGTAGTTGTCCCAAGTCACCAAAGAGAATAATTGAGCGGCCTCCAAAGGGAAGGTGGTTGTGGGGAGGGAATGCTTGTCGTAGTCGCATGTTGATACATTCTAGCAGCTTTGGCCCTATGAAGCTCATCTCATCTACTAAAATGTACCTAATAAAGTACATGCTTTCTTGGAAGGCTGCAAGTGTTTGCCCTTGTAGGGGGCCATTTCTTTTATTAGAATTCGAAGGGCAAAATGAATTGTTGATGCTTGAATGTTGAATGCAGCAACACCTGTAGGTGCTAGAAGTAGTAAAGGTGACTCGTGAATTGGAGCTGAGCTATTAAGAGCAGACCTTATCTTTTTTATGAGGTGTGATTTTCCAGTCCCTGCAGTTCCTTGAACAATGAGCTTTAGTGGTGGTTGTAGTGGGAAAGTGGTTAGATGAGACCAAATTATATCGAATGCTTTCTATTGCTGAGTAGAGAAATTAGTAAGGTTGTGTTCGTTGAGATCACAGTGCACTTGATAGGTTGCTCGATTGCAGTCTACGAAAGCAGTTGCAAGATGCATTTATTGTTGGGTGGAGCAGGTATGTTGCCAGTCATGGTGTATGTCAATGTCATGTCGACCAAGCATGTCTAGTGCATCAAGTTGTATAGGAAGGTTTGGGTGCAAACTTGAGAGAAGCTGCCATTCTTTAGGATTTTGTCCTTGTAACACATGTTCAATGCTCGAGTTGCTGCTAGCATCTGTTTCTTCGGCTGGATTTGGATTGTTGCGGTGTACGTGCCATGGCCTGTATGTCTAAGAGAACCTTTCCCATTGTGATATAATTTGATGTTCGGAGGAGCCAAAGTCAATGTCAATGTCTCGGAATGGGTGGTATAGAATTAGTTCAGCCCAACAAAATTCATGAAAACTTTTGTCGTCTCTTGTAGGGGTGCTTGTGAACCTAGGTGAGACACGAACAATTGCTTTTTTGGGGGCGCTGCTTCCATTGTTCATTTTTTCGGGATGCTTTGAAGGTCCATTTTTGGGTAAGTTCAATGAGAGGCATTGCCTCTAGTTGTATGGGGCGAGCCATGTAGGTATCAATGTATGTAGGTGAAGTGGTAATTGATGTGGATGAGATTGAGACACGTTGAAATTTGTGGTGGTTAACATTTAAAGAGACAAATGTCCTACTGGATATGGAGAGGGGTAATTTTAGTAAAAGGTGGCAAGTTTCTTGGGCACTAATATCACGATTGACAAGGTTGTTAGTAAGCATTTTTTGAAAAGCTATTGGGGCAGGCATTTCTGAATCTAAATTGGTTGAGATGTGAGATAACATGGCATGATATGTTTCAAATTTTTGCTCATCTTTTGCTACATATTTTGCAATATATTTGAGGACAACATCAATTGAGAGTACAGGTTGGCAATCTACATTGGCCCTCCAAATAGAGAGGATAGATGGGTTGTGAAGGTTCAAGCGATCATCATTGCGAGTAGGTGTGTGCTTAGGGTGGGCGGTCTCCTCATTTGAAAGACTTGACTTGTCTTGCATCGACCATGGTGCTTTATAGCGACACACAGTGGTTGGCCCTTTCTTCCTAAGGCATGTTAGCAAAGTACACTTTGTGTGTCGCTCGACACGATTGACCAATTCACAATAATCATTTGAAGAGTCACATGACAAGATCCTTCTTGTATCCAACAAACAAGGATCATCAAGAACAGAGCGGTGAAATGTTTGGTTTCTCAAATGGAGGCTATATGGATTCCAGGCAGAGACATATCTATCTATGTAATCAAGTGCAGCCTGTACAGATTGAAGGTCATTCCATTGTAATCTACTAATATCAGGTGCTTGTTCGAGCCATAGAAAACCATGGATGTGTGTAGATCCTCTGTGTTGCCATTCATATCTACAAAAATATGATATTTAGCAAACTAAAAAGATAAGAGTATATTGTAAGAAATGAAGGGATGCTTTGTAGTAAATAATCAAAGAATGAGTGGATTGTGTAACAAAAGGAAAGAAAGCTATTACCTATACCAATATTCTGATGCACCAAGAAGCTTTTCCAAGACCTCTTCCCGAAATGCAGTAAACCTATGGTGCATGTATACTGTGGTAAGGTGTGGATTTTGTACAATGTTTTGTATTCTCCATCTAGAGGCCATAGAAGGATTTGTAGGAGGCTTGGTAGGCATGATGGTATGCAAGTCTGGCCATTTTGTATCTGTTGCACTAAGGGTGAAGAAGAGTGAGGGGCAACCTATCTGAATGACCATGTCAGAGAGTTCCCCTTGACGTTGGGTCCAAAATGGATGAGTACCACGAATTGACGAACTAAATCGCATGAGTTGATCTGCAAGTTTTTCATCTAGAATATCTTGCAATATTTGGTGAAGGTCAGAGACTGTCGAGGGCATGTAACCATCAATATTTTTGTGAACAAAAATAGAGGAGGTTGCTTGACTATGGTGTCGCATAATAATATTTAGTATGAAGTACCTAAATCGAGGGTGCTAGCCAAACCGATTGTCGTGGTACCGTAAAATATGGAGAGCATATTCATGTAGTTTAATTTCTTTGATACATTGCTGCTTGAAAGTGACTTTTCCTTTTGGAAAAAAAGTGGGGAATTCCATAGCAAATATTCCTTCTGTGGTGTACTCATTGATAGGAGATGGAGAAATAGGTGGCAATGCAATGATTGGTGTTGGTCATCGTGCACCTAGCTGTAACAAAGAGCGCACTTCTTCGACCTCTGTATGTGCATGCGGGAGGTTCAACACAAAGGATGTTGTTGGCAACATATTGTGGTCAATGGGGTCATATTCAGTGTCACTTGTTTCCTCAATGCTTCTATTTGTGGTGGTGGAATTCGAAGATGTTGCATAAATAAGGTTTGAGATGTCAGTAGAAGACTCTGGCAAATTGGATAAAGCAAGCTCATCTATTTGGACATCCTTGTAATATGGGTCATTTAAAATCTTATATTTAAGTGCCTTGTGGACACGCCCTCTACTAACAAGGAAGATATATTGTTGCTTGTCGATTTCTTCCCTGTTAACTATTAGTATATCAAGATCAGTAATATGCCTAGGCAAGTAGGATGCAATTGCAGATATATCTTGAGGAAAGCAGATAGTGTGGCCACTATATTTTAGTTTCCCACCCCTTGCATAGGTAACTTGAATTATTGGGCTAACCCTTGCTATTAACATCTCCTCAACTTGGGATAGAAATTTTAAGCATATAGGTTGCTCACTAGGGTCCATGTTGTTCCAATTTGAGAAGCGGTGGTCTTTCTTTTCTGATGTGAATCTATAACAAGTAGTCAACCCATTTGACTGTCTAGTTTTGATTCCTGGATATCTCTCCATGCAAACCATACAAGTTGACATTTGTGCTAGGCTATCTAACTTTGATCAGAAGTTATTCCTAGCAGAGAAAAACTCATGTGTAAAAAGTGGCGAAGGGTGCAGTTCGATACTTGGGTTGGGTTGAACTATGTTTTGTGAGTGAGGTGCAATACCTTGTAGGTGGGACAAGTTCATTGGAGGAGAGATTGTAGATGTTGAGACTGCAGCAGAAAGATTTTGATTGGCTTCACGTCTTCGTTTGTTGGTTTCACCTTTATTTGCATGGTATCGTTTGAGGTTCAGTTCATTTTTACAAGAACGTTTTTCTTGGATCCTTGCATTCTCTGCCTCCATAGTAAGAAATGTCGATGACAAAAGAAATTTAATAGTTTTGTGAGAGAGAATTAGTAGAATATACAGGCTATATAGATACATATATGTATGTAAATATATTATAATATGATTGGACATTTAATGGTGCGAATAATTTTTTTGGAATAGAACACAAACCAAAATATAAAGATATGGACAGTTAATGTAGAAAAAGTTGTAAATATTATATGGTCAATGTTCTCTTGAAGCAGTCGCACTTAATGGATAGGTAATGGAGAACAACACGATCATAGTGATAGAAAATATGCGAAATAAAATGTACAAGCAAGATTCCATATGTGGAAATATGCTAATCTGGTAATGCTTTGAATGTAAATTTACCCCCTAAGTGGTATTCTTTAAAAGGAACAAGACGCTATATTGTGTTACAATGGTGATAGTCAAAGACAGTTGATTGAATGTGAATAGTAGTGTGTACAGAGATAATAGGTTACGGAAACACACCCATTTAGTATAGTTATATTGTACGACAAACAAGGATTACTCTTATTCTAAAAGAATTAAATTAAGAGAATGCTATGTATTTTATCTACTAAAATGAGTGGAGTATAAAAATTTGTAAGGTTCAAACCATAAATTCTATCTAGTAAATATAATTTCAAGAATCAAGATGATCAAACATAGTTAACTAAAGGTAATTTTAGTGGTAAGGAAGATATAAATAATTAGATATTGTAAGCTTTTACCAAGTATATGTGAAGGGAAAATTTCAAAATAATCTCTTTTTTCAAGGATTGTTAATGTATAAAAGTAGATAGCATGTGAAATTTGTTAAAAACTAACAGTACATGCATGATATCTTTTAAGAAATTAACCTCTAATAAAATTTCATTGTAAAATGAATGTTTAGAAAGGAAACTTGCAAAAGTCGATGTTTGCAGAATAACGTTGAAGATAAAATAGGAAATTTGAAACATACTTGTGGATAATGAGCACAAAAAATATGAAAGAGTACAAAATGTGATGACCACTTGTTCCTGACACAACGAATTAATGGTTTTTTGTTAAAAGAGGGTTGTATAGTGCGATTGAAAATTTCAATCTTTACTATAGATAATGCTTACTTGTAATTTAAATTTATTAACATTCTATTGTTGAAGAAGTTTCAATGTTGGAATATGGAAAATAATGGTTCACATTCTCCATAAAGCATTCATAACTTAAATGTGAATTGTTGAAGAAGTTTCAATGTTGGAATATGGAAAATAATGGTTCACATTCTCCATAAATCATTCATAACTTAAATGTGAAATGATTGTAAATATATATATTTACAAAAAGAAAAGAATTGTTTACTTATTTCTTGTTTATATGAATTATTACAATCATGGGTATAATTTTGTACAATGGTACATAGCTGGAATTTGATGACATAAAAGTGTAAAAGAGAGCACATGTGATATAAGTTTAACACCAAGTACAAATAAGGCAATATTATAGTTAATTCATGAGAAAATTGTATTTCAATATAGCGATATGAATTACATAGTTTTGAACAAAATGTGTACTACAAACTTTAACGGATCTTGATGAATGTTTTTTTCTACAAGGAACATAGCCTTGGTCGTTACAATACGAAAAAAACATATATTTTACGAGTTTCAAACAAAATAGTAGGATAGTAGGCAAAATGGAGAGTGGTCGTATTCACATTACAATAGTGGACCATAAACACATTGCAAGAACTAATGCTCTTCAGACATGGTTTATATAGTTCTCAAAAGAACGTTTAATTTGTTGAGCACCACCCATCCCATACAACTCGTCAGCATGCAACTCTCGTAGAAATGTACACAACGCATAAATCTTGTCACAAGTCCAATGGAATTCCTGTAGTGTGTCTTCCATTGCCTGCACTTCAAATCCTTGGACATTCTGTATATTTTGAACAACTGTTTTTATTTTTTCGAAATTGTCAAAGCAACTACTGATAATTTCATTGGAGAGATCTACAATGTTTGCAGAACTTCCATCCCAATTCTGTGAAGGAGACGAATCTATTGGAACTCCAAGTGAATTGTCACTGTCTGATATTTCTATGATATTAGTCTGGCAACGAGGTAGTGCCATTCCTGGATGTAGTAAATTTGAAATAGCCCATATTGTTAACTAAAATCATTATTTTTAAAACCAAAATGCAAAAGAATTATAAATCACACTATAGCTAATACAAATATTTATAATTGGTAATTCGTACATTTTAATTGAATAAGTACAAAACATAAAGTAACAAAAAGATGTAAACTTAGGAAAACTTAGAGTCAGGTAAATTACATTATCTACCAAAATAAACTTCATTTCAAATAAGACAAACTAGTTAAATTTAACAATACCAAATGAGTTCAACTTAAAAGTCAAGTCAGTGTAAGAATGTTTATTTTAAAAAGAATTAGGCTTCGTACAAACTATAAATAAATATTTTAATTAATAAACATCAATTTAACAATACCAAATGAGTTCAACTTAAAAGTCAAGTCAATGTAAGAATGTTTATTTTAAAAAGAATTAGGCTCCATAGAAATTATAAATAGTTTTTTGAAGTAATAAGTATCTTTTCACATAAACTATTTTATTTAACTATTTAATTTAATAATCTTCTTTTTACATAAACTATTTTACAAATGAAACTTAAATAAAGTTATTCTACAAAGAATAGGACATTTACCAAAAAATTTGTTATCGATGTAATTACTAATTTAATAACTTTAAAAATTAATATAAATATGAAGTTATTTTTTAAGATCACAAACATGAATTTGCATACTATTTAAATTGGAACAAAAATAATTTAAAAAATACCAATTCTTATATACAAAAAGTTTAAGTGCAAACATCTAAACTCAACCATACAAATAAACAATTTTAATAAAAAATCTTATTTAAATTTGAATTAATCTAAAAATAATAGTACATTAAATATTAAAAAGGAGAAAATAAATAAAATTGAAATTTTAAAACAAAGTATTAAATCACAAAAAAGGAAGAAATGAATAACAAAATAATATTATTTTTTAGTTCATATTAAATGATAATCAATATAATTGAATATGAAGATAAAGAAAACATAATTCTCAAAAAAATAGAACATATATTAAATGCCCTCAATATATTATCATTTAATATATTAATTGCCTTCTTATTATATAAAATTTTATAAAAATAATAAATAACAATTTTATGTAATATCTAGATTTAAATTAAATATATTAAATAATAGATTTTTAATTTTATTTTGAAAACATTAAAATTATAAATAAAAAGAAGAAAATAAATAAATTTGAAATTTAAAAACAAATGACTAATTCACAAAAAAGAAAAGAAATGAATAACCAAATAATATTATCATTTAGTTCCTATTAAATGATAATCAATATAATTGAACATATTAGTGTATTGGAGAAAACAAATTGTTGACTAAATCAAAGGTTTGAAAAAGTGAACCGAATTTACGGAGCTATCTTCGTTTAGGGCTAGGATATGAAGGGTGTCATCAAACTTCATTTCACTTTGAACTGAATTTAGGGAGCTATCTTCGTTTATCCTTATCATCTTACTTTTCCTTTCTAGTTTTCTAGATGTTTCCATTTTAAGAAGTATATTTTATTTTTATTTTTCATTAATGAATTCTCCACATTAATTCTTTTATACTTTTCTTCAAATCTATCCAATTTATACTATTTATAACTTCTTCTTTTTTCTTCCTTACTTTAAGCCTCCCATGGACCCCACTATATCAACTTAAAAATCTATTTCTTTTTAACAAATTTCTTTTTTTAAATTCCTAGTGTTTGAATAATTAACTAGCATATTAAAATATAGTTTCGCCTCACATGCCCACAAAAGAATAGGTTGAATTGCTTAATGGATTAGAAAGGATACGTGCTCTCTCATAATTTCTTCTTTAAGAGGAAGAAGACCTAAATAGGAAATTATTCTCCTAAACATATATTGTTGATTATACGAGGAGGAGATGTGGCAGAAGTCAACTAAAGAATCCTTTAAAAAAAATATATATTGCAACAGAGTAGCCATGCTGGGAGAGAATGGTGTGGCGCCAAGATTTTCCAAGAATGTTGGATTAATGATTTTTTTTTTTGAGTTATTCACACTACTATATGGTTATTTCATAGTTGATTTAGATAGCGGAATAATGTAACAATATATACATTCCACAGTTTTTTTTTTGAAACACTATGATTGTGTCATCATAAATTCAATCCCCATATAATTGAAATCAACCTTATGAATAATAGCTGGAATTAATTATTCATTAAATAATGACAATATGATATCTAATTATCAATTAATCTTTTCACAACAACATTACTAGCATTTAACTCGACGGCAAACTGAAAAATAAATTTAAAGATGCATGACTACCACTGGGCTTTGGGTAAAACAAATTTGGGTGGTGTCACAGAGCCATTAAAACAAATGTTAACATGCAAGCAATTTTTTTTGTTTAGAAGGATGTAAAATTCTGGGGTTGAGTTGAAGGTTGCAGAAGCTTTTGAACTCTAATATTTTCATTCTATGCGAATAAATTGAAGCAATGGCTGGAGGTATGTTGGTTTTTTGTGTGAAATTGCTACTGAAGCTTTTTTATTATGCATTTAATGATTTGTTGAAAAATCTACAGTCTGGCAAGGCAATGACAAAGGGAAAAGGGAAAAAAGTGTTTGGACGCCTAGACTTAGACCAAACTCCAGATTTCTCTTATGGCAGTGGGAAAAAGAAATTGGATAAAGAATTTTAACAAAGACTAAAAATCTAACTATTACCATGCTTGAACAATCTTTGCCACAGCCAACCAACAATCAGAAGTATAAAAGTTTCCAAAACAAAACAAGGTAAGATAAAACTATGCAAGGTAACAGTAAATAAAATTAAAATATGCAAAGTATCGAAAGTAGATTTAGCAGAGATATTAAACATACTTGTTTTTTTCTTCACTATCTTATTATTTCCACTTTGTTCTTCTGCAATCCTCCTTTTTTAATAAACTCTCTACAAAGGTTATATTTTACTTCTTACAATTACAAGTCTATATATAGAAATGAGGAGGCACTGAAATCTAGGCACTAGTTTTGTTGCATTAATGAGGTAAAATATCACATTCAACTAGCTCTACCAGTTGGCTGTGCAAAAAGTAGACCAAAAATATCCTATACCTCATTACTTAAATGCAGTTATTATCCATTACTCAGAGGACACCGCTGTCATGGAGAACAATCTAAAGAAGATCTATTGTAAACCATCTGTCCTTTCCAGCTCTATTACCGGGCTTTGACTGCACAATTTTATAAAGTCCAAATAGTTCGCGTGCTTTGTCTATGCTTCTGGGTGTCTGAGGTGACAAACATAGCAATAAAGAGGCATGGTGACTGCAGACTCGAGAAGACTTTGCAAGTTGCGAAAATGGCACACAGGAAGAAATGAGACACTCTTTTATCTCGTTATCCTCTCACGAAATCACAGCTCAACGCTCCAAGAGATTTACACATTAATGGTCTATGGCGGCGAAACAAAATATTAACGCTCCAAGAGATTTACCAATTCAACACAAATGAAAGTAAACATAACTACAATTTCTTCCGTCAAGTCAACAAAAGTTGTTGATCTGATCTCTTCCCCTGATGATGATCAACAGTCAGAATCATTTCAATCACTGGCCAGTTTTGTAGACAGAGGGAAACTGTGGATTGAGAAATTCAGGTTGCTCTCTTCCAAATTGGATACGCCTTTGGCATAAATTAGCATATACATCTTTTTTTGTTTTTTTTTTAATTTTTTTTTTTGTTTTGTTTTTAAAATGAGTTAAAGGGGCTCTATAATGAATGGTTCATAAGGCACAACACTTGTTGAAGGTTTTGCAAATGGGATTGCAAGCTAAATGAGCTTATCCTTGGGGGAAACTCTATGGTTAAGCACGCTTGAGCTGGAGTAGTACTAGGATGGGTGACCTCCTGGGAAGGCCCAGTACTTCACCTATGTGAGCATCACCTAAATGCAATGAGTGTTAATTGGATCATTCATTATCATGAGAGATGGGTTCTTGTGAACCACTACTCTTTGACTCATAAAACTACATGGTTGAATCCTAATAGCAATATCACAATTTGACACGCTATGAAAATACCTCATACTTATTAATTGATGAGCTAAAGGGGCTCTATAATGAATGGTTCATAAGGTACAACACTTGTCGAAGGTTTTTTGCAAATGGGGTTGCAAGCTAAGTGGGCTTAACCTTGAGGGAAACTTTGTGGTTAAGTGCGCTTGAGCTGGAGCAGTATTGCTATGGGTGACCTCCTAGGAAGGCCTAGTGCTTCACCTCTGTGAGCATCACTTAGATACAATGAGTGCTAAGTGGATCATTCATTATCATGAGAGATGGGTTCTTATAAACCACTACTCATGAAACACGGGTCAATGAGTTTGACTCATAAAACTACACGGTTGAATCTTGATAGCAATATCACAATTTGACACGATGTGGAAACGCCTCATACTTATCAAGTAGTATTATATCATACTTGTTGATCATCAAAGCTTGCGTCTCTCCGGCAGTCTTATGGGAAATTCAATGAGTGGGGGAAAAATATGCGCCTCACTGAATACCTCTAAGATTTTTATAGAAAGTCGGCTCTTTTCAAAGTTTGGGAAAAAGGTAGAAAGAAATGTAATAAAAAAAACATGAAAGTGGTGATGCGCCAATGCTTTTACAACATTTCAAAACCTCAAGTTTTTTTTTATGAATGACATGATAGACACAGAATGCCACATCCCTTCATTGTTGGGAAGAGAACGAGCAGTAGAGGCTAGATACAAGCACAGTGCAGTCATTCAATCTACCTGCAGGAAGTGTTCGTTAAGATCAGACCAAGCACAGAAGTTTCAAGAGTCAATAGAAAAACATTCAAAAGCCAGATAAATCCTTCCTCTTAATATAGCATAACATGAAGAAATAATAACCATTAAAGAAAATAGAGAAGTCCAATGACATAATCCAATTTCTACATATTATAACTTTATCGTGCACATGTACAACATGGAAATCGAATAATCAAACTATTCAGATTAAGCTAGGCATAGTGTTCTATTATGGATGAAGATATAAAGAAGGAAATATTGACAGAGGCCATATCATGCATAGTTTCAAGTATTTCTCCCCAATAACTCATACTTCAAATATCAAATGAACTTTAAAATAGAGGTCGGATTCCAATCTGACAATAGTTTGAGTAAAAAAATATATGACATGCCACAGTGAAGCAGTGTTCTGTAAAATTTAATGAAAATACTCCTATAACTATGAAAACTAAAGAAAAATTTTCCAAAAGGAAAACTTCAGGAACCCTTTCTTCATGTTGCCGCTTCCAATTTATAGCCACCAAGGAGAGAGAAACACCAACCTCATTCAAAAGTAATCACTGCCAAATGTTTGTACCCGATAGCTTGGAATATGATCCCAGATCTTTTATTAGGTCGCAATAATCTTGCTCATCAACTTTCAACTACCGCATTAATATCCTTTAGATATTTTAATAGGATTTCCCTTCATAAACGTTTGAATCCTAGAAAACAGCCTGGCGATAGTCTTGTCAACTGGTCAAGTGGCTTTGGTCGCACCAACTCGCATCCTTCCTTTGAAAAATAAGGCAAGGCACGCTTCGAGAAACTCTGAAGGAAAACTCTCCAAAGTACAGCTTCTCTGTAGCAAAGAGATGTCGTGTCACGCAGGCAGACAGTCTCAAATTTGCAAAAAATGCTTTTGAGAAATATTCCGCCAAGCCGACACGTGGACCGACTTCTATATGAAAGGAAAGCGATCAACAAGATGCTCGCAACCACCATGTGGCGCATTGCGTGCCTTTAGAAAGCTAACTCCTTTTCGCACATGGATCTTCCTAAAGCCAAAAGTAAAACCCAAAAATCAAAAAAGACTAAGGAAAAAATTTGCTTCAAAGTTCTGGCGACTCACGGGGGACTTCGCTTGTGGAGGCACGAACCTAGACCTTTGACTATTCTTGGAGTTTGAGGAAAGTGGAGCATAGCATTTCCCAATCCGCATCAATCGATCGAGCAAAATTATAGAAGGCCTTGTACGCTTGATCCAGCTCGAAGAATTATTTAAAAGAAACAAATCCCCATCTTGCCGAAACAAGTCCCAGATTGTAATAGAGATGAGAAAGAGGAAGAATCTCATGTTCCACGTCTTCAGCATTGGGTGTTGTACTTGACTCTGGGAGTTCTGCCAAAGTTTGAACCTTATTCCTAACTTCATCTATAATCTGCTCAACTAATAACACATCCCCATTTTTTGAAAGGAACGGAGGTAATACGAAGCTATACAAGACACTGAAATCCTTCTTGATTTCGTCAACCCTTTTGTTTAGCACCGCCTAGCATTCCTTGCTCTTTGTTGCTACCTTATGATAGTGGGTGAATTCGCTTGCTTTGCTAGAGGAAGCCCTTCGATCTGGAATTTCTGCATTTCCCACGGCCTCATATGTTGCCACACATAACTTGGAAATTAGGCTCGGCTACTCGAGGGGCATATTCCTGTAGAATTTGGTTGGCCAACAGGCCAACCCTTTCATTTATCTCTCGAGCATCCTTCATAAATTGTAGGGCCAATTTTAGAACGACGAGCGTAATAATGATTTGCTCCCAATAGGCAGATACCAACCTTCTTTTTATAGGAAGGGTTGCAGACCTTTGTGCAGTTGCTAGCTCTTCATGTAGTTGAGCCTCTTTTCACTTCATACTCTCTTCCATTTGATTCCTTTCATTGAGAGCATTCACCAGTTCGCCAATTCAAAACCTAGCTTTTCGACCTCCTAATCACGAGCATGCAGAGCAGACTCGACTTCTTGCTTGTCACTTCTTAGCTTTTCTGCTTCTTCTCAAACCTTTTGCAAATTGTCGGAAGGCTGAGATTGGACACCATCCAACTCTTTCTTTATGCTTTCCTGAACACGCTGGTACTCTGCATTCGATTAGTGCTCAACTGCAAGTTCACCCTTCAATCTATCAATTTTGGCAATCTGTTCATTCCGAATCTCTACAAGAGATCTTCTTGCTTTCTCCTGTTGATCTTGTATCTATATTATGCGGGTCATTTCAACATTCTGAGCCTTGATTTCTGACTGCAGTCGATTCACTATTTCCTTTACATTCGCCAGCTCAATCTCACGCTTCCTTAATTTCTGATCTAGCCTCTCATAATCCGTATACACTACTTTCTAGGTGGTCTTGGCTAGGTCCACCTTGTCGCACAGACAAATTTTATTTAAATCAAGACCCACAACCCTAATGTCGTATCCTCCATTTGCATTTGTCCTTCGGTTCGGGATACGAGCAGCTTCATGGTAGTGATCCACAAAGAATTATGCTCTTCATTGAAACAGGCTTGAATCTTCTTGGCGGCCAACAACTCAACATTCTTCATCCTCCTTTTCTGCTTCCTGGCTTGTCTGGCCCACTTAGTCGTGTCAAAATGTTCTTGAAGAGTTTTCGGGGTATCAATGCTTTGTTTTGCAAGAGAAGCACCAAGGGGCAGACTGAAAAGAGTGACAAAAGGGGAGACTTCAAATGTATGAGCATGTGGGGAGGCGAATGGGAGAGTAATCATTAAAAATGGTAGGATGCCAAATTGAGATTGGGCACCAGAAGGACCAGTTAGGGTAAAAAGAGAAGCAGATGGAATGGGAATTTTTTGTCTAAATGCGGACAAACTTGGGGTAACGGATAACATTGTTGGTTCGGCTTTCTCGATAGGGGCTCTAGATAGGGCGATAAAAGAGTCAATAGCGACCGAGGCGGATACTGCTAGCTCGACACGCAGGGATACATCACATGGTGTGTTGAAAATGGCAGGGGTTCATTTAGAACCAAAAGTTTAGGGTTTGTGGGTGAAGGATTCTCTTCAACAGATGGATGCAAAGGATTAACCAGAGATGCGGAAGTAGGAAGAAGAGGGGGAGCGAGACTTACTTGGACCATGATTGTTAAAAAATTCTACAGATCAGACTATGCTTCTTCTTCATGCCTGATTGCTACATTGGGTATGTCCAAGTCTTGGACTCACCTTTTCTTTGTTTGAATCGAACTGGCACATCCCGATCCCTTAGCGGATGATCCCGCTGAAGCTTGGCCCTCTTGTTTTGCAACCAATTCTCTTGGGGACTGTCGAGTTCTCTTTCCCCTACTTCGGACACTGGCGGAGGACGCAGCTTGAGAGTATTTTTGCTTAGAGCTTCTCCCTTTGTCAAACTCTTGTGGTCAGGAAGTACGACGTGGAAGTCGCTCCTTTCTTATCTCATGGCTGGACTTTGGGTTGTTGTTGTCAGAGTCGGCCTCTCAATCATAAATGTCCTTGAACTATTCATCGTATGGGTGAAACTCCCTGAGCAACTTATGTGTACCTCCCATCTCTTGTCAAAACCTCTAGAAATTTGTCATCTTCCTTTTTGACCACCCTTGCCACTTCATTTGACTATCGAGGGTTTTATTTATCGGAAGCTCCCTCTAATAATTTGCTTATGGTGTATAGAAACTCAATCACCTTGGCCTTTTGGTTGGTATGAGGGCCAGGTTGATGTATATTTTTGTCTTTTCTTGAGTCATATTTTTCTTGGACTCTACATAGTCCCGATTCTCATGTTTCAGAGGGAAAAGTTTCATCGGATTATAGTCCCATGTGTCACAAATGAGGACTAAGCCTAGGGTTGCCAATAGATTTGTAAGCTCCCTCTATGCTTACCGCTTCTCCAGTATCACCTTACTGTTTGCAATGCAAAGGGGAAGCAGATATAGCTTTGTTTTGTTCCTTCCTCTATCATAGATGTTGTCGGCAAGAGTTTCCTGACGACATGCCTCGAACTCGAAAACCCTAACCATCACAAATTTGGGGAATTAGAAAGGCTCTATGACGAAACCATGATATTTGATAAATGTGAAATATTCCCAAAGAAATAATCCACCGGAGTTGATGAAGTTCTGATCCATTTTTCAACCTTAGGGGACAAACGAATCATCGGACGTCGCAATAGCTCTTGAAGCACCAGTCTTAGAAAGTGGTTCAAAAACCTGTAATAATTACATGTTTTTGACAACACATAGGTCCATACAGAAATTGGCTGACATAAACCATCTTCATCAAACCTGGAGACCCACAAATATCTCTCCAGAAACATGTGAATATTAAATATATCCCATGCTCCCTTTGGGTTTCTTTGTTGTTTTTCTTCGCTTCTGGCCACGCCTAATGTTTTTGAAGTCCTTCGGCCATCCTTTCGACGGACTCAGCCTGATGCTTCCACGTGTCATCCAATCGCTCATCGAAGGGGAGCTTCCCTTCCCTTCTCCTTCGAGCCCCATTTTGCCCCCACGTGTCGATAGATTGGGCTTTTGGTGCCTACTTTCCTGTGACTCTCTTTTGGGCCCCAATTGCATGCCACATCGCCTCCTCCCACGTACACTTTTTAAGTGGGCCCCATAGTGGTGTCGATATGTTGAAGGCTCCTCCATGTGTCCTCAAAGCGAGCATTTCATTCATGGGAAAGATGGAACAAAGTTTGAGCCCCGCTATCTTGCCACACATCCTAACTAACTCTATGGGACTGCGACACATGCTTGCTCGGGCTTTAGCTGTTTTCAAACATTGGGACCATCACCATTAGGGAATGCATCTGGCTCGTGGGTGACTGTGTTTATGCTTCAAAATATTTTCTATTGTAATAGGCGTGATGAGTCATTGTTGTGGACATCATTGCTCATGATCGAGAATCTTTTGTTATGGGCCTTCAAGCGGTGGAAGCCTTTGGCTAAATATACTGCTTCTTTCAACAAAAATCAAGTTTAGAATACTTACAGAAGAATTAGAAAGACACTAGGCCTCTTGTTTTGTTAGATGATTGTAAAGACTCACAGAATGTGCCCTTGTAATTTGGCCTCTTTGTTTCTTAACTATTTAAAAACATTATACTGTGTTGTTACTGAATAGCTTGTTTGCAACTTCAATGATTTGAATAGAATGTTGATTTAAGACCATGTCTCTGACTCTTTTGAATAGCCCTTAAATCACATCCAAAAGATATATTTATCGTGCCTTTCATCTAAATATTGGCGCATCGCCCTAGTTAGATCTTTTATTTTTATATCTGCTTCCTTTTCCCATTCAAAACCCTAGTTATAAAAGAAGTCAACTTCTTTAAAAACATGGAGGTCACTCAGTTTAGCGCAAATGGTCCCCCATAAACTGAGTTTCCCATAAGGTTGTTACCTTGTTAATTTTTGGCATCAATAGTTTCTTTTTCTGGAATGCCCAGTGGGACTTGCTTAAATGAATCTTAATTCAAAGAGGGTGTATGAGCCATCTATCCTATTACTAGGTCCCAAACAACGAATAATCTCAGTCTGCTAGTATCGCCATTAGGAATAGTACATGCCTCAACCTAATTAGTGAATGTTTTGCTTCCTCCGCTCCTACCGCTAGCCATGTTTCCCACTAATAATAGAAATTATGTGGTGTGGGACACTGGAAGTCTACTTAGAGCACCAGTAGCACCTGTCGTTTGGGCCCCTATTTTGGTCTCTGCTCTAAAATCTATACCTAAGTTTACCGAAGATGGCACTAGAATGTCGTTCGAACATCTGCAAGATGTTGCAGATGTATGTTTGGTGCATGGGGTAACAAACCAGAACATAGCGCTAAGGCTGGTCGTGGCCTCATTCAGAGGTAAAGTGCTCGATTCATACCACACACTGCAAGCTAATACCATCGCCACTTGGGATGATCTCGAGGATCCATTTTATGAAAGATTCTCAAACGATGGAGATAGGTCTTTCCAGTATCACTTGTTGGAGATCATCAAGCGAGCTCCATATGAAACCATGAATGACTTCAATGCCTAGTTCCACATAACTTGGCAAAGAATTCAGGCTGCAATCCACTTGTCGCCCAACTTGGCATTCATGTTCTACCTAAAGTCCGTCAATGCTGACATCTCAATGATGATCGAGTCACTCGATGAAACTACTCTACCAGATGCATATAACATCGCAATTAAAGCGAAGAACAATATAATTGACGCTAGAAAGTTGTCGCATTGGCCCACCATGCCTATATTCCCTGAGGTATCAGTTCCCGCCTAGGTGACGCCATCTACCACTACAGTTCCTCCTTCTCAATCCATGTATACATACTCGAGCGCACCACAGAGCATTGCTTCCGCATCCAGTTCATCAAAGGATGATATAAGCGATGTCAAGGAGATGTTGCAGGTTATGGCCAACGAGATCATTGTTATCAAGTGCAATCGATTCGCTCCTCTGAAGTTGACCTACCAAAATTACCAGGGCGAAAGATCCTCTTACCAACAAAACCAGTTCCAAGGAGGTGCTCGCACAAATTCATAGGCGCAAACAAAAAATCAAATAGTGCTAGTACCCACTCTGTTGCAGAGCGCCAACCTAAGCTTGAGCAGAGAGCTAACTACGGGGCAAAATATTATAGTTTCCCTTGCGGCGATTCACATATGCTCTGAAACTACCCGCACGATAATCTACAACAAAAGTTGGCAGAGCAACGCAACCAAGGTGCAACATCGAACCATGGGGGTTATGTATATGCCTCTCCGCAAATGGAAAATGCAATACTCACCGCTTAGATGCAAGGGATGTCTTTGGAACAAGAAAATGACATAGCTCCCGACCATGCCCTTTTCTCATGGATGGAAGGAGAAGAAGCAGTGTTCACATTTAAGGCATCCACTTCGAAAACCCTACAAGTGCAGTCTAATTACAACACTCACTCCAAGAGGAGATTCACGGGTGAATTAGTCATCCCGCAATTAGTCAGTTTGCAGCCTAAAACTACTTCCGACCAGAACCCTAGTACCTCCATAGTGGTGCTACAATGTCTACCGTGAAGGGAAATTGTTATAACTAGGGCCAAAGAATAGAAGCTTTTGAATCTGCTACCTTTTAACATGGTGGAAAATTTGAAAAAATCATCCGCTAATGTGTCCCTGTGCGATATCTTAGCTATTCTAGAGCAGAAGACATTGCTACATAGGGCTCTTTGGGGGGATCCAATCATTGAACCAAAGGAGAAATCGCTCAAAGAAAAATTTGTTGAACCATCACCTCTGGCTAAATTTCTCACAAATACTATAGAAGAGATCTCTACCGAAATCAAAGAACAGAAGCCGAAGGGTGAAGCCACAATAGTGGTTTATAATTCCAGTGAGGAAGGAAAACTCATAAAAAATGACCCCATGGCAAAAATTTTGATTTTGGGGGTTCGAACGAACGAACTAGTTGGTTCGAATGAAGCAAAAAAGGGTTTTCTTGAACCAAGGTTCGAGCGAACCAAATTAAAGCATGCACGGACAAAAAACATTTGAAAACCCCTTTGTCCTCATTCTCCCCCTCAGGCACTTTGGAAGTTTAGATTTTTACGCTTTGAAGCTCAGGTTGAGAATGAAAATGGAGGAGAATTCACAAACCCAACTGAATTCAGGTAGTCCTCAGAACAAGCTATCAAACAACTATAATTTTAATATGTTTTGGTTTTATTATGTATTTGGTTTTTTAGTTTTATTAAACATAGGTTTTTCACCGAAAATCAAGCTCTCTATTCTACACATGTCGAAAAATAGCAGATTATCAAATTTTTTTTTGAAAAATATGAGTGCACCAGATATTGAAGTCTTTGATCCAACAAAAAAAAAAATTGAATTTTGATATATACAAAAAATGTTACACATTATACGGTCGTGTTATGTCTAAATTGTAATTGGTTTGACTTCAAAAGTTGATTAAAGAAAAAATATCTAATAAAAAACTATCTAACCAAGTGGAAGCACTAGATATCGGAGTTACAAATCTAAATTCCAAAGAATTATAATTTTATCCTTCATGGAAAAAAACTTATGTGTTACAGTGTGCATCACTTTTAAAAAATGTTGTTTTATGAAAAAAACTAGTTTTCATGGGAGATGGAAAAAGAAGTGCAATCTGATTCCAAAATTTTTTTAAAAAATGTTTTTAGAATTTACAGACAAAATGTGACAAGACTCTAGTTTGCATCATCTTCAAATTCCTCACGGTTTAGCTGCTATAGGTGCCCAAATGTGAAGATTTACTTAAAAATAATAATTTCAGTGTCCAGTTTGGCCTAAAATTGTAAACCACTATTGTGGGATCACCTTGAAACCCAAGCCCTTCTTCTTAACTCTCATTATAGGGGAGAAGTTACTGCACAATTCTATGATCAACTCTGGTGCTAGCACCACAGTTATGCCCAAGCAGATAGCTGAGGCTTTAGGACTTACCTATGAACCTTTAAAGAATGGAGTTATGCGGTTTGATGGAAATAAAGTTGAGACTATAGGCCTCATCAAGGACCTCCCATTGACTTTGTTTGCTTGCCTAGTATCATAGTTTCACAAGACACCGTGATCATAGATGTTCCCCCTATGTTTGGTCTCTGCCTATCCCAAAAGTTTACTTCAAAAATAGGTGGATATCTGTCTCTAGACTAGTCACACTTGATCCTAAGAACCAAGCACAGAGCCAAAATGAAGATAAATTCTAAATCTCTGCATTCAGAACATGTGGCAGATGAAGCCAAAATCAATTTCAAGGCCGCTCATACTTCTTTCACTCAAGAAGAAATGTATTGCACTGAGCTGCTTGAAGACGAAAAGGTGACTAGAGATCGAACCGATCAAGAAGAGGTCCTCTTGAGTGAATACATAGATGTTGATCCCTTCATAAATTATTATTCCACTAGACTATGGACTTATGTCATTTATGATGAAGACCAAGCCATCTCAAAGATGACAAAAGAGCCCAAAGGAATTTTGGCCATAGAGCTATGGACACTGCACTTTGATGGTGCTAGATGCAAGGTCGGCGTAGGAGCTGGGATATGCCTGAAATCCCCAAACAATGAAAAGAAACTCAGGTCTTTCCAATTCCAATTTTCTTGTTCCAACAACGAAGTAGAATATGAGGGCCTCGTGCAAAGTTTAAGCCTAGTGGAACGAATGGGCATCAGACAAATAATGGTGTTCAGAGATTCTGAACTAATTGTCAATCAAGTTTGGGGTATCAGTGCAAAAAAGGATGTCCATATGAGATCCTATAGACACAGAGTCTGGGACCTAATTGAGAGCTTTGAAGCTTTCAATATCCAAACTGTTCCTTGAGAACAAAATGTCGATGTAGATCGCATGGTCGTAATCGGATCCCAATTTGAACCGGCCTTCGACCTAATCCATAACAGACACTTTGTACGAGTGATGGTCTAACCAATGATTCCAGATAATGATCAAAGCTGGAAATTATTTGACAACGATGAACACATTGCTTCGTTCATCTCACAGTCGTGAGAGTTTATCGATCAACTATAACCAAAGATTGCGGAAGCCTACGACGGAAAAATAATTCAACTAAGGTCCAATAAGCTTCTAAAGAGTCTGGTCACTCTCGAAAACCTTTTTGATTGTGACGATGCAAGAAATGATAAGAGGAAGTTTGTAGCAGAAACAACCGATTATGCGGACCTTCAGGTCAGAGATGGAAGAAAGCTCAAAGTTGGGAAGGATGTCCCGCACCATAATAAAGAAAGGCTTATTGAATTTTGTGAAAAATATGAAGGAGTGGTGGCCTGGCCATATGATGACCTCAAGGGATATGATCCCGACATCATCCAACATATAATAGAGTTGATAGGAGGGCCCAAACTAGCTCGCCAAAAATAGAGGCCAGTGAATCCCAAGATTAAAGCGCTAATGGCTCCAGAGTTAACAAAGCTAATCCAATCATGAATTGTCTTTTCAATCAAGCATAGCACATGGGTATCCAACCTGGTCCTGGTTCGCAAGAAGAATGAAGATATCTACCTATGTGTCGATTTTCAAAACCTAAACATAACATCCCTAAAGGATCACTACCCACTACCTTCAATGGAGTCGATCCTACAGGCAGTGGCAGGGTCAGAGATGTTTTCTCTGCTAGATGGCTTCTCCGGTTATAATGAGATTCAGGTCAAAGAGGAGGACCAATATAAAATGACGTTCACTACGAAGTGGGGAATGTTCGCATATGTTAAGCCACCATTCGACATCTCGAATGTAGGGGCCACCTTCTAGCGGGCCATGCACATTGCTTTTAACAAATTGATTAACAAGATTACCTTGATCTATTTGGATGATCTAATTGTTTTCTCCAAACATAAGGATGATCATTTCGATCACCTAGAGTTGGTTTTCAAAAAATGCTAGGAGTTTGAGATATACCTAAACCCAAAAAAATGTGTTTTCGGAGTGCCGCAAGGCAAATTATTGGGACACGTGGTGTCCAACGATGGAATCACCAAGATCCTTGAATATGACATTCATGTCAAGCCTACAAAAACCGTCTAAGGAAGAGGATTATGCGAATATCTGGCACACGATGAAGAGATCACAACCGAAGAAAAACAACCAGAGCTGGTTCTAATGAATGAGTTGCGAGCAGAAGGCTGCTGGCTGACGGATAGAGTAAGATTCATGCAGACCGGAAGTACCCATTGGGCCTTCCTTCTCAAAAGAAAAGATTCTACAGGCTGCAGAATAATGATTTTGCACTCATAGAGGGAGTCCTCTTTAAGAGAAACTTCAACGGTGTTTTGTTGTGGTGTGTCACCACAAAACAAGCTAAAAGAATCCTCGACACTTTCCACAGCAGCACTATGGGCGGACACTATTCCGCAAAGACTACCGCTATCAAGATAATGTGTGCAGGCTATTTATGGCCTATGCTATTCAATGACTCACATTCCATGGTCAAAGCCTGTAAGGAATGCCAATTCTTCGTACCCAAAGGCAAAATTATGTGATGTCGCTCAACCCGATAGTGGTTGATGAGCCTTTTGCACAATGGCGCCTTGACTACATTGGAATGATCAATCTTGCCTCTAGCGCTAGACATAAGTGGATTCTAATGGCCATAGACTACTTCACAAGGTGGACCGAAGCCATGCCCCTGAAGAATACAACCAAGGCGGAGATAGTAAAATTTCTCGAAGAGATCATGACGAGATTCGGCCCTCCTAAAGCCATCATCTCCGATAATGCCAGATCTCTCCTAGGCTCTAAGGTATGTCAATTCGCACTCACGCATGGTATTTTCCTAAAAACATAGTCAAACTACTACCCACAAGGTAATGGCTTGACAAAGTTAACTAACAAAAATTTAGTTCGGCTTATCAAAAGAATCGAGTCAGAGCATCAAAAGGAGTGGCATAAAAGTCTTTGAGCAACGCTTTGGGTGGATCGCATAACTCCGAAACAGGTTCTCAAGACCTCGCCATATGAATTGGTGTACTGTAAGGAAGCATTATTGCCTATCTCTATAGAGATCTCGACATTGCAATTGCCTAAAACTCTGGAGATTGAGGAAAATGGAGCTATGGAGGTCCTGTTGGCAAATTAAGGATAGACAACTGA
Organism: Sequoiadendron giganteum; assembly: GCA_007115665.2. Classification (NCBI taxonomy): domain Eukaryota; kingdom Viridiplantae; phylum Streptophyta; class Pinopsida; order Cupressales; family Cupressaceae; genus Sequoiadendron; species Sequoiadendron giganteum. The sequence goes on along the minus strand of CM021109.1, from coordinate 346,882,920 downwards.
GAGGGGAATCAATTGTTACCAAAATAAAACCTATACAACAATAATCAACCTTATATCACAGATTCTACAATTAGCAGTGCAAGCATTAAATCAACAACACATTAGAGACACATGAACACCAAGATTTTATACTTGGAAACCCTGTTAGGGGAAAAACCATGGTGGATGTTAGTCCACAAGATTATACCATGTTAGAAGTATAATGAAGAATAAAAAGGCAATGCACTTACATTCAAGCGCACTACCTAGAGCACATTGCTCAAAGGGAAGGCTCACTGCCTTACATACAGTAATCATATTAAATCCATCTGATGAAGTTGAACTGAGAAATTAGCTTCTACAAAATCCTGATTACAGTTCCAATTAGGCGCACAAAAACTTCTTCAAACTCTTCCATCCTCTGATCACACTCTTGCACACTCTGCTCTGAATGATTTGACCTTTATTCGCACTTGTACATCACTTGTACACTTGAGCACTTCTCTCTAAATGAGGAAAAAAATCTCATATATATCCGCTACATGGATTTACAATCACTATTCAATCGGCTACAAATAAAGAATGAATTACAACTATCGGCCTTGATACATGAATAAATTTCAATGTGCACCAACACAAGTCGATCACAACATAGTGAGGACCCAAACAAACACCTCCAAACATGCCAAACAATAAAATATTAATCCTCATGGATCCGCAACACGCTAACATCATCATGTCGGCCAAGAACATGAAAAATTGAGCACACATCGGAAGAATCTTCGATCACGAACACTTTAATCAATGCAGACGTACAACAAGGATAGAGCACAATCTAGACTCATCCATGAACATCACAGGTACATGCGTAACACATGAAATTACTAGAATTTCATCTGCTTCAACCAAGAACACCATTTATAGAAACTGAGTAACTATAGGCACACATATCTTCATAACTTCCACAAATCTTTATGCAAACCTTTGAAACTTTCAGACAACATACTAGAAAGCTTCAGCAACAAACCCTTTGAAGTGCACCTTCAGATCTTCAACACGCAGAGCTTTACAACATTTTGACCTTCTCAACTCCATTGGATTACTGTAGTATATTTTTTACAATTTTCTCAATATCCTCGACACATACAGCCTTAAGCAGATTCAATGCTAATAGTGTTGACATCAATGACAACCACATATCAACAACACAACCACAACATCCAATAGGTCCAATTGGCTAAATTAATGGAAGTGCAAGAGAAAAGAGAACAGGCCCTATCGGCCATGAACAACCACCAAACCGTGGTAAAAAGGTGGTTTGACAAGAAAGCTTCAGACCAAGGTCTGAAATGTGAGGACTTAGTGTTAAAATTTAATGAGCGGGCTATAAAACCCGACCAGCATGAGAAATTTGATAGCCTGTGGGAGGGTCCGTTCAGGATAATCCAATGCAAGCAACATAATGCATTTGAATTGGAAAACATGGAAAGAGAAGTGCTAGGGATTCCTGTTAACAAAATCCACCTTAAATTGTTCCATTAAGCTTAATTAAACATTTCTACCATGTAAATATGTATTTAATGTAGTTATTTTCCTTTGTGTTCTCTTTTGTTCGGTCGGTCTTTTTAATCCATGATGTAGCGAAATTAACATTATGATGCAATGATAACCCATATGCTAGAAAGGATAGGAAATATTCAACAAAGTAGAAAATGAGCCATAACAGATGATAGCAGAAAAGAAAAGACATGAAATAATATAAAAGGTTGTATTAATTTCGAAAGTATGATATGCTTTGATTTTACAAAGTTCAAAATGGCTCTGGAGGAAGCCTTTTTCCAAGCCTATATACAAAAATAAAAAAGGAATGGGGTGGTATTTCAGTTGGAGGCAACAGTAGGAACATCTTCATCCACAGGTGCAGGAGCAGGGACAACAAAAGCGACAACATCTTCGTTCATAAGAGTTGAGTTGGTAGCAACAACCATGAGAGGCGGTGGGAATACCAGATTCTTGAAATCAGTGTACCATTGTACATCATAGAATAGTACCACATTGTAAACACGTAGTAGGAAATGGCATGCGCGGGTAACCTTCTGACGGTGCTCAGCCTACGCCTGGAGGCGGAAATTGATGAGGTAAAAATAACCTCATCATAATAGTATAATAAAGTCCTATTCCATTTATCAAAAAATCCTTATCCTCTACCAATTAATTAAACTTTAGGATAAATAATTTCTTGTCTTTTAAGGAAAAATTGTACAAACTTTATATCTTGTGATTTATTGAAGTATCTTGCCAATACAGATTTAATGGGTTGTTTTGAGTATTTTGTAGGATAATAATCGGTCATCAAGCAATAGTTGGAAAGCATTCCACCAGCACGTGCTCCAGAGAAGATTAAAAATGTGAGTTGAAAATATGCTCCAGAACTTTAGGTCGATGGACCGAAGTTATAGTTTATGTTAGTTTTAATTTATGTTATGTTTTTAAGTTCAAAGACTTCATGGCTCGACTCGAGCCTCTTTAATATCTATGTAATGGGTTTTAAAGACATAAAGTTCTTTTGTAATCTGTTATAGAATTTTTCAATGGTCATCTATGCCATCTGAAATATAAGACTTAGTTAGAAGTTTTCTATAAAGATGTAATCTCCATGAGCAAAAGATAACGCAAAAAAAGTAGTAATGTTATGTTGTCAACATGTTTCCTGAATACATATGAATAAAGAGATTATTACATATCAATTTCTAAGTTGTTGAGTTATGGATGGAATTCATTTTTAATGGAAGAACTTTCGAATCAGTTGTGTATGTGACCTGAGGACGAACATAGTAACCCGTGAGCTGGCCACTTGAGGGAGAGTAGATTAAATAAATGAGTATTTCCTTTCTGTTGTTCTTATTGTGTGCATGATAATTACGAGTATAGTCACTTGCATATGTTAATCTTGTAGGAGTCATTAACATTGTTGTTGTAGAGTATGAAGTTTCGGAGCACTCACTATCTGTTATTTCTGTAGTACTCTAGTTCTTGTGAACCATTTATTTGTTGTATCCAATTAGATGTTTCATAGTTTGTTTACAAGTTTTGCTACTTTTGTAGTTCATACGCTTTTTAGTTTAATTGTTTCTATGCTTTCTTATTTAGTTATCATGTTTTCTAGGTTAGTCATTTTATGCTTTCTAGTTTAAGGTACTCTCAGCTTTCTTTAAGATAAACTATTTTCTAGTTAGATAGTTAGGTGGCCTGAGATTAAAAATTAACATTAGCTACTCTAAAAAGATAGAAAATGTAAGGGAGATAGTCAAGACTTATTCTGTTGCAAATTACCTTGGACATTGTCCGGTCGACATATTAAACTTTTATCTTCTAAAGTAATGGGACCTAACGACAACCTATCAGAAACCACTGAGAAACGACACCCATGGTACCACCGTGTCTTCCTCGATATGCTTCCGGAGTTCACTTGCAATGGGTAAGCCCAGGCCGTAGACCACGTTCGCCACAATTTCTATAAGACCCATGAGGTATGGCTTCGGGAAGATCTCCAGTGTCAGGCAAAGAATCATCGGCTTTGGAACCAGGATATCAAGCAAATAGGCCACGAAATGTGAGCATATGTTAGTGTTCACTCTATACTTATCCTCATATTCCATGCAATCCTGAACCAAGACCCATTTTATCGCTATAATTTCCAGAGAAAGCTTAGTCTTCGTCATTCTCTTCAGTCTCCTATTTGATACTTCACCCAAGAAGGCAGTCTGTGATTTAGTGTTGGTAAGCCTAAGAGGGTATTCATGTTGTCTATTGATGCATTGCTACAATACTGCTAATACTTCCCAATTGCTATTACTAATGCTAGTGCTACCAATCGCTAAGTTTGATTCTACAGTTGCCTAGGCACCTATTTATAGAAATGGCAAGGATAAGCATGGTAATTTGCATACCATCAGCATGAGGTTAATCAAGTACCACCTCAAGAGCTGCACCAAGGCTCGCTCGAGACTCTCGCCCAATTACATCTGTAGGTACGAGTTGCTGCGTGCAAAATTAAGGAGAGCTAATTAATTAGCATAAGCTGGTGGCAGTCTTCGATGGTAGTCCATACAACCGGATGCTGAGGTGTCATTCTATAGGCGCTTCTCAAACTCCAAAAAGGAATGCAAATATTTTTGGAACTTATTGCATACTTTGGCGTAATTATTCCATTTTGGATATTAATTCCCATGAAATACGATGCCTAAGTTGCCTTCAAATCATCGGAAAATGTTCCAAAAAAGAAGAAAAATCATGTTGGAGTACATCATTGCAAAGGGTCATTATGAATTCTTGTCATTTCAAAATGGAAAGTAATTCAATTCGCACGAGGAAATAGCTGGGGGTACATGCCGAATTTAATGCAGGAAAAGAAACTATCATCTACCACTCAAAAGAAGAAAAAGCTAAGTATTGCATGCGGTTGTTTAAACAAAGAAGAAAGCTTTTGAATACACAGTCAAAGCAAATAAGTTTTGAAGTGCAGAATCGCTAAGGAGCGCGTAAGAAATTGCAGGAGTTTGAATGCAAATGGAATTTGCTGCCCCTGAAGTAGCTCAGAACCCAGAGATGGATAAACCGAGCGAGACATCTCAAAGCTTGGCCAATGCAATGCTCACAGCACCCATGGTTAATATTTTTTAGGACGAGTCTTATGCTATGCATGGAATTCCAAAAAGGCTGACCAAGGATCGCACGCGGCCAGCTGAGAAGGGGACTCATAGAGACGCAAGTCAGATAAAGGAAGAGTGGGATACCATTTATGACCCCATCCTCAGGACGAACCCTAAGGGCTTAAGAGAAGCAGCTTGTGCTAGAATGAAGAAAGCCTTCGAACATCAACTGCCATTCAAGCAATGGCTTTGTGGAATTCCACAACATATGGCCCCTTATGTGAACCACTGTCCAGAGATAGTCTGCGAGACCATTCAATGCTTAAATTCGTCAATTGGTGCCATTGAGGGAAGAAATCTGAGAGTTGTAATATCCGTGGATGCTCTTAGAGACATATTGTGCATTCCAAGGAATAACACTAGGATGCTACCAATGGAGCCATTCAATCAGAAAAAAAGCGCTTGAGGTTCTAGAATGGGAGAAGGAATTCCCTTGAATTTTATAATACGAAGACCGTAAGATCCCAAGATTGCCAGGAGCTGATAAGGGATCCAAATCGTCGTGTTGAATTCAAACAAGAAAACCTGTAGGATGCCTTCTCCATGATGGATTCTGTGTATGGCTTGGATGATGACATGATCGTGCACGAATCTCAGTTGGGTCTGGGTTTTCAGCTAGGGAAACAACACGACCCTTTCTGATATGATTTCGTAGACATGATTATTAAGGATATGCTAAAATAGATTGTAGAGTTCAAGACTGTCAGCAAGTTTAGATATCCTTCTCTCCTTGCCCATATGTTTTTGCATCAGAACCCTGATTTCTTCAAGGAGAAAATAGAATTATCAATTTTTGATGCGAAGAATCATCGTAAGCCAATTTTAGTGTGGACTCACATCCTCTCTTCCACCTATGACTATTATACATTTTCGAAGAATTTCTTGATTCTGATTTTGTGTGACTTGAGCACGGTTGGTGACCACTATTGCATTTCGACCGATCAAACTGGCAATGGAACAATTTCAGTTAAATATCGTTCACTGGTATCTCTAAAGCATTGCCTTCCATATCTTCCAGTTCATACGCATTCTTTTCCTTACACGCGCTAATTCAGAAGGGTCCTTTCTACAATGCTTCAAATTTGGTGTGCTACCCTAGTTTTGCAGTACGCTCATCATATTTTAGCACTAGGCTTCCTTACTGGAAATCTGGGTTGGAAGTCTTCTTGTCGAACCATCATTTGACTTTCTGTTGGCGACCAATCATGGCTCCAAACGCCTTCTCTTTTTCATTCTCAAGCTTGAGGATTTCTGCTATCCGTACCTCCATTCTGCCATTTTCCTCTATTTCTAGGGCTTTCAACAATTGTAAAGCGGGGAGTTCTATGGAAATAACATACTTTAATGGAACAATTTCAGATAAATATCGTTCACTGGTATCTCTAAAGCATTGTCTTCCATGTCTTCCAGTTCATATGCATTCTTTTCCTTACACATGCTAATTCAGAAGGGTCCTTTTTACAACGCTTCAAATTTGGTGTGCTGCCCTAGTTTTGCAGTAAGCTCATCATATTTTAGCACTAGGTTTCCTGGAAATTTGGGTCGAAAGTCTTCTTGTCAAACCATCATTTCACTTTCTGTTGGTGACCAATCATAGCTCCAAACGCCTTCTCTTTTTCTTTCTCAAGCTTGAGGATTTTTGCTATCCGTACCTCCATTCTGCCATTTTCCTCTATTTCTAGGGCTTTCAACAATTGTAAAGCGGGGAGTTCTATGGAAATAGGTAAAACTACCTCTTTCCCATACACTAATTCATAGGGAGATGTCTTTAGGATATTCTTCAGTGTGATTCGATCTACCCACAGAGCAACCCGTAGATGCTTGTGCCATTCTCTTTGTTGTTTAGACCCAATGCGCTTGATTAACCTAATTAGGTTTTTATTTGTTAAATCCGCTAACCCATTTCCTTGTGGGTAATAGTTTGACAAAGTCTTGAGGTAGATCCCATTCTTAATAGAAAAATCTGACATACTTGATCCTACAAAGGCCCGAGCATTGTTGGATATGACAATTTTTGGTGAACCAAACCTAGTCACTAGCTCCTCGAGGAAATTAACAATCTCGCCCTCTGTAGCATTTTTTAGGGCAATGGCCTCTATCCACCTTGTGAAGTAGTCAGTCGCCATGAGGATCCATTTGTGACCAATAATGGAGATAGGATTTATCATTCTGAAAAAGTCCAATCCCCATTGAGCAAAAGGCTCTTCAGTTACGATGGGAATTAAAGGCAAAGAGAATTTTTTTCTCTTGCTAACAAAAAATTGACACTAAGCACATTTTTGCACCAAATGGTGCACTTCAGAAAGCATTGAGGGCCAATAGTATCTCGCTCGCATGATTTTCAAGGTGGTAGTTTTAGTGGAGAAATGTCCACCCTCAGGACTACTATGGAATTTCGTCAAAACCCTTTATAACTGGTGCTTGTAGTACATCAGAGCAATACACCATCATAGTTTCTTTTAAATAAAGTCCCTTCAATTAATACATGCCTAGTGCCTTGTAGTCGGTAGTATCTCCTTTTGTGGAATGGGAGGTTGGTTGGGCAGTGTCCCTTTTGCATATATCGTGTCTGATCCACCACCTAGGAGTCGTCAGACTCAAACTAATTTGAGTAGACTTGATCAATCTCCTTGTCGGCTTCAGAACCCAACTCCTGTGCAAGGTACTCACAGAGGCCTCTTCCCCAAACTAGCTTAGTTGGTCTGATTTCTACATCATATTCCAAGATCTTGGTGATCCAATCGGCTCTCTTTTCAGTTATTTCTCCTTTGGTAATATTTCCCTTACACTCGAGTGAGCAACCAAGATGGTAATTTTATTGGCTGACTCCAAAGTGTCGGAACTTCTTAAGGCTCTTAACAATGGAAAAAGCCTGATTTTCTACAAAATTGTATTTGGTTTCATAACCCTTGACGGTTCTTGAGTGTAAAGCAATCAAAGGCTCCTCGTTATTCTCTTCATCCTTTTGAATGAGTACCGAAGCTATGCTATGCTGGCCGTTGTATACGTAAAGCAGGAAATCTTTAGAAAAGTTCGGGTTGGCCAACACCGGAGCAACTAAATAATCCCTCTTTATCTGCTCGAAAGTTTCCTTACCTTCAGGGGTCTATTTGAACATCAAGTTCTTCTTGAGCATCAACGTCTAATTCACCGGTAAGGGTAAATCCAATATAGATATCATTGTTTCGAGATCTATTGCAATTCCCTCCTTGGAGACTACAAAACCAAGTAGCTTACCTTGAGGTACTCTGAAAACACATTTTTTGGGATTTAAAGAAATCCCGAACTTTTGACGCCTTTGGAAAATTTGTTCTAGATGATCAAAATGATCAACGTTTAACTTTGAAAAAATTGTCAAGTCATCCAGATAAATCAAATTGATCAATCCCCTGAAAGCAATGTTCATGGCTCATTGGAAGATCATACCAACATTTGAGAGTCTGAAGGGCATCTTTGCATATGTGAATGTTCCCCACTTGCTGGTAAACTTCATTTTATGTTGTATCTTGAAAAACCATCAAGTAATGAGAACATCCCCAAGCCAGCCACAGTCTGCAAGACCTACTCCATTAATAGCAAAGGGTAGTGATCTTTTAGCAAGGCCTTATTTAGGTCTCAAAAATTGACACAAAGCTAGATGTCACCATTTTTCTTCTGAAACGGTACCAGACTAGACACCCAAGTTGAGTGCTTAATCGGGTAAATGATTCGGGACTGAATTAATTTAGTGAGCTCCTGGGCCATCAGTGCTTCAACTTTAGGATTGACAGGCCTCTGCTTCTATCAGACTGGTTTTGACCCTTCCGCTAAGTCAATGGTATGTTGAATTATGTTGGGATCGTATCCTCTAAGATCATCATAGGTCCATGCTATAACTCCGTTGTACCTAGAACACAAATCCCTTAACCTTTCCTTATCTTTCCTTGGAACATTTCTTCCAACTTTTAGCTTTCTATCATTTTCGACATTCAACTCCTCATAATCTTTTTCATCAGCCATATAAACCTTTGCTTGTCGCTCCTCACATCTTCACAGTCAAAGAGATTTTCGAGGGATATTAGACCTTGAGGGAGCTTATTTCCTTTTAGCTGAATGACCTTCTCTTTGGAAGGTTGAACTCTTCGTTGTGAATAGTCAGAAACTCCTTCCAACTTTTGGATGAAAGTGGCAACCTAGGTGTCATCTTCGAACACTTACCAATTCTGATCATTGTTGGGAATTGATGGTCGGATAATGACCTGCACTGCTCTTTGCTTTGAATCATAATTTATTTCAAACTGTGACCTGATTGAAGCCATCTGATCCACTATGTTGTTTTGGGATCAGTGAATGACTTGCATATTGAAAGCTTCCAAACCTTCAATGAAATCCCATATTTGATGTCTATATGACTTCATTGTCATATTTTTAGTAGCTGCTTGCCTACAGACCTGGCTCACTATCAGCTCAGAATCTTTGAATACCTGCAACGTCTTTGCACCCATTCATTCGGTGAGAAACAAACTGTGGAACAAGGCTTCATATTTCGCGTCATTATTAGTGCACGAAAATTGGAATTGATAAGCCTTGAGGGTCTCTGATCTTGTTAGAGACATTAATTGGACTCCTGCTCTGGAATCGACTTTGAATTTAGCACCATCAAAGTACGGGGTCCACAAATGATTATCTGTCAGATCATCATATCTTTCCCACTCCTTCATCAGTTTTAGATAGACCAGGTCATCATCGAAGATCACGCATGTGCCCAGTCCCGTGGCATGGAAATTTTCGAATGAGTTAAAGTCGATGAATTGGTTAAGGAGAACTTCTTCTTTGAGAGTCCACTCACTTGTATCTAGTTCGTCTTCTAGCATTTCCATGCAATATCCCTCATGTCTTGAGAAAGAGGTATGTGCTACTTCAAAATAGAGGACTGCATTGTCCGCTCTATGTTCGAGGTGCAAAGACTCTGAAAGGATCTTCATCTTCGCCCCATGCTTGGTTCTTAATATCAGGGGTGACTAGTCCAGTGCCAAGTATCCGCCCAACTTTACAGTGAAATCTCTGGAAAGACACATCATGAAGACCGGGGGAATATCTATTACCACTACTTCTTGTGAAACTGTCTGGGTTAGGCATGAAAAGAGGCTCAAAGATAGATCTTTCATCCGACCAACTGTCGAAACCTTCTTTTCATCCAACTACATGAGTCCCTTTTCAAGAGGTTCATACTTGAGCATTAAGGCATGAACCACTTGCTTCGGCATGACCGTTGTATTGGCTCCCGAGTCAATCATATTGTTGTGCAAAAGTTTATCTCCTGCAATTAATGTTAAAAATAAGGGAGTGGGCTTCAACTTGCTTACCTCTTTCTCTTTTGCATCGCCTGCATCATTTGTATAAGTTGTAGCTTTCAAAGCTTGAGGATTTGATGTGGGTCCTTTATGTTTACTTTGATCACATAGCGGAACTACGTTTGTCTGCGATCTTTGTTCCTCATTTTTCAATGCTTCTAGAAGCAATGTCTTTTGATCAGGGATGGATATAACATCCCATAGGGACACATTGGAAATGTCTCTGAAACCCCAAGGTCGGCCTGTGATGTGTCATTTTTGGGGAATTAGGGCATAAAGTGTATAAATAAGGGTTTTTCTCCTCATTTTAACCCCCCAACAACACTTTCCATCTACACAAACAATCAAGTAATCTATCTTCTCAAGCAAGCATCAAGCATTCTAAGCACATCAAGCATCATTCATTGGAGCTCATCATTTGCATATCTTGAGACTTCTTCAACAAAGGCTTGGTGAGTTCTTGTACTTGCATGTTATTCAATCATCTTTCCCTTTACACTTCATTTTATTATCTAGGGTTTGATTACCAAAATGGGGTTTGACTAAGGCAAACCCCTATTCTCTAATCCTAACATCTTTCCCCTCTAATCCAAAGAGTAAGGTGCTAAAAGGTGTCTTCTTTCCATCCACATCATCCAAAGTCACTAAACCCTAAAAGGAGCTTGAAGACAACTTGCAGGTCAAATTCTGAAGATTCAGACACAAGTCTCTGTCAGGAACCGAAGTACAAGTTGACAACTATAGATTCCAGTCTCGAGATTCCTAAAAGCCCCAATTGGACTAAGTCACCATCATTGGTGAATTAGTCGCACTACCAGGCTTGAAAAGTGATCTCTTTAGATCTGGACACCCATTTCCCTGAAATTGGTTCCGATAAAGTTTCCCCGAAGTAGGACTAAGTTTCCAAGTGTACCACTTCTGTCTCCTCCAGTTTCATTATAGTTTGCATGCATTTTAGGTCATTCTTAGGTTATTTTAGATAGTTTTTTTAATAGTTTTTCATTTCTTTAGTTTACATTCATTTAGATAGCTTCATTTCAGTAGTTTACAACATTTAGACACATTCCATATCACATACATCACATAATTAAACACATAATCTCGAATGAACTCTAGATTTTGGGTGTGAAAGAACTCTCTCCTTCTAGGTAAAAACCCTAGAAGTGCTAGGGAATCCACTTCCCCCTAAAATTTGTGGTTCATTCCCTTCGAGAAATTTCAGGGCATATGGCTATCATTGCAAGGAAAGCACCATGCATTTTTATTGTCCACCAGGTTGTTCTGGCGTGGAATCAACTCCTTGTTGTGGTTGTCTTTGACCATCTATAACAACATGGTGACCATAGCTATCTAGTTGGTGCATGCCCCTTGTTGACCTCCTCGACCCAAAGGTCCTTGGTATGTGCTCTGTTGATAGAATGGTCTTCCTCCATGATAGGTTTGAGTAGCTTGTTTCAGAGGCACCGCTTGTTGTTTCTTAATGAGAAATAACTCATTACCAAAAGACCACATTACTCTTCATGTCATTGATGTTTGCTGCTATAGAGGAAGAACCCAACGTGCTTGGTTGTGTGGTGGGGTATATATACATAGATTGGGGTGAACCCATACCTGTCACTTGTGTCGCAGAAGTGTTCTAAGCAACTTCCTCTCGAGGTGTGCCCATTTTTTTTGTAAAAATAGTGATCAAAGGTCGCAGTGGAAGCTTCCCGACGTCTATCAAACTATTCATCATGCACACTACCACCTCATATGGATCAGGTAAAATATCTCCTCCCATGGAGGTTATCATCACCGCAATATCCGAATTGATAACCTTTAGGTAAAAAATGAACGCCATCACAGCTGGAGGTCGAGCAGTCACTGGGATCCTCTGCTAGGTCTTGTTAAACCTAGTGTTGAAGTCACTCATGGCCTCTTGCGGAGCTCTCTTGATGGTGATTAGTTGGTATAGTAGTGAAGAATGATCTCCCTTTTCGGAAAAGAGTTGAAACAACTTTTCTCTGAGATCATCCCACAAGCTGATAGAACCAGAAGTCAGAGATCTATACTAATCTCGAGCCTTCCCTTTGAAAGAGGCAACCAACAATCTCATAGCAATGTTTTCCTCTGTGATATTGTGCACTCTACATACCTACACTATGTCTTGGAGGTGCTCACAAGGGGTTTTAAAGTCCTCTTCGAAGAATTTCGGAATAGCCTTAAGGGCGTTAGTGGGTATGGCAAGCCAGACATCAGGGGGAGTAGGTGACTATAGTGGACTACCACTATTCCAGGTTACAAAATTTTTGGGAGTAGGAGGGGGTACATGAGCCATGGAGAAAAGGTTCCTATGAATTGGGTAAACTGGTATTCCTATTTGGAAACTTTGACCTCCAAGCGGAGTAGATGAGGCTCTAAACTCTAGGCTCTTACTCCTTGCTCTACCGCTTCTTATAGGCGATACAAAACCTGTAAATCTTCTTCTCCTAGGTACCGAAGAAGGTAGCTGGGAGTACTGGAAATGGCCCTTTGAAGATGCCCTTGTTTGGACTTTGGGCATGAAACTTACAGTTTCCTTCCTTGGTATGATTTAGAGATATTTTTGACTTCTAATTAGATGTTCAAAAAATTGGTCCCACTGAGCGTGCCAGAAAAAGAACTTTTGATCATCAAAGTTTGTGCCTCTTTGACAGTGTTATGGGAAATTTAGCGAGTGGGGGAATAATATGCACCTCACTGAATACCTCCAGGATTTTTTTAGAAAGCTAGCTCTTCTCTAAGTTGGGAAAAAGGTAGAAAGAAATGTAAACAAAAAAACATGAAAGTGGTGATGCACCAATGCTTTTACAACATTTGAAAACCTCAAGTTCTTTTCTATGAATGACATGATACACACAGAACACCACATCCCTTCATTGTTGGGAAGAGAACGAGCAATAAAGGCTAGATTCAAGCATAGTGCAGTCATTTAATCTACCCACAAGAAGTGTTCGTTAAGATCCGACCAAGCATAGAAGTTTGAAGACTAAATAGAAAAACATTCAAAAGCCACATAAACCCTTCCTCTTAATATAGCATAACATGAAGAAATAATAACCATTAAAGAAAATAGAGAAGTCCAATGACATAGTCCAGTTTCTATAGATTATAACTTTATCATGCACACGTACAACATGGAAATTGAATAATCAAACTATTCAGATTAAGCTAGATACATTGTTCTATTCTGGATGAAGATATAAAGAAGGAAATATTGACAGAGGCCATATCATGCACAATTTCAAGTATTTCTCCCCAATAACTCGTACTTCAAATATCAAATGAACTTTAAAATAGAGGTCAGATTCCAATCCGATAATAGTTTGAGCAAAACAAGATATAAAATGCTAGAGTGAAGTAGTGTTATGTATAATTTAATGAAAATACTCCTATAACTATGAAAACTAAAGAAACTTTTTCCAAAAGGAAAACTTCAAGAACCCTTTCTTCATGTTGTCGCTTCTAATTTATAGCCGCCAAGGAGAGATAAACGTTGACCTCATTCAAAAGTAATGACTTTCAGATGTCTATACCTGATAGCTCATAATCCAATCCCAGATCTTTAATTAGGTCGCGATAATGTTTCTCATCAACTTTCAACTGCCGCATTAATATCCTTTAGACATTTTAATAGGATTTCCCTTCATAAACGTTAGGATACTAGAAAACTGCCTGGCAAGAGTCTTGTCAACTGGTCAAGTGGCTTCGGTGGCTCTGACTCATATGCTTACTTTCAAAAATAAGGCAAGGTGCGCTTCGACAAACTTCGAAGGAAAAATCTCCAAAGTACAACTTCTTTGCAGCGAAGAGATGACATGTCACGCATGTGGATAGTCTCAGATTTGTGAAAAGTGCTTTTGAGAAATCTTTCGCCAAGCTAACACGTGGTCCAAATTCTATCCGAAAGGAAAGCGATCAACAAGATGCATGCAACCACCAGGTGGCGCATTGCACGCCTTTCAGAAGCTAACTCCCTTTCACGCACGGATATTCTTGAAGCCGAAAATCAAAAAAGACTAAGGCAAAATTTTGCTTCACAATACTATCCACATGAGATGGGGAAAAAAAAAATTCAGTATCATCCACATGAGCTTGATCATCCAAGGAAACATTACTATCATATGAAGATCCAAAGTCTTAATGAAATTGTTGGATGATGGTCCAAATAGTGAAAGGGCAATCAGTGTGCTCTATATAATGTAGAAAATCCTTAGAAATAGTAAGAAATATTAGTACATATACCATATAATTCTTGTTATACCATGCATTCTTCTATTCATAGTCACTTGGATTGGGAGACAAGCCCATGAAGATAGGGAAATAGACAAATAGTTCTCTAAAGTTAGTTTGAAAATAAAAGGATGGAAGTAAATATCAAAAACCATGATCAAGTGCAAGAAGAAGATAAAAAAGACACAAGAGAAGACACCCCTCTTGATTAAGTAGTCTCTAGACCTCCCCACAATTTTGGAAATTTATAATTTCAATGCATAGGTGAGTGCGATTGGAATAAAAAATGACACTTTATATTTTAGTGTGAATAGTTTCTAATGGATTGGACATATAAAATTAGTCATTTTAAAAAATGACACTCAATTTTGACTTTCCAATCAAACGTTACATCAGTTTTGATTTTTCCTATTTTGCCTAATTAACACTTTAAAATCTTCAAAAAAATGCCTTGAGAAAAAAATTCCGCTTACAAATTTTAAGAAAAAAATATTGAAGAGGTTGAAGGAAAAAATTAATCCCCCTTGGTTAGTTGTGACCATACCATATGACCAAGGGGTTAAGAGTTTTGGAGGCTACCCCCCTTTTGACACTTGCTTGGCCATTACAACTCATGTTGTGCCCTACAACTCAACATGTTGATCAAAGCTAATCAAGGCCTATGAATCAATGTGTTGAAAGATATTTTAACCATCAATATATAGAGATTTTGGCATAGAGATTATGGAAAAAAAGTAGAGATTACATTGCAAAGGATTTCATATAGATTTCAATAGAAAATTTACATAAATTATTGCAAATTTGAATTGTAATTCACAACAAATTAAAATAAGATTCAAAGAAAATATTTTTGATTCTATAGCTAGATAATTCAAACAAAAAATGATGAGAATTTCAATGCTATACAACATTTCAATATGGCACAAAGAAATGCCTCATAGTCTACAAGGAAAATTGCCTTACAATTTATAAATTGTTCCAAAACAAATGGATAGAAAATTTCAACAACACAAAACATGAATAGGGTTGAGAAATGTATGTCAAATCCGAGCCATAGGAACACAAAATTATCGACAGATTAATGTATGTCAAATCCGAGCCACTTCTAGTGACAGGTTAATGGATAGGGTTGAGAAATAAAAATTAATTTAAACTAATTTTAAAAATATAAATTTATAGTGTTAAATTCAGAATAAATTCAAGAATGAAAGGAAAATTTACAGTGCTTAATTCAAATAAGAAATTTTAAACCAATGAATAATACAAATTCAAACTAGATACATCTCCTTATAGTAGATTTGAGCCACGTGCCAACAAATCTCCCCAAAGCAAATTTGAGCTACTCACTTACATGTATCCTTAGAAAGGTTAAATCAACCTTCAATATAGAGTCAAATCCACCTCCTTTATGGTGTAATAAACCTCAAAACCTTCCATGATGACAAATCATATACCTCCACGAAGCCACAAATTGAGATTTACACACACAAAGACACTCAAAAATAGAATTTCCCAATTTGAACCAACAATCTAACTCAGTCGGCTCTAATACCATGAAAATAGAGAAAGGAAA
Organism: Sequoiadendron giganteum; assembly: GCA_007115665.2. Classification (NCBI taxonomy): domain Eukaryota; kingdom Viridiplantae; phylum Streptophyta; class Pinopsida; order Cupressales; family Cupressaceae; genus Sequoiadendron; species Sequoiadendron giganteum. Next base: position 346,867,072 of record CM021109.1, on the reverse strand, counting down.
TTTGAGAAGAATGCTAGTATCAAAATATAAACCAAATACACGAGAGTTCAGGTCTAAATGATGTACTTGCATTAAGGAAATGAGGTGAGTATAGGAGAAATGAACAAACCAAATTGCAAGTTTTTGAGGGAAAGGTTTCTTCAAATTTCTCAACAAACTGGAGGTAGTTAGGAGTTAGTTTCTACTTACCACCACCTAAGCAAGTTTAATAAACTGTGTGGGTAATTTATAAACCCGTGAGGTCAGAATCTCACACTAACAAACATGAAAAATAGAAAGGAAAGCAATTAGATTTATTTATGAAAAACATGAGAACATATAATTGTAATTACAAAAAAAAAAACGTACATATAAAGTGGAAAGGGAGATGAGAAATAGGTAGTAGTAGATGGAAAAAGGTTATCAAATGGAAAGAAAATAAAGAAAATAATATGGATGGGAAAAGGACTAGAATGAGAGGAAAAAATGATAAAATATGAAGACATAAAAATTGAAAAGATAGAATGACTAAGGTGATGGGAAAAGGGAAAATAATAGACTTCACTCAAATCTATTAAAAAACCCCACAATGATTACAAGAGTGAATACTAAAGCTCCAAGATGACATATAAAAAATATTCTAATGTTTTAAATCTCCAAAGATTATAATTTTCTCTAAAATCAAAAAAATAAGACATAAAAGGATGAAAGTGTAGAGTAGCATGGATCACAAAAATAAAAGAAATGAAGCTTTATTTACAAATTTTTAATGAGAAATCAAAGATGTTACATTCAGAAACATAGTTGGTCAACCTAGGGAAACCTAACTTATCAAATTTTATATATTACAGGTTTAGTTCCATGGCATGTGTGCCTCCTATTCACACGCATTTTATATTTTTGATGTTTATATTATATTATATTATACTTGTTGATGATGCTATTTTTCTATTACCATCAAGGTGTATGGATAATATATTTGTATTCACATATGTGGATATGTACATGCTATCCCTACGTTATATTTTATATTGCATCATGCTAGTTGATGATTTTTAAATGGATTTCCATTGTGGTGTATAGATTTTGTGTATGGATTTATATGTTAGGTTCACTAGTTCTTTAGTATCATTGGCCCTATGATATGTAATTTTACTTCCATTTAGCGAGTTAAACATTGTGATCATTGCCTTACATTTTATATCTAAATTGTGATAGTGTTAAACTATTTTTAGTAGACTTGTAAACTTGATATTATCTTATTGCTGAATATTTGAATTATACTTCAACTATTTTGTATTGGGTCAATACACCTTATGTTTTACTTGAGTATGCATGCTTAGGTTATCCCTAATGGAAATTAGTTTGAGATAATCATCAAGTGGATAATTTTTTTGTGTTCTACATTTCCCATATCACTCAAATTTGAGCTAAAAGATGAGTCTTGTACAACCTTGTGACCATAAATTAAAATTCATTGATAAAAAATTCACAAGTTATGTATAAAATTATAAATATGTTTGTTGTTAGATTTCTATGGTTTGTCATTTAATTATTTTCCATAAATCTACCTAACTTTGGTGATTAAACTAATTCAATAATTTTTAGAATTTATTACATATTGGTAATTGATTGAATTATATCAATGTATTTTGTAGACACTAAAAATTATCCTTCGCCTGCGAACACTATTTCCTTTCATCAATCCCTTTTCATCCTTAATAATTAAATAATTTTAATTATTTGATTATTGTCTAATGTCATATTTCTCCTATTGATTAAATAATTTTAATTATTTAATTAATTCATTGATCTCTTTTATTTCTTCCCTTCATTAATTAAATAAATTTTATTTATTTAATTGCGTCACTAATGTCCCCTTTCCTCTTTAATTAATTAGATTTCATTTATTTAATTATTCATTACTTCTTTTCTACCATAACTTAAATAAGTTTTATTTATTTAATTTGTCCTTTTCTTTCACTTTTTGTATTAAATCATTATTTAATTGAAAAGTCAACTCTCCCACTTCTTCTATAATTAAATAATTGTTTTAATTATTTAGTTATTTATTTTCCCTCCCAAATTAAATAATTTTATAATTTAAGTTCCTCCAACAACCTCTTTTTCTATGCCAACCTCCTTATCCGTGCCAGTCTTATCTCTTCATGTTTCATTCAATTTCAATCCTTGATTGAATTATTTTATAATTCAATATTAGCCATTCATCCTTATCTTTGGCCTAATTTGACCTAACCCTACTTCATACTACAACTTTTAGTCTTTTCCATTGATTGACATATTTTATTGGCTTTTAATCTCAACCCTTAATTCCAATTTGACTTTCTATAAAAGACACCTATCATTGTCATTTCAATCTATCTAGACCTACATCTATGCTACCTAGTTTATGCTCAAGTACATGTTGCTAAAGAGACAAGTACAATCTTCAATATTTTTCTATCATTGTCATTAGACTATTATTGCATACTCAAATTTGAAGGAAATCAAGCATATCAAGCAAAATTGAGAAGGACAATGGAAGTGAATCAACCATGGCATAGGTAATAGTGCTTTATGTTTATGTTTCTATGTTGGATTGCGCTTCATTGCTAGTTTAGGGCTTTAGGATTTTAGTTTTGATGCTTTGTGACCTTAACCTTGATTTTACCCTATTCTACATATTTTGATGAAATCTATGTTGTATCCAAAAATTCTATTATTTATTTTTATAAAAGTGAATGTTCCCTTGTGTTAGCATTGAATTATATAATCAAAATATTATGTTTTTTTACAAGATTATGCATTATATTTTATTTATAAAAAAATATTATTGTAAACACCAAAATATAGGATTAAAACCAATAAGAAACAACACAAAGTTCAAATATTATCCTAGATTAAAAATTACACCTCATACTAAAGTTGAAAGAATGCAAGAATGAAAAAACATAAAATCTTTCACCATCACAAATAATTTATGATCATAGGTTAATTTCTCTAATAAGCAATTAAATATTGAAGTAGAGTGTAGATACCAAATCCTACACATAAGTTTGTTGCATCTAAATTTCTTCCCTAAAAATGGCTTGGGAGTAGTTTAATTCATATATTTTGATTTGATTGAATGGACAGATGAGATGAAATCTACTAAGATGGAGGGATTGGGTTTATTTACATATAAGAGAAAATGAGAAGATGAAAAATGACATAATGTGACTAGTGCACATTATTAGAGCAAGGATGGAGGAGAAATGAATGGTAAAGATTTGATCAAATATTAATGGATGGTGGAATTTGAAAAGGTCCTACTTGGAGCCTTGTGCACTTGGAGCCATGCACCAAATTTGGAGACATGTGCATGGTTGATCTTTGATTATTTTAATTATTTTTTGGTGGAGGAATGTGTAAATGATTAATTAATTGACTAGACTTAAATTTTTTTATCAATTAATGATAAGGGGGAATTTAGAGGAATTAAATAAATATTGGTCAAATATTTAATTTATGGGAGAATGATGGGAAAATAATTGAATTAGTTAACTAAATGTGATTTATTCAATTAACGTAGGAGCATTAGAAGAAAACATTGAACATGTTAACTCAATTAAATAAATAAGCATAATTTATTTAATTAATAATGGAAGAAATGTTAGATAAGTAATTTAAATAGCTAGAACACATTTAATTACTATTAAAAGAATGATTGAATTAATCAAATAAATGTTTTTTATTTAATTAATGTTTGAAATAGATTTATGAGATAAAATCAATGTAATGATGATAAAAATATAAGAATACATTTTAGAAGTCAATTATTATCATTAATTTTAAAAAGGAAAGGGGTAATTTTATTAAAAAATAATAACTTTACAAATAAATAAAAATAAAAAGAGCACAATGAGGGATTTATAAAATTAGGAGAGAAGAATACTAGGTGTGGGGTTTGTTAGAAACTATTTTGAACCCTTGTATCCTCCCTTCTCTTATACCCTTGGTAATTTGGAGTGTTTGGCCACTTAGGAATTTGATTTGGGTGGTGTGTGTTGTGAAAATAGGAGAAAATTACATCCTCAACTCTCCATTCCTTTCATCTTTTGTTATTGTTTTTTACTACAAGATGAGAGACTAACACAATTTCATTATTTCTTACATTCTTTGGCATGAATTAGATTTTATAGGAAAGATTTTTTGGGTAGATTTTTTAATTGATATAAATAATTTCAACAATCCATTTCATTTATTTGATAATTTATATTTTAATGTTAAAATTATGGATTTTTTTTTTTTTGTGTTTGGAAAATGGTGTTTTCCACAACCTTGTTCTCAAAAGGGTACATTTTTATTTTTAGAATTGTATGTTTAAAATTTTGGAAAAATTTTATTAGAAACCTCAGGCCATAAAATAAATCTTATTTATGCTTGATTGTGAAAATGAATGCTTTACCTTGTGAACATAATGCATAATGTAACAATGTAGGTTAGTATGGAAATGGTTAAGGAAATCAAATGATTATTTTTGTATGCCTTAATTAGACCCTCTTATTCCCATTACATCTTATGTTCTTTCAGTGTGAAGTTATGGTAGTTTAGATTTCAGGATTGAATGGAGTGGACCCTCATTCCCATCCACTTTTGTGCTAAGAAATGATGAGGGGAGGAGATGTGAGACCCCTCCTTTAGTGACTCTTGATCATGTTATATTTTTATACTATTATGACATCTGTGTGGATAGTTTTATGTTTTCTTATGATTTGGATACTCTTAGATATGGATTTTAAATACATTAGAATAAATAATTAGAATTTTTTAGTGATATATATGAATTTTTTAGCCTAATTTTGGTTGCTTTGGCTATGATTAATATATATAATGAACTAATAGTTATGTTTAAGTGTGCAAGTGAAGTGCCAATGGGAATTAGGGTCACATATAAAACTCAAAATATTCTTCTACCTATAAAGTCGATCTTAGTTCATTTGGGAGAATTAAGGTCATGTGTAGTATGTGCAATGTCGTGATGTGAATATATTTATAATATAAATTTAATATGGTTAATGGTGTGACTTTATTTGGTTGTGAAAAGAGGTATAAAGAATTTTGGTCTTTTGAAAATTGTTTTCATGGCAGTCCTTTTCTAGTGACTTGCAGAGGGTTTTCAATGGGTAAATTAAGTATTTTAATTTAATTTAATTCCCTAAGTGTTAGGAATAGGGTAAGGGGTATTTGAAGTGTAGAAAGTCTTTTTAAATACATTTTTAACCTACTAAAGTCACCAATTAAAGAAGGTGGTGAAAATTGAAAGTGGTTGTATCCCTTTGCGAGAGGTGACATCATCTCATCCCATCCTCCAACTTGGTTTTGGATTTGTTGGGATGCAATAGGATCCTCTACGACTCCCCAAAATTTGAGTACAAATGGAGGCATTTATTGCTAAGGGAACCTCCAAGCCACTTGGAGGTCCTCAAAGGAGATAAGTGTCTCAAGATGTGAGACATTAGGGTTTTAGAGAGATCTATTGTGGAAATGACACTTTTCATCTCCATATCTAAAGATGAAGAACTTCCCTCTTCTATTTATGCATTTCTATTAAGGATGGGAGGGACTTTTAACTTAATTTTTAGCAATCATTTTTCTAAGTTGAGAGAAGGGAAAATATAATTATGAAGAAGGCTTGAGAGAAGAGGAAAATGTTGAGGTGTCTTCAAAAAAAGGTTGTATCAAGTGTTTTGGAAAAACTCTTTTAAGGTAGGAGCTAAACCTTTAGAATAGCTTTTTTTGAAATGATAGTTGAAAGAGTGTGTAGTAGTTTTCTTTTGAATTATGTCGTAATTGTTGAAATTTGTGATTTTTTGTGTGAAAGTATGTTGCACATGTGGGGGTATATTTTATTGTAAAAAGTTTGTATTATCTATGTTTCAAAATTTATGTTGGAGTAGACGCTTTCTCATGAGTAAAGGGTCTTCCATGTAAGCGGATTGAGTGGGTGTGGCTCCTATTTGGGAGGTTTTGGGTATGAGTACCCATTATTCATGACTTTGGGTATCAGTACCATATTTTTGTATTTTATGAGTTGGAAAAAAATAAATGTTAGAAGATTATAAAAGAAACTATGTTGGGAGGATTATGAAAAAAGGAAGTATGTATAAATATTTTATGTTGGATTATATTTCTCCTCTCAAAGAGTTCAGTCCCCACTCCCCCAATATAAGATTGTAAAATAGAATCCCTTGTTATGTGTAAAAACTCATGGGATTGTAATGTTTTGTTAAACCCTATATATGGGTTGTGGATGTTGTGAATCCTTATGTGTAGATAAATTTATGTCAATTTTTCTATAGTATGTTTTTTTGTGTTGTTTTTATAAACCTAGGGTTTCCTATGTGACCCCTAGCTTGGGGGTGGGTTGTCTTACAACCCTAAGGTTGGGAGGTGAGATCCCATTGACCATTAAAAAATGTTTTTTTCTTATTTATTTATGTGCAAGGTTTGAACTATGGGTGAAAATTATATTTGTTATTACAAAAGTGCAGCTCATAAATTATTTCTCCATGTATCTATTTTTGTACAATCTTAAAAAAAAGTAGAAAAGTTTCAATAAATAAATATAAAGTTGGAACAACAATATCAAAGGTTAGATAAGTTTACAAAGGTTCATTTAGAATGATTAAGGTTCTAGTTATGTGTTGTATTAAGAAATTAAGATTTATTATATTCTTTACCCTTATCAAATGCAAATATGAATTATGTTAGTAGAATTACAAAGTAGAAATCAATTGTTAATAAATATATACAATCATTTTTTTTAAGCATGATAAATTATTTAGTGTATAGACGTGAATTTTCACCCCTAACGCAAATTCCTCTTTACCCTCTTACACTTTAGAAAACCTAAGGCGGAGGCTTAATTCCACATAAGCTTGTTGTTCACATCACACTTGGCGCCTACTTTGTGTGTCGGTGGAGGCGTTTCTGTCGGGGATGCCCGTGCAGCACGCAAACGTTCGTACGACGCGCTTACGTCCTTGGCAGATTCCTGCCGCTGGAGTCTGTAGAGACATTATACTTCCTATTGGAATTTGAAGTGTAACACCTCCCTTTGGCTGGCCGGCCCAAATATGGCCATTTTCATCTTCTTCCTTCATATTCTTCACTCTCTCATCCATTCTCAAGTTTTCCAAGATCATTTTTGGCACTCTCTCCTTTCCATTCACTCATCCACAAGATTTATAGCAACACTTCACACTCCATAATATAAATCTACCACTCTATCACTCCAATAGTGTGAGTGCAGGACAAACACCATGGCAATAGAGGCTTGAATTCCTCTCATCTTCTCCTACACTAGCCTTGAGCGCTTTGGACAGAGGTGGTAAGCTTCTCTTATCTTCTCTATCATTTTGGTTCAGTAAGCAAGTACTGTTTTGTATTTTATTTTATAAAATTTGCTCGTATTCTCTTCTTTATCATATTATTCATATTGTTGCAAACTTGGCTATTCGTGGAGGTGGAAACACCAAAACGGGGGTCTAACTGAGACAGACCCCTAAACAACCCCCAAATATATTCGTACTTTTTTGTGTGCAGGTGGAGAGATCTTGGAGCAAGGTGGCGAGAAGATTGTTGTGCGAGATCATCTTTGTCACCCTTGCGGTAATCCATTTCCTTTATCACATTTGTCTATACATTTCATACTTCTTAATCTTGTTCTGTCATTTTAGAAACTCTTAAACTAGGTTGATAGTCCCTCTTTTAGAGATTAAACCTTGTCTCTCTAGTTTTATGGCCGTACGGATGCTAGTGCACCTATGAGATGCTAGCACGCCACGTTGTCGTCCCAAAGATGCACTTATGTCCTCCGACAGAGAGCTACCTGAGACGCAGAGTTGACTCTAAAGATCAACTCGCCTAGTATCCCTTCAACTCTCGAGTTTGCAGAGTGATTGAAGGACCTTCAGTTCTCATCACTTTCGTCCCGCCTATCCTAACCTTCCTTTAAAGTGAGGTAAGTTAGGGCAGCCATACTGATCTTGGCCTTTCGTGACCTGGGGCCTTGCAGTGGTTGGTCCCCCTCTCTTATAGATTTGGTGAACCTGACATGAACCGACGTCTACCCATTTGTTGATGTTTTGAACTTTTTCTCTTATACCTTTTAGTCATTGTACCCTTGTGTGTTGTTAAGGTTTATGAGCTTTACAACCCAATCTACGACCTCTGGGTATATTATCAGTAGAAGTTTGCGACACCTTCCGATGGAGAAGACGAAGGTCTCTTCTAGTTACACTACAAGCCTTTTCTCTAGTTTTGCGGTTGGTCTATCCGTGAAGGAGCATGTATCATGGGACGAATCTAGATTCCTTGACGAATCTAATCACATCCCTACCCCTCCTACATCACCGACCTCCTTGTCTATAGACGAGCATGAGGCCATCCATATCCCTTTTGAATACATCGCTAGTATTAGTAAAGGGCTGGGTACATTAGAAAATCACCTAGAAAGAGACCTGAAGCTGGCTAGGGCTGCTAAAGTGATCAGTGAAATAAGATACATGGTAGGAAAAGACTGGACGAGCATAGAACTCCTAGCTAGTCTTGTTCGTCTGGTTGAAGCATGTGCCCCTTCAGACCATAGTCACATGGTGCAAGATGGCCCCTTTGAAGAACATGAGAGACAGTTGGAAATTTTGATGCCTCCTATGTTTGTATACATGGCTGACGCGGCCCCTTCAGTCAGTGTGCCTGTTGCTTCCGAAAACTCAAAAACTATCAAAGTAAACAAAAACCCTTTAGGTTTCCACTTCACCCAATCTACCACCTCCGGTGGTCGAGGATTTGGTAGGATGATCGGTGGAGGCTTTGGTGGTGGAAACTTCGAAAGTGGAGGTGGTTCCAGTGGAAGTCATGGTGGTGGAATTGGAAGTGGCGGTGGTTCCAACGGAGGTCACACTGGTGGCGGTGGCATCGATGGTGGCTCTAGCGATAGCCACAAAGGTGGTCTAGGTGGTGGCCTTGGTGGTGGTTCCAGTGGTCCTATGCCTTCTAATGACCCTATTCTGAATACCCTTCTTCAGAATATGGGGAAGATGCAGGATTAGTTGGAAAACCTTTCCCAGGCCTCGACCTAATCTATTTTCCAGGCCTTCTTCCGATATAGCCCATTTTCAATTACAATTCTAAACACTCCTTTCCCGCAAGGGATGGAGATTCCTAAATTTGAGAAGTATGGTGGTAAAGGGGACCCACAGACACACGTGTCTTCCTTTAACACCTTATGCACAGATCTTCCTATCAGGATGCGTTGATGACAAAAATATCTCCTCAATCCCTCAAAGATACAACACTCGAGTGGTATTATTCCTTACCTAAAAATTCCATCTTTACTTTCGATCAACTTGTGAACCAATTCCTCCGACAGTTCCAAGCCAACATCGGACCAAAGATGACCTTCTCTGACCTTGTTCAGTGTAAACAAGGGGATAATGACTCCGATATGTTGAAGATGTTCATAGGGAACTTACAAAGGCCTTGGAAAGAGAAGTTTTCCCTTATGAAATACCCTTCTTTTGTGCATCTGTGTGCAGCTTTACGGGAGTACCAACAAACAGTGGTTCAATTCATGGGTTCTTCCTCATGCGATCATCTTGAAGGGAGGTCTATCATATCAATCTCTAGAAAAGGTAAAGTCGTTATAAATGTAGTAGCCATTGTGGATAACAACGGACTCAGACGCGACCAAAATTTTATGAAGTTATCACAATCTTATTCTTCCATCTTGTAAAAGTTGTTCAAGGATAAGATCATTAGCTTACCAACCCCTAAAGCAGTTAGAAAACCATATCCTAGATGGTATGAAGCAAATACCAATTGTCAATTCCATCGAGTTAACATACATGATACCGAACGCTGCATGCGCCTGCATCATGAGATAAAAGATCGAATCGAGGATGGTACGATTCATCTTGATGGGAACAAACAAAACACAAATAAATCAGTGGCGAAAGCTAATAGTCAATTGTAGATATACACGGACCCATTTTTGTCACATTCTGCTAACATGATTATCGATCCCTCTGATTCTATATCTTACCCCCAGGCATATGTTAACATAGTTGTTGTTACTCCCTCTCCTCGTCTTGCAGTTGGTTCGCCGGATGTAATATTCACTTCGCAAGATGTACCAGCAAATGAAAAACCTTTTCCGCTTTACATTCTCGCTCGCCTCAATGGCAACATTGTGACAGGAGTCTTAGTTGACCCCGTGAGTAGAGTGAATGTCATCACAAAGGAGACATTACTCTTGAACTCCCTGCAAAGGGAGGAATATGAAAAAATGAAATCCATAATCCGTACGCATGATGGTATTTCTCTTAAACCTTATGGATCGATAACGTTGTCCATCCTGGTTGGAATTAGGACCATAGACACGGTCTTCGATTTTATTCTCGAGTCAAACCTATTCAGAGTGAAGCTAGGTTAACCTTGGCTAGCTTCCATGAATGGGATTTCCTCTATAATTCATAAATGTCTTAAGTTTTCCCATGAAGGTGTTGTGCACATAGTGCATGATACTGGATATCAACCTGTGGTATCTCGCGAGGGATACTCATTGGATCACTTTTGGCCCACTCCAGTCAATCTTCCCTCACAAAGAATGGATCTACTTTATTAGGGATATCAGATCTCCCTAATGGGTCTCCTGGACCCTGGTACTATTTGTATGGAAAAAAGAAAGGCTCACAAAGAGAATTTTCCCCACGACCTCCTCCCATTCCCCCAAGTGAGAAGAGGCCCACTGTTAAGGTGCTCGAGTAAATTCCTCTTGTCGTTTCTAAACCTCCTCTTCCTGCTCCCATTCGGGAGTCTGTCCTTCCATTGGAAATAGTTGTGGAGGACACTCCCATGGCTGAGCAGGAGCCTTCCATCCCTTCACTGAATTTGGTTGTTGGTTCGAAGAGTCACACAAACTGCCTTGCACCTGAGCACAATCATCAACAAAAGGATCTCCTAGTTGAGCAAGCCTCCTCATATAAGAAGGAAGAGGAGATGATCGTACCTCCTGATGTGTCCTCCTCTCTCCTCCCTTCTGCTTCTATTCAAACTAGATCTGTATCTCTTCCGGCTTCTCTTGCGAGCGCACATGCACCAGGAAAGGTGCAAGTGTTTATCACTCCTTTCGTGGAGCCACATCTGTTGACTTCTATTCCAGATGTCTTGCCTTTCCCAAAGCCCGTAGATATGACTAACACTTCGATTGTATCTACTGTGTGGTTCTTCACTCCTCTCCCTCTAGCCTTCTTGCTTCATCTGTAGGGAATTCACTTCCTCCGACGAAGAAGAAGGTGGAGAGTGGTCCCTCCAGCAACGGAGGATGTAAGAGGAGCCCACCTTCTCTGAAAGGTGGCCCTGCACTGACTTGTTTTGTCCTACTGACGGAACCAGTCCTGACCTCCCCTAAGTTTGTCACCGCTTCCGAGTCTCTTAGTGAGCTTAGCGACGAACCTCGGGTGCAAAATCCTTCGTTCATCGAGGTGAAACATGGCACTCCTGTTAAGTGCATGTTTAACTTGGTGGATGAAGTTCCAACCTTGTCAGTGATCTTCGTGAAGTTATTGACCTTAGACTCACAAGAGCTGAGCGACGGAGACCTCACCAGTCCCTCTACCTTGGCCCTTGTTGTGGGAGGATTGAAAACTCCTCCCCTTAACATTACACCATTCCAAGCTCGTCATCCTTCCCCCTACGATGATCTAGAGTGGGAAGTTGATGACCTTTTGGTTGACCACTGTTAGGGGAAGACCCTCTTCTTGATATTTAGATTAGATGTGTGTGTGTTGTGATGTGATTCCCCTGTGATCGTGCTATGTGTTCCCTGATGACCCTCGTCACCCCTATTGGTGCTTGGATATAGGTGTGGTTTTTGTATTGTAAACCTTCCTCTATATGTATCATCATTCTTCCATGTTTGTGATTCACTTTCAGTAAATTCGGGATGATGCAAAGCATCGGGAGTATTTAGGCTTCCTTCCATGTTGAACCAATTTTTTATTTTATCTTCTATGCATTCTTCCTAACCTGGTTGGGGATTGATGATCTTTTTCTTTGCACCACGGTTACCTACTATTTGTAAATAAAGGCAAATCTGACTCCGTGAAACTAGATCCCCCTATCCCCTTTGTTTATGTTGTCTTTTCCTTTGATTGCTCTTGATCTTTCTCTCTTCTTTGCTTGAGTTGTTCCTTTCATGTGTGAAAACACCACTTCTACATTACTTGGTCTTTAGAAAGTCCATTTGTTGCAAAATGAATCCTTTCTAAAGACCCTTCACACACTTCTTTGGAATTGCATTCTCGACTTGAAACCATAACGAAACATGTTTCCTTCATCATGGGTTCATAAAGAAAGGACTTGGGAACCTACCTCTGAAGTGGGAATAGTCTTGGTCTTCCCCTCGCATGGGTGCATATCCTTCCTTTCAAATTCCTTGATGAAGTGAACATCTTTCGAAAGGATTCCTTGATAATGAATCGATTCGAGAAAGAAGACGTTAGCTTTTGAATAGTGAGTCCCTTGAGTGGACCCCTTCTTTTCATGTTAGGTTCCTGAGGGACCCTTCAAAAAAAAATTACAAGTTCTATGGCGTCTAGCTCAGGGGCAACCCGACTAGATCGATTTTGCTTCTTCACCTCTAGTCCGGGGCAGCCCAAATAGACCTAATTCACATCCTTACATCTAGCTTGGGGGAAACCCGACTAGACCTTACTTTTCAAACAATGCGTCCTTTGATTGGACCCTCCTTCCTTTTGAACGGTTCCCAAGGGAGCCCTTTGAAAGTCTTACAACTTAGTGATGGTCTGCGTGACTGTTCGTTCACTGGCCTGTGCAGCTGCTTTCTGACGTGTTCTATTTGTGGGTGAACATGTTTCCACCTTTGACTCTACGGAGTCCCCTTTGCTCGGTCTCCTTCATGTGAGAGTTCTTGAAGGATACCTCCCTTGTAGAATCATGAGCCTGTGAGGCGCTTTCGTTCTTCAGCTTTATAGTTATGTGGAACTATGAAGTCCTTTCCTGCACTTCCGAGCTTGTCAGATTGTGCTCTGCTTCCTCATCAGTTTAGGTATACATATCTTACCTTGTTACTCCTTACTACTCTTCTTTATCAAAGCACTCATCAGTACTTGCTTAAGTGGGGAAAAATGTATAGGCATGAATTTGCACCCTTAAAGCAAATTCCTCATTACCCCCTTACACTTTAGAAAACCTAAGGCATAGGTTTAATTCCACATAAGCTCATTGTTCACATCACACTTGGCACTTACTTTGTGCATCGGTGGAGGTGTTTCTGGTGGGGACGCCCGTGCGGTGCACTTACATCCTTGGTAGATTCATGTGGCTAGAGTCTGCAAAGACGCTACACTTCCTATTGGAAGTCAAAGTGTAATGCCTCCCTTTGGCTGGCTGACCTGAATATGTCATTTTCATCTTTTCCCTTCATATTCTTCACTCTCTCATCCATTCTCAAGTTTTGTAATATCATTGTTGGCACTATCTCCACTCCTTTCACTCATCCACAAGCTTTCTAGCAGCACTTCACACTCCATAGCAGCAATCTACCACTCCATCACTCTGATAGTGTGAGTGCAGGACAAACATCATTACAACAGAGGCTTGAGTTCCTCTCATCTTATCCTCCACTAGCCTTGAGCACTTTGGATGGAGGTGGTAAGCTCCTCTTATCTTCTCTATCATTTTGGTTGAGTAAGCACGTACTATTTTTTAGTGTCTTTTGTACACTTTGATTATATTCTCTTCTTTATCATATTATTCCTATCATTGCAAACTTGGTTGTTTGTGGAGGTGGAAACACCAAAACCCCGACTAAGGCATACCTTTGAACAACCCCCCAACATTTTCCCGCTTTTCTATGAGCAAGTGGAGAGATCTTGGAGCAAGGTGGTGAGAAGATTGTTGTGCGAGATCTTCTTCATCACCCTTGCGGTAATATATTTCCTTTATCATGTTTGTCTATACATGTCATACTTCTTAATCTTGTTCTGTCATTCTAGAAACTCTTAAACTAGGCTAATAGTCCCTCTTTTAGAGATTAAACCTTGTCTCTCTAGTTTTGTGGACGTACGGATGCCAACGCACCTGCGAGACGCTAGCGCATCGCGTTGTCATCCCAGAACCACGCTTATGTCCTCTGATAGAGAGCTACCCGAGACACAGAGTTGACTCTAAAGATTGACTCACCTAGTCTCCCTTCAACTCTCGGGTTTGTAGAATGATCGAAGGACCTACAATTCTCATCACTTTAATCCCACCTATCCTGACCTTCCTTTAAACTGAGGTAAGTTAGGACAACCATACTGCTCTTGGCCTTTCATGACCTAGGGCCTTGCAGTGGTTGGTCCCCCTCTCTTACAGTTAGTAATATTATTTTATTTTTGTATTTGTTTCATTTAGAAAAAAAATTATATTTCTATATTTAGTTTATATGGTAGAAAAAAATAAATTAAATGTATTTGTTAAAATATTTTAAAATTTATCATGTAAAAATTTGAGTGAAATTAATTACTGTTGTTCATTTAAAAAAAAACAAGGGTACAAATATTATTGAAAGAAAAGAAGAGATTACAAGCAAGGGGACATGAAGCCCCAAAACTTCAAAGAAATATCAAAGACATGACCAAAGGAGATATCCCAAATATCCACAAAGCCACCCCTCTAGCCATCCTCCCAATACCAAAGGGCATACAATTAGACCAACCCAAAACATCTAATCATTTTTATCGTCATGAAGAAACTGAGCCAGTTGCTGAAATTTTTACTGGTCAAGCTAACCCCAGCCCCAAATAGACCATGCCCCCATTTCATCAGAAGCCCATTTTGCTAGACAAGCAGCCACTTTGTTCCACTCCCTTGGAATATGCACAAAGGAAATAGAAACAAAATTTGAGGCCAAATTGAGAATTTGTCTAGCAATCACACCTAATCTCTAGGAACAATTTTGGAAATCCTGGTTGTTAGCAGAGGAACAAGAATCATTGAATCCATCTAACAAATCACCTTCCTCCAACCCAACTTACAATTTTTCTCAAATGCTTTTAGAAGATCCCATCTACCTCCATCTGATTATTGGAGTGCTCACCCATATAAATAAAAAAGAAAAATTGGGCACGACCCTTGTTATCCCATCCCACTCCTCCAATGTCGACAACACTAGGATTACCATGAGTAGAACTATCTGTGTTTATTTTATAAATGTTAGTTGGAGGAGAACACCACTTACCCACTTGATTCACCTTCTTAGATACCTCCTTTAGAGACCCACATCGAGGATGAGTCGTAGAGACCCTAGAAAGCTCCAAAAGGGAAAAAAACCTAACATCAATCGAGGTCAAAGACTTATCTAGGTTCAAATTAGCCTCTATAGTCTCCTTGAGCATACTCTTAATCTTAAATCAGATTTGCAAGGTCACCTACCTATGATCCTAAAAAATCCACCTATTTCTCTCAAGCGAAATCTGCCAAATAATTAGGGAAGGACCCAAATCCCAAGTTGCCACCAGGAAGGAAGCAAAAGTCAGAGGAAGGCCCAAGTTCATCCAAAGATCATTTAGAAATGAGGCTTGAACCAACGATCTCTTCCATAAATGCCACCATAATCTCCAGATTTCAGTCAAGAAAGAGTGCTGGAAGAACAGATGGCTAGAGCTCTGCTCACAATTTCGACAAAGAAAGAAAATCGAAGGATCACAAAATCCCCTTTTCTTGACGTTCTCCAAGAAAGGAATTTGTTCAAACTAAAAAGAAAAATAAAAAGATTACACTTGGGCCAAACAGTCTTGTTCCATATACATTTCCACAAAGGACTCCTCCAAGTCATAATGTCGACCAAGCAGGTCATGGTAACCTTGAGCCACCATGTACCTCCCTTCGAGACTATCACCTCAAGCTAACCCATCCTTCACCTCTAAAGAAATACAAGGATGCTTGGCAAGGATCGATGCTAATGAGTTTCTCTCCTCTAGAGAATCCCCATCAGGCCAAGAACCAAAGTGGCGCCATTGATACACCACAAAGGTCCCCAAAGAGGAAACCTTAAAGCTATCAACATTTGACCAACCCGCCTCCACAAAAGATTCACTTAAAGCTTGAAGATGAGGGTGAGACAAAAGTATAGGCAAATTACCATCCCAAGAATCCAACCAAAAATGAGAAAGATTACTTCTATTAATGATCCAAAAGAGACCCTCCTTGATGAGGGGGAAACCCCATTTTATACTATTCTAGATCATGGAGCCCTTACTAGTTAATTCCATATGAGGGATGTCCACATCAACCACACCACCAAGATATTTGAAGTTTAGAATATAAGCCCACGGCTGTTCAAAAAAAGTACACCACCTCCAATATAGTTTCACCGTAAGAGCCTGACTATTGTGTCTTGGCTGTCAAAGAACCAAACAACCACATTCCTTAGATTTACACACCTAGTCCCAACTCACCAAGCTTCACTTTTGGTTCTCAATATTTCTCGCCCATAAGAATTTCTTAGAGAGAGAATCATATTCCTTAAGAAACCCCTTAGGAGTAGACAAAGCCATGAAACTATACAAAGGGAGAGCCTGCAAAACAAATTTTAAAAGAGTCAACTTGCCAGCAAAGGATAACCAGTAGAAAGTCTAATGATTGACCTTTGATTGATATTTTTCCAAGATGTTTTGCCAATGCCTCTTATTCATATTGCCAACATAGAGGGGGATACCTAAATAATCCAAAGGCATGCCACCAATCGAAAAACATAGAATGTGGGCAATCCAATTCTAGATTAGCTTAGGGGTATTGAAGAAAATGATCCTAGACTTCCCCTCATTAATCCTTTGACCAGAAGCAGCCATATAAATATCAAGAGTCTTCCTAAAATTAGTTGCCTCATCAATTCTTTCCAGTCCCATTAGAGTAGTATCATCAACAAATCATAGGTGGATTTGGGAGTCTAAACCTTGGTTCCAGCTCCAACCTTTGATAAGATCACTATCCTTGTATCACCTTAATACTTTTCCAAGACCCTTTGCCAAAAGAATGAATAAATACGAAGATAAAGGATCACCCTACTTGAGTCCCTTAGAAGCAGAAAAGGTAGAGGAATGCGATTGATTAATCAAACGGAGAATGAGGACGTGGTCACACAACTCATGACCCAAGAAATCCAATCAGGATCAAACTCGAAGGCCACAAGAATACATTGAAGGAATCATAAGCCTTAAACATATACAATTTATAAACATTACTTTTTGCTTAGAAGAGGACATGGAACGCACAACTTCCATTGCCACCACAATTCAATCCACAATCTGACGGCCTTTGACAAAACTCCAAAGAAATCAAGGAAGCTAGACAAGTTTTCAACCTTTCCACAATTGGCTTAATAAAAGTCTTAAAAGAAAAATTACATAAAGAAATAGGCCTAAAAGAGTCAAATGAGTTGGATCCTTCTTTTTTAGGAATCAGAGCTAAAAAATTTGAATTAAAGGCCTTGAGCATCTGCTTATTATCTTGAGACTCTCCAACCACCTCCAACAAATCAAGTTTTAGGATATCCCAAAACTCTTGAAATAACTTTATCGAAAAGCCATCAGGACGAGCTTTTCCTTTCTTCATCTAGAAAACAATGCTCTCAACCTCCTACAGGGAAACAAGCTTTAGAAGGAATTTATTCATTTCCCTGGAAACAACCTAAGGAATACAATCCAGGACCATATCCTCCTCAACCACTGCCATCGATTTTTCCTCTGTGAAAAGGGACAAAAAAAAACTAATAGCTTTCTCTAAAATGGATTGATAAGAAAAGAGAAGATCCCTTTGCCCTGAAATAATAGAAGAACCAAATTACCATACCTTCTCTCCTTTACAAAGTTATGAAAAAAGTGGTGTTCTTATCCCCCTCCTGAAGCCAGTCAATACGGGATTTTTGTTTCCAAAAAATCTCCTCTCATAACTTCCATTCAACAAGATCTCTAGAAAGTTTAGAATCTTTCTAAAGAAAATCCACCTTCATGCCTTCTTCCTTAATTTTAAGATTGTACTTAACTAATTGAAGCCTCTTGTAAAAATAAAATATGATAGTATCGAGAGCGGGCTTCCCCTCAGACCACCATCTCTCAACCAAATAGTGAAAACTATGATGACGAAGCCACATGAGTTGGAATTTAAAAGGAGGGTTTTTGGACAAACAGAATCGAAGAGATGAAAATTTGATAGGCTAGTCTGATCCTTTCCAACCCAAATTTAGGAATATGAAGCCCAACAATCTCCAATCCAATGATCAAACATCAAGAATCTATTAAACCTCTCCAAAATAGAACCCTCCCCACATCTTTTTGTTATGCTCGGTAAAGTACCATTAACACGATTCACATCCACCAACTTGAGAAAAGAGATATTATCACACATCAAGGACGAAGCAAGACCCAACCGACCTACTCCTCCAGATTTTTCCTCCAGGAAGCAAATAGAATTGAAGTTGCCTGCAAGAATCCAAGGAAAACAAGGAGCCAAAGACCTAATGAATCTGAAATGAGACCATAATTTTATCTTACTTGGCAGATCATTAGGCACATAAACATTTGAAAAAAGAGAAACCACTCCAGAATAAAAACAAGATGGAAGCAATGAAAGGGAATTCTTGTAAACCACCCACCAAAGAGGATTTATCCTACAGGGATTCCAAAGCCAAGCAACACCTCCAACCAATCCTTGATCTCCAACACACTAACATAGACCTCTCCTCCAGACTTTAGAAGAAACAATACTCATTTTTTCCACATAAATTTTAGTTTCTTGGATGAAAATAATATCAAGACTGTGATCACAAATCAAATCATGGGTAGCCTTTTGTTTAGGGATGCTACCCAAACCCCTTTCATTCCATGAAAGCACAATCATTTGTGGGATGAAGGGAAGTGAGAGTCCAAATTCTTAACAATACCTGATACCTCTAAGGACTCACCCATTATCTTCATCTTTTCCATATCCTTTTTCCTATCCACCTTGCCTGCTTTATCCCATGTCCCCTTCTTTAATCTCTTCTAATTAATTCCCAACTGGGGCATATTTTTCTTTTTACCATCTTCCTTTGTTCTAGATTCTATACCTAGGTCAGTATATACCTCATTGTCATCTAGTACCAGAGGGTTCTCACATAGAAGATTTGCTACCATGACAACCTTAGGTACTTCACCAAGCTCTTGAGTGTCCCCTGATGTCTCAACCAGGTCTGGTGACTTTGATCTTTCATCCTTTAAAGCCTCAAGCAAAGCTACTCCATGAGTAGGAATTTGGGAAATATGAGTAGACGGGTCCAAACCCTGTGCTCCTTGACCTTCAAGAGAAAGATCATGCTCCATTGAATCTATGTCCTCTAAATTTTCTAGGACATCAAACCTGTTACCAAAACCTCCTTTCTACACAACCTTATTTTGTTAGGTTAACCCCTAGCCTTGGATTTCCCTTTCAAAGGAATAAACCCCTTTGAATCAGTTTCCTCTTTTTCAACTGGGGCTTTTCCCTTTTCTTTAGAATTAGAAACTTGTCGCTCAGGCAAGATTGTTGAAATTTACCTCCTAGTTTAGGATAATTTATTTACAAGTGTCTATAATCGTGACACAATCTACAACGAAAGGGTAGAGCCTCATAATCTACTTGTTGTATCCAACTCATACCTCCCAATTTAATCTCCACAGATTCTGGCAATGGAATGTTCAAATTAATTTCCACACAAAGCTGAGAAAATGAGGTCACCCTATGATCAAGGGTTTCACGAGAAGGTCCTAAGGGCTTCCCCAAAGTTTTTGCAATAGAATGCATAACATCTTTCCGCCAAAACTCCATTGGAAGTTGAGGCAATCAAACCCATATTCGGATATTCAATGGGAGCTCCTAAGAGGGATCAAACCCCAAATTGCATGGTTTAATAAAGAGCCCAACTTGATTATGGAAATAAGGGCTACCTTCAAATACCATATGTCAATCTACTAGCCTGGAAAACACAACAAATAAATAACCATTCATGCCCTGGATAATCTCCATATCTCCCTCCAGGTTCTAGTTTCTCTGAGCCCATGTATCCAAAAATAGAAACAAAATACGAACTCCCATGAACTTGAAAATTAAAGCATCTTCCACTAAATACATTACATATTTTGCAACAACTTCAAGATTGATCACCATAATCAAGTGATCTTTGCTCCTTTCTAGGAAACCAATTGGTTTTGATTTCAATTCTGAAGAATGAATTATCTGTGAATCCTCTGGAGCCTGCAATAGGAAATTAACAACATCTACATGCCCCGATGAAGATGACTCTGCATTCACAGCAACTAACTTAAAAGACAATCAAGATGGGTCTTCAGAACCACTAGAGGGTTCCATGGATAAAAACCCACCCAACACTGAAAACACAAACCACGCAACAGGAAAATAAAAAACTAGAAATATAAAAAAGCTCGATCCAAGAGAAAAATATTGTCCTGCCTTGCATGAAACCGTTGACCCCAAACCATGTTGTAACAAGGCCCAAGAGGGGGCATGCATAACTCATGAAGCAAGAAGAGAAGGCAGGCCGCTCAAGCCTGCACGGCGTGCACATCGCCCACACCAACATAAACCCTTATCCATTATTGTTGTTTATTGATCTCTATGCATATGTCTAAATTTATAGAAACATATTTACCCTCATGTATATATCCTTTGTATAATTATAAAATATATAATATATATGCATATATGTGTATATACATAAAATATATGCATATATGTCTTTACATGTACACACACATCTATTTTTCTTTGTTTATTTTCCAAATTGATATGTATAATTGTTTTTTTTAAAGTAAGTAAATAAATAAAATTTGGTATGGTGATTGTGCAACCCGCCCCCTTATGGGGTGCAGACATGAAATCTGTGACTTCCATGGGGTCGTTAGTCCCCATCTAATAGCCATTGTTATTGTATATGAACGTTGCTATTTTCATATATGTTTCATTTTGTATAACAAAAAAATATAGAGCCATAAAATAATGTGTAGAAAAAAGAATACAACCTATTTTTATAGTTATTTTTTATTTCAAACAAGAAATATTTTAAAAATATATGTGTGTATATATGTAGATATAGATATAATTGACTGAACCTACAATAAATAAAAACAAAATAAAAAACATATATACACTATTTTTTTGCCATAAATTAATTTACAATAAATATATTTTTTCTAGAAGCAAAATACTTGCAAAAACTTTGTAGAAGTTATTTCATCCTCAAACACTTCTTCCTCTTCTCCTTCTTCCTCATGTCACCCAACAAAATGAATAGAAAATATTTTTTTGTTTGATTATCATAAGTTAGGGTTTTGTAGTTAGGGCTAAATTTAATTGCATCTAATGATTGCAATTGGTTGTTCGTTCCATTAAAAGCTTCAATGGATAATTTTTGCACTAAGTATAATTAAATTATTAATTAAGAGGGTTATACCATGGTGGGGTCCCATGTGTCTAGTTACCCTTAAGTTATTTTATTAAAAGCTTGAATATTTAAATGTGTTAATAGTAAATACTTAGAAAGTTCTTTCCCTCTTATCTATTAATTACTTAATAGATTTTTATAAAGAGAGGTTGCACCTTAATAAAAAAAAGAAATTTAAATTAAATATTTAATAAATTTCCCTAATTAACTATATTAAATATTTAAATTTCATATCATAAGGAAGGTTTTTTCTCATGAAATTCAATAGAATTTTCTTGGGCAAAGTAAATTAATAAAATATTTAATTTAATTATAAGGATATATTAATTATTAATTATAGTGGTTTACTTAATTGTTATTCTTTTTTAATTATTTAATTTGTTATTTTAATTAAATATTTTTTTTTAGTTCTTGTCTCGATGGTTGGACCTCCACCATATTATATAGTATAAATTTTTAGGAGAATTGTGAAATGAATCTCTCATATAGGTGGTTTTTTTGTACACTTAATCCTAATAGGTTGTCATCATCGTTAAGGTGTGTATAATGGGTTTTCTCACACCATAATTGTATTTTCTCTCTCCTTGCCTTTTGGGTGATGTGTCTATGATGACATTGTACATATTGTCACTAGGTGCACACAATAAATCTTAGAATTTATTATTTATTTAAATTTTTTGGGGTCATGTCATTGTTCACTAAGGTAAAATATAGGCATGACACTAGGTATTAAATCATGGTCTCAACTCTAGTAACTTTGGGCTTGAAAATTGTTGATTAAATTAGTTTTTTTTGCTATTCTTAGGATTCTTACTCATGTTAGTGCTTCTAGAGGAGTGAACATTGAAAGTCCCACCATTTAGAGAGAATCTAGTATCAAGACCAACCAAATTTAGGCCCTCAAATTTTGCAAGTGTTGCAAAATTTGGTAGGGGTGATTAAGGTGAGGCTACTACCAATATTGAAAGCTGAGTAGGGGAACAATCCCAACCTCTAAATACATAGCACATATCTTCTCATGGAGAGCATAGCAGGAGTCCCCTTCCAGTTCGTTTTGTTCATGTAGAGGAGATTTTTGATGTCTTTTCATACTCCACCACCTTAGTTGGCACCACCACAACTAGAGAATTTTTTCTCAAAGAACTTAGTATGATGCAGGAGATCAAATTAGAGAGCTACTTTTATTCAACCACCCACAATGACAAGAACCACCGACGGAGTCAAGATATATGTTACACCCCAACTATGTAATTACTATTTACTATTACTATATAGGGTAAATGTGAATGTAATTTGTATTCTGATGGTGAATAAAATGTTCTTGCACTTTTTGATCAATGCATTATGAATGAACATTATTTCATTTAATGAAGAAATTCATATGTGTGAAATGGATGGTTATTGAAATAATATTCTAACTATGGTGATGTATTATGTGTAATGCATATTTTTTTGAATAGTCGACTGCGTTGCGCATATTTTTAGAATGTGGATGAAGGTATATGCTCATTCCTCTAGGCAGAGAGGAATTATCACTCAGGAGAAGGTCTTGTCGGGTAGCCAGTAACGTAACCTATATAAGCTTATTCACACACTCACAATAGATTGATTGAGTTAGGTTATCATGTGGGAAGTAGGTAAGTCATCCTTAGCGTAATGTGTCTGCATTAGCAAGGGTCTTGATTACTACTAAATGCATGCTTGGGTGATGTTTATATGTTTGAGCTTGTGAGTCCTTCCTTATCCTATTGTGCTTGTTTGTGTGGTTGATTATGTATTAGGATATATGCATATGTCAGCATACATGTACTCTGGATATAATAGGATGTCCATATGAGTACAATGACATATGTATAGATATGCATATATGTTTATACACAAGTGATATGATGCCATAGTCACATACAACATGATCATTCAGATATTGAATGGATCATTGACTGTCGTGTTGATAGATAATATATATATGTTTTTATATATAAAATAAACACATAAGTGTAAGTTCTTAATAGAGGGGTGTGTATACATATATATACAAATAGATAATATATATTATTACTATGTGATTGTTATCTTGTTGTATTCTTTTGTATATCAAATGAATCATTTAACTATCATGTTGTCATTGAATATATATGATTGCACATATATATACATATACATATGTAAGAATTAAGGCTTCTTTAAGAAATGTATATATATGTATATGAATATATACATGCATATTGCTCAATGAGAATGATAATTTGGATGTACATATTCTGGATATCAAATGATGCTTCAACAAAGTAATTACATATATATTATAGAATATATATGTACATAATATAACATAAAGATATATATTATATTATATATATAGTATAGATATTCAACGCAAGAATAAATGATTATTTTATTTCTAAACGTTGATGTATATATCTATTTTCATAGCATAATATATCTACATATGCCTTGAAATGCATAGTACATATAAGTAGTGAAGCACTGTAATAGGCGCAATGTGTCAAGAGATTATAACGCTACAAGTAAACCAAGAGATAAACACATATTTTACCCTTAGTGAAAGATGCATTATGTATATGAAAGCATAAATAGTCTAAGTCATAATCATAGCACACCAAACAAGGATCTAGATGTAGCTTGTAGGGGTCTTTGATATTTTCTTTGAGATCGACTATCTAAAGCAATGATTATCAACTGATTATAATGCTAAATACATATGGCTTTGAAGTCGATTATATTAAACAACCTGGAGGATGACTTTGTGATAGTTATGATTGTATTCTTTTGGCTGCATTTTATGCTCTTGCTGTCAACGATAGAACAATTTGTGATCTGCAAACATAACACAACCATTAAGTCGATGTTCAATAAGAGAATAGGTCGATGCCTTTTTATGAGGAAACCATGGACTTAGTAAACTAAATTACCATGTTATTTTGCATCGATCAACAACTATAAAAGCATGAATACATATCAACGACTATGTCAAAGTTGATTTAATGAGTCAATCGACACATATCATGACTTAGTCGATACTTTAACTTGATGGCACAATTTTTTTATTGATTGTTTCTCTAAGGGAGGAAATTGCACCATATTGAGAATACATAATAATGCTTGGCACCACCTTTGAATCCTTTAACACATAGATTTATGTTTTGAGATGCAAATCAAATTCTATCATACGCAGATTTGAATTGGTCTCTATATAGGAGCAAATTTTCACCCCTTGGGAAAATTCCCCTTTCACCCTTCCTCACTTTAGAAATTCAAATTTGAAGGTGAAATTCCACACAAGCCCACTGCCTTTGTCCCACTTGGTGCCTATTTTGAGTGTCGGTAGAGGCGTTTCTGTCTAGGGCGCCTATGCGGCACGCTAACATCCCTGACAGATTCCTGCGGCTGGAGCCTACAAAGGCGTTACACTTCTCATTGTGAGTCGACTTGTAACGCCCTCTTCGTCCAACCGACCCGAATATGGCTATTTTCTTCCCTCTTTCCTTCATATTCACAATTTATTCCTTCCATTTTCATCTCTGGACCTCTCCACCCTTCACAGACTCTGAGCAGTCTCCTTAGCATTCTACAATCTCTTCACAATCTCTAAGCAACTTCCTCACCATCTCTTCACAACACTTTACACTTCACAACAACAACATCAACACTCCATCACTTCCGTAGAGAAAGTGTGGAATGAAAGACCACGGTAGCAGAGGCTTGAGTTCCTCCCTTTTTCTCCCCCACTAGCCTTGAGCGCTTTGGGCGGATGTGGTAAGATTTCACTCCTCTCCTCTATTATTCGGTTGAGTAGCATAACACTATTTTGTAGTGTCTTTGCGTACTTTACTTCATTTCATAATTTCATCTCTATCCATTTGGTTGTTTGTGGGGGTGGGAACACCAAAATGGGGGTTTAACTGAGGCAAACCCCTATACAACCCAAACACTTCCTCTCTCTTGTTTGCAGGTATTGAAGACGTTCATGATCTGGGGGCTTCATCATTCACATGGTTGTGAGCATCTTCTTCCCTTTCTTCTCCTCCTCCTCTTTATCATCTATTTCACTTCATTCTAGTTCTATCACATTCTGCTACTTTCCCACATTCTGGTAGTTCTGAGCAATTAGAGTAGAAGTTGTCACTTACCTATTTTTTGAGACATTCTCGCTCTGGTTCGTACGAGATTCCAATGCACCTCTCAGACATGAGCGCACCACACTGTCATTCGCATTTTGTGCTAATGTCCTTTGGCCAAGAGCTTGTTAGTTTGTCCAGAGAATCTCTATGACCTGTTCTTTCAGATTCTAGAACTCTCACCAATGTCTTTTGAGGTAGTTTAGGGAAGTTCGCCCCATGAGGCTCTCTGAATGAACCCGAATCCCCCTTAAAATTCATGAGTAGCGAATCCCCCTTCTCTACATTTTGGTGAACCTGATGTGAAGAGCAATGTTCTTTGAAAAACTAGGAATTTATTCACCCCTAATTAGCAGGGTCATAACTTTTGACTTCATGCTCGAAATTCAAAACCGTTTGCACCATTGAAAAGGTCTTCTAGAGAAATAGTTCAATCCCTAAAATACTGGTGCCTACAATAGTCAAATTTTAAGGACCGACACAAGCTCC
This sequence comes from Sequoiadendron giganteum, assembly GCA_007115665.2. Taxonomy (NCBI): domain Eukaryota; kingdom Viridiplantae; phylum Streptophyta; class Pinopsida; order Cupressales; family Cupressaceae; genus Sequoiadendron; species Sequoiadendron giganteum. The sequence goes on along the minus strand of CM021109.1, from coordinate 346,840,939 downwards.
GAACCCAAATTTCACTCTAAAGACCTCCAAAAATACAAATTACTAAAACATAGAAAATATCGAAAAAATCATAATGAATTTAATATCTTCTTTTATTAGTTATGCATCTAATTTTATTCAAAATGTTAATGATATTCCATTTCATGCATGTGATAATGACTTGGCTTTTCCCATATCACTTTGTATGTTTGATCCTTCTCACGAGAGTCCTTCCCCTTCGGAGGATATATTGTTGCAAGAAGATGAAATCATTGATACCTTTATAAATGTTACTCTACCTTATATTCATTCCAATGCACTCTCTTCTAGAGATGATGCATTTCTGAATGATGAATATCCTACTCATTCCAATGCACCCTCTTCTAGAGATGATGCATTTATGAATGATGAATTTCTTATCCATTCTAATGCGCTCTCCTCTAGAGAGGATGCATTAGCGAATCTTGAATCTCCTTCCACATTTGATCTTGTCTGGATCGATGTTGAGAATATGTCTTCAAATGATTGTTCCACTAGTTGTGATGATTCTGTAAATGTAATATATGTCTCTTCTACCCCTCAAAGGCCCAAGATACCGGTCATTTATGTGACTCCAGCTAGTCCTTCTCCTGAAAGGGTTTGCTCTATTGATGGTGTTCCATTTGATAGTGATTCCTTGATCTTTCTATGGCTCCCTCTCATAGAGCGGTAGCCCGTACCAATGATACTAGACTGAATAAACAACTAAGCCTTCTTCAAGCACCTGAACCTATGTCTAAGGCACCTAGTGATCAGGATCTTTTTGAGCAACCTCAAGCTACTCTGGCTAAGATCTCACTATGGGACTAGCTTCAGTCTGCTCCGATTTATCAAGGTATGCTTCATGAAGCCTTGCAAAAGATCCTCTTTCCTTCTTCTGCTAGGCCAACAAATGTTGATGCGTTGATAGCTCATATTCATGCAGATTCACTGAATATTACGTTCTATCCCCAATAACTCCCACCTCTGAAAGTAAAAAAGCACGTAGATCCTTTAATGATTATAGCTAATATTAATAAGATTGGTATTAGATGTAGTCTCGTTGATGTTGGTTTGATACTTAATGTATGTAGCATTGATCTATTCCCTAAGATTAATGTTGATCCATCTTCTATTAATGCTTCCTCTATTGACATTCGTGGGTTCGATAATGGCAGTCGATAAGCCCTAGGCATGATAGTCTTGCCTTTGAGGTTGGTACCCGTTACTATACCTACCCTTGTATATGTTATGTCAAAGAATCTACCTTATAACCTTCTTCTTGGTAAACCAAGGATTTATGCTATGGGTGCAGTCTCGTCTACCTTGCATAAATTATTAATTTCATTGCTAACAATAAAGTAGTCATAGTTAAGGCTGACCCTGATGCTAACCATTTATGTGAGATGGCAGTTGTTGGTTGAGCCTCGGTTGTGCCTACTCTTATTCCTTCAATATCTTCCAATGTGTTGATGTTTTCTCTAGCAGTACCTACTACAAAGGATACTCTTGAGATACATGTTCCTGAAGAAGATCCTTTTGAAGCAATAAATACTGAGTTTGTTCCTTCTACTTCCTCGTAAAGGAATGCATGTATTGGTAATGATTGGGGTCCCTTAGACTTTATAGATTCCTTCATTCAAGAATATAAAGTCAACCCGATTTGCCTAGAACTTTCGATAACCTCATTCACACCTGCTATCAAAGATGATTGTCCTTTTGTATCGTGGGATAATGTGAGTGCAAACTGTAATGTTCTTAGTATTGATACTCCTTCTGAGGAAGATGATTACACTTCGGCTAAGGAGGATAATGCTAACAGTCCTATCAAGAACGATGATGACGATCCTATAGAGGAGTATGTTCCCCCTTGCTAGAATAATGCTCTCTATGAGGACCCCCCCTCTTCTCATGATTTGCAGACATGTTCTGGCCCCGACTTTAAGCTTGTATCTAAGTATGGAAATGAGTGTAAAGGTTGTGGGCGTAATGAGAAAGGCATTCAAGTCCTTGTAGAATTCCCACCTCAAAAGCATAATCTAGGGCGTGGTTGCTCAAATGAACAATCTAAGCAGAAACCACAGTTGAATGTTGATGAAATGTTAACTCAACCTCGTTTTCGTGGATTGGTCCATCCTCCTTTGTCTTCTATCTTCATGTATTCTTCTTCTTGTGAGAATTCAAGCCTTTCTCCATAAGAGAAAGGGTTGCTTCCTGCTCCTCATCCTTTGTCTAGGCAAGAGCATGTTTTGTTGCGGCTTCTTAAAGCTTGCTTAATTACTCTTCCTCCTCCTACACACAATAAATTTCATAAGCATCATAAAGAAAAGCATTCTTTCTATGCATACCATTAACTGCCTAGACATTCCACTAGTGAATGTAAGGCCTTGAAAGATAAAATACGACTTCATGATTCAGGTGTCTGCTAATACACCTACCTTTTCTTCGCATGACTAGTGATATTGACGTTTACCTCTATCCTGTATGTTCTAAGTTCCTTGTGTGGTTCTCCTCCCCTATACATTGGAGGCAACACAATAAATTGTTTTGGAGACATGCATCCTTCTCAAGGACCCCCCTCTCTCTCTATGTATTTTGAATGTAGCGTCCCTTGAGCGAACCCCAGGGATAACTTTAGTGGCGAATTATCGCCAATTGGCAAATTCTAGGAATCTGGAAATTCGAATTTGGTGAATCTACCGTATCTGCAGGGTGTTCAAATCGCCAGGAAATCACAGACTATCAGTCCAAGGCATGTCCATTCGCCAGCAGTTTTTTTATAAGGCATGTTTAGGCAATAAATTTTCCATAACAGACTACGCATTTCCAATGCACCGATCAATATTTTCGCCTGGAATCCCGGGGAGCATCTCAAAGTCACCAACATATTCGCCAATACTATTAAAACAACATTAAATGAAGACCCATTTCGCCAATTAAAATTTATAAATAGTTGCTTGTGAAGACCCATTTTGCCAATTAAAATTTATAAATAGTTGCTTATGAGGACCTATTTCGCCTTGAAAATTTCAAGGTATCGTTGTATAAGCACGCGGGATTCGCCAAATTTTTAACATACCATTTCAAAATCTCGCAGAATTCGCCAAATATGGATTGATATAAATACAATTGAAACTGTTATTTGTTCTTACACATTTTGTTCGGTTTCACACATTTTGTTCGGTTCTGAGGTTCTACTTCTCGATTCAGAAGTCAGCGAAACCCGAAAACGTAGAGTCAAAAGTGAGTGATCATTTCTTGAATCTTCAGACTGTTATCAGTTATTAGACTATTAGTTATAATAATAAGATTTCTTTATCTATTTTCCACTCTTGCTTCAGTCTTAAACATAATTTCAAGTAGGGAATGTGATCTACATTCTTTGTCGGTCTATCCTTAAATAAGAAGACTGATTTTTCCAGCTTTTATTCGAAGTGAGATCAATATGTCGAGCAGAAAGGGTAAGACTCCTGAGCAGGCGGGTAATAAAGAGTCTGGGAGGACATCAAAACGCCCAAAATGGGGAGGTACCATATAGTCTTACTTTGGAATTGGCAAAGCTTCTAATCCATCAGATCAAGGTGGAGCTACACCATCAAATCTTCCACCAAATATTATTGAAGATGGAGATACATCATCAACTCTACCGCCACAGGAAGGTCAAGGTGAGATTGTCATTGTGTTTAATCAAAATGTATCAAATGAGGATGGCAATACCGCAGAAGATGTTCCAAGGGATACCCTGGATAGCCAGAATGAGATAATCGACTTGGATGAGGATGATGTTGGTAGCAAGAAAAGAAAATGCAAAGCAAAATTGGTACGCGAGTGGGAAATGACAAGGAATTTTCAAATTGGTTGGTTGTCGAAGTACCCATTCCTTGAACCAGTGGGAGTATCAAATGAAAACGATATTGAAAGGGCAACAGAGGTCAGATGGAAGATTTATTTAAGAGCCGTTGGTACTGGTGGTGGTACTAGTGGCAGTGGCAGTGGGCCTGGGATAGATGAAGATGACAATGATATTGAAATTGACACAAATCAAACAATGAATGTTGATTTTGAGACACAGGCCGAACAAAGTGCAGAGCAGTCTCTGAATGAAGATGACTCTTTTACTTTATCTGAAGATGAGCATCGGTTTGAGGACCCTGACTCCATTTGGGAAATGGAAGAGAATTAGCAAGTTTTAGGTATTTTTACTGCACTTTTTGAATCAGTTTCCATTGTTCCAAAGTCCAAACTATAGTTGATGATATTTTATATTTTATTAAATGAAATTTGTGAATCATTGCACTTCAAGTTCATGATATCTTATAATCTTATTTTAGATTGCACTCAAGCACTGCATGAATCATATTCCAAATAGTAGTTGATGATTTTTTATATTGTATTCAAATAAATTGTGAATCATTGCACTTCAAGTTCAGAAATCAGGATATTTTATTTAATATTTTATATTGCACTCTATTTTATATTATATTGCACTTCATGAATCATACCAGGACTTTTAGTCAAAACATAATAGAAGCTAACAGACTAACAGTTCAACATCCATAACTTAGAAATGAACAAAATAAACCTTGATCATTTTATTAAAAATAATGATATGTTTATACAATGGAGAGACATGAGTTCGAAATGAGTAATTTCCATTCAGATGCTAGTACTGTAAAAAAAATCAAACTCTAATGAGTTTAAAACCTACTACAAAATGATTGATGCACTGGCCAGCTGCCAAACCTCAAGAAACTTGCGCCAAAAGTGGCCCAAAACTGTCATCAAGACAACCAAAATCTGTTATAACTTTGTGGTAAAATAGAACGAAGGAAAATTACTTAACGTCGATCGAATTAAAATCCCAACCGTCGATCCTTCACTTTCGTCAGAGCATCGAACGACTGCCTTCAAAAAGGCTGATGTAATCTCGATCTCAGCACAACGGGCCCACCACACTATGCATCGCCAAAGGAATACACATGGCGCTCGCCCGTGATATCGCAATCAATAAACACCTCGCATCTTTCGCTCACGCGATGGCAGCAATCATTGATCTCCATCATTAGCAATCGTGTTCATTCATAACAGTCACCGTTGTTGAACATAACCATCGAGCAACTTTTTCATCAAGATTATAACACCTCCATTGATTTTGAGCACGTGCATCTCGCAGCCGATTTAGTAACCTGCCATATAATGTATATCTTTGGGTTGGGTATTTTCTAACGTTACCTTTTTTAGGGTGGTTTCAAAACAATTTATGTCCCATTGAATCGTCTAGGTCGGGCCCCTTTTAATAAAAATGCTAAATATTTCACCTGACCTTTTATTTCTCAAGTTTGGGTCGAATTGTGCCCTGTGTTTTAGAACAACTTTGAGCCATCGTTTGTCGTTGTCCTAGGCGGTGTCCCCTTCCCCTCTTTTATTTCAAGTAATTGTATTATTTTGCAGGGGTTATTTTTAGTAACTGTCGATCTCCCTACGATTGATCTTGACCGTTCCCCGCGATCTCGCAATGACATCACCACTGGTTGCTTGGTGATTGCGATATAACGGGCGGGCGCCACGTATCTCAGGTTGTCGATGCTGAAAAGGAGTAAATAAAGTGCTTAATATTTGTATCAGACTTTAGTAAGTTATAGAGTGGGTTTCTAAACTAGATGTGAGATGCACGTGCTCGAGATCGACGACCATGTTTTAACCTTAATGAAAAGTTGCTCGACGAATAGGTTTTGGTGCTGCTCACTCTTGTGAATGATCATGATCGCCGATGGAAGGAATCAACGGTTGCCCGCCATCGAGTGATCTTAAAGTGAAGGGTGTTTAGTGATTGCGATATCACGGGCGAACGCCACATCTATTCCTTTGGCACTGTGTATTATCGTGGGCCCTCGATAATGACATGGAGATGTTGTGAGGTTGTTAGCCTTTTGAAGATGGTCGTCTGATTATTGATGATTTGACAGGAACAAGAGATCAACGGCGAGGATTTAAATTTGCATCAAATACGATTGAAGTCGTTGGCGCGGCATGCAAGTGAGCTTTAATCGCGGATGAGACGTTTGCTGGCCATTTTTCATCGGCTTTAAGTAGTTAATTCCATTCTATCTTAACCACAAAGGCATTCAACTATTTTTGAAGCGGTCCAGAGCCAGACATTGAGTTTTTCAAGCAATTACAATGAGATTTGGTTTTCTGCAAGGCGCGAAATCCCGTGAGTTACCTTCTATGCCACGGTTTATGTTTGAATGTGTTTTTTGTGGAGGGTTGTATTGTGTTGGTCAGGGGTCTTGTTGATTAACACTGTAAGGTTACTGGTTCTTCTAGTGTAATTTCGTTTTGGGTAGCCCTAGTTTGTTCAAGAATTTGATTTTAGGAGAAGCCCTGGTTGTTCGAAATGGCGCCATCAAAGCAACATTCTGGCCATATTGATTATTTGCAAAGGAATTTATACGACGATTTCCTAGATCAATTCCCGCTATCAACGAACGACAAGAAGAGGGGTTTGGTTTTAATGAATGGGAAAGCCTTAGGCAAGGGACTAAGGTGTAAAACCTATAATATTGCAGATGCTAGGGTCCAAATGACGGGCCTATAAATGTTTAGGAGATGGTATGGGCAGTGAAATGTGCCTCATCCTTTCTGTAATGGCTGGAAGTACGATATGGAGAAACTAGTTGTACCAAATCTATTTCCTGATATTGACCTACTTAGAGCAATGGCAGCACGATATGATCCTATTACAAGGATTATCAGGGATAATCATGGTGGGGTTCTACTGAATATAAATGCAGATGAGATTCGGCAAGTTTTCGATTTGAGTGAATATAGCCCATTCTTAGTCCAGGTAGATTTTGAGGAAATGAAGCAGGAATATGCAAGGTCAAAGCCTCTTTTTAGATCAAAATTGCTTCCTCCTCATTTAGCCAAGGTAGGCTGTTCAACGATTCACATCGGCCCAATTGATCAGGAGCCTTCTGGGCGGAGCTGTTTTGCTGATCACTTCTTCGCAACATTTTATTCACTTTGCCAGATTTTAGGTTTCAACCCTAATACCGTGATTCCCATTGCTTATATGTTTATGGGGGCTCAGATTTAGCATCCCAATTTTTCTGTAGTGTACGACTATGCATCTTTTCTTCCTAAAAAGATACATGAGGGTTTGTTGAAGTTGCATATGGGAGACACTGATACTCCTTTCTTTTTGTACTCCCTATTAATGCATATGTTCCTGTACAAGAATGCCGACTTCTTCTCAGATAAAATGGTGTTGAGGCAAGAAGTGAATGGAGAAAGATTGCCAATACAGGTTTGGAGTGCAGATTTGTCTTGCAATAGGGGAGGTGCTAGCTTTGTGCAGTTTGATAATTGTTTTGCTTCCAGACTTAGAGCTAGATTGGTGGTAAATGTGCCAAGGGTCCCTGAGGATTTGCATGATTTCCTCTGACCCAAAGTGAGGAAACCTGATTTGAAGGTGTGCCACAATTGGGGTGACATCATCTTATACCCCGTAAGCACTATCCTAAAGGTTTATGGTTTCCAGGGAGCTCCTCACATTCTCCCATATAATGTACCATCAAGGATGGGATTTTTCGAGGTCATGTGGCAACTAGGTTGCATTCATGAAGATAATTTGACAGGGAAAGGAAGAGGGACTTTGTTCCCTGATTATACTGTTCTTTCTGATTTTGTCTTTTCCAAGGGATGATGGGTCCACTTTGGAAGATTTTTTGATGATTATCATTTGAAGAGTGGATCTAAGAGGCAACATGACCCCAAGGGATTCTTTTCCCTATTCAGGCAACAAATTAAAGGTGGCAAGTTTGCACATGTTTTCAATTTTCTTGAGGATCTAATAAAAAATGAGTTTGATTTGAGCAGGCAAGAATTGAATACAGAGAAATGGATTGCCTATGAGAAACTATTGGCTATGGTGCATAAAATGGATCCAAAATATGATCCACTAATGGAGTTCACTCCATTTCAGAAAAGAATATATTTCTTAATGAATAACTTCAACGATATCATGACTACCTTGAAAACCAAGAAAGTCAATTTGGAACTGGACTTGGGAATTCAGAGACCGGAGGCGAGGCCTGAAGAAACAAGGCCAACTTATCAGCCACCAGAGGACAGACCTCTATACAAGAGGAAGACAGATGATAGTAGTGATCAGGGGGCAGGACATAAAAGGGGAAAACAAATAATGCAAGCATCATCACAACCGGGTCAAGGGATCAGGAAACCTGGAGGGACAAGGATTGTGGACCTAGATTCACCACCGAGAAATGATCCTGTAGAGTTACTATCAGAGCCAAGCCTAAAAAGGCAAAGGGTTGAGGAAACACAAGAAGCTCTGATGGATGAAATAATTATAACTGATCAAGACATGCATGTTGGCATCCCTTCTCCTCCTAGATCAACACAATTGGTGTTAACTGATATGGATATAAAGGGGCAGTGTGTACAGGATGCTAGGATGGAGGCCTGCAAGGCATTCCTGGATGATGATGCCTTCGTGAAGACTCTTGTATTCTTGCAGTTAATTTGGAGAATGAAATTAGAGGAATATCAGGATAAATGCAAGAGAAGGAGAGAGTCAAGACTTGATAGGTCTAAACAAGAGAATGATGATGAAGTTAAGGCCGAACTAATGGAGGAATTCAAGAGCATTACTCCTGAGGAAGGAAGGAGACTTGTGACTCAGGTTGGTGTCTTACTTTTGCCTGAATGGGACATAGCTGATGCTGTAGCATTCAATGCTATCTTGCAGTCTAAGCATCTTGTGCAAAACAGTGAGGAAGAGGTTAAGGCAACTCTACAAGACCCTGCTTTTAGTGAGGAATATGAAACTCTGGCCATATGGGCATTGGCACCCCAGGGTAGAAAATCAAATGTGGCTGATATTGGCCCAAGTCTAAGGGGAGGGCTCATCATCAAGAGAGCTTCTGAAACCTCAACAACAGAAGCCACAAGCTTGACATTGAATGTGGCCAAATTGGCCCAAAAGACAGTTGAAAGGGAGGAAGCTGAAAAGAAGAGTCTGATGGAGAAATACAATGTAATAATTGGGGAATATAGTAGAATACAACAAAGGAATGTTGAGTTGCAGTCTGAAGTAGATACACTGAAATATGGGCAGGTAGGAGAATCCTCCAGTGCCCCTGGTATCAGAGCACTACCCACTACTCCAGGGTCAGCTCCCCTTAATATCCCAATCATTTCTACTCCTGGGTCCCCCATTCGGACACCTACTCTCAGCCCTGCACCAGAGCCAGTTGAAGAGGAAGTTGAGTATTCTGTGGATCCTACCAAGAAGCAAATGTTGAATAAAATCACAGAATTACAGGCTGCCCTAAAGGCAAGTGAGGATGATGCAATTGCTAAACACAATGAGGTGGTTGACACTATTTTGAGGCATCTAAATGAGAAGGTTGATTGTAGGTTGCCATCTATACATTCTTTGTATTCTTTGTTCTTGGGTAGAATTAAAAACATTAACAGAGATCGGGAAGTAGTTCTGCCTTTAGTTGAGAAGTGGATCCCTCGGGCCACTATTAGATGTTATGTTTAAGGCTTCCAGGTTTGATGTAGACAACAGGCCTTAGTCATTGAAGCCTACTCTAATTTTTGTGAAATCATTGAAGGGATTCCAAGCCCTACCTAATGATTTGAGTAGAAAAATTAGAGAACTGGTAAAGAGTTTTGATGACTGGAATGATACTTTTCTGCCAGGTATAATAGATGCACAGGGAAATATTAAGGCATTGCAGCAGTGGCAAGATAGGGCAGAAGAGGTTATTGATGCACAAATCAAATTGATTTGTGATGGCCCGAACTATGACTTGTTGGTGAGTAGTATGGATAAAATAATTAATACCAGCATATTCTTAGAGTCTTTTGAGAGAGAGGCTAACCAGGTTGCGGTGAAGTACACACCTTACGATACTAGGGTAATCGAGGTGGTGAATTTTAACTGGCCAACGAATGAGGAATACGAGAGATGGGTAGACAAGTACTTAATCGAAGAGGAGTAAAACAGTGTCTATTACCGGCAACTAACAGCTCAGTGGTTATAATATAACTAATTATGGTCTATTAATAATTGACCAATGACATGTGTAATTTGTGGCCCGATGCTTGTTTGCTCCTTCGTTTTCTATAAGAAGGATTTCAAGGCCATAAATAGGGGTTGACAAGTCAGATATTTTGAGGTCGATTCTAGGTACAGTTGCAGAACAGATTGTAAGAACTAGTTATTTCAATATTAATACAATTTAGGTTTGGGGTTATTCGATAATGGGGTTTTAGGTCTATGAAGATTTGATGTTTCGCAACAGTACTAGCATTTGAGTTATGATGTTATATTTCGAGCTCATGTCTCTCCTTTGTATAAACATATCATAATTTTGAATAATATAATCAAGGATTATGGTGTTCATCTCACTGCTCAGTGCTCTGGTGTGTATGTTTTCCATTTTGGCTTTAATTCAAGGAATTAATTAAAATGCTTGGATGGAATCATGGATGGATATGCTTGTAAAGGGATTTAGTAAGAAGTATTGGGTTAGGATATGGATTGACACTATTGTAATGCAATATTGCCAGGGATCTTATATGCTATGTATTTGAAAAAATGAATATGTTGTTAAATTTTAAATGTTTGTGAATTTGATTCCCCAATGGTATATGGCACTGGTTTAAATTGTACGAGTTTGTGAAGTCATGTGTCTGTATGTCTTTACTTAGAGCTTGCTGCCAAATTGCAAATAAAATGACTATCATAAGTTAAGAAATAATGTTGTAATCATACCATGCCCTTGATTGGAATTGGCAATTCCATAGGTACATTAGGAGACAAACTTTGTTTACGTTAGAAAACACCAACAAAACCCACCAAAAAAAGGTAACATCCGAATAGATTTTCACCCAAGGTATTACATACGACATTAGGATTTTCATGAAAACCAAAATAAAAACCCCAACCTTAGGTTCTTTCCCAAACAATATGACACATTGACAGACCAGGACAAGGTCAAGACAAAGAGGAATTCAGAGAGCAAAATTAGAAGTTCCATCAATTTCATCAGTAGTTCAAATGATAAAATAAATAATACAGATAATTGAACATCATCACATTACTGAAGTCTGAATTTGAGCTTTTTAATTGAATTTCACATGGAGTACATATTGGCACTGGCAATGCAAAATCTTGCCAATGCCCAAAGACAAATCTGCACAGAGTTGAGTTGGAACTTGGAAACTCATATTATCAATGGTTGAAAATAAAAAATCAAGTCACTGTATCACCTTTTCTACCAACTTCCACTCTTCAGGAGGTGGAATTTCCATTTGTTCTAACTGATGTTGTTTGACTTGAAGTTTTGTTAACATTTCATGATTGTAATTAGAAGTGGAACCTGTCTTGAGTTCTTCAGTCAATTTTGCATTCAAGGTTATCAGTGTTCTGATTGAATCCAAATTAAAATAGTTCATATCTAGGTTATGAGGAAACTGGTCCAAATTAATCTTCCTTGCACCTTCCATCTTCTTTCTGAAACCATCCTTTCCAATGAAACCTCTTTATCATCTATTTCACTTCATTCTAGTTCTATCACATTCTGGTACTTTCTCGCATTCTGGTAGTTCCCAGCAATCGGAGTAGAAGTTGTCACATAGCTATTTTTTGAGTCATTCTTGCTCTTTAGTCCGTATGAGACACCAACGCACCTATGGGATGCCAGGGCGTCGTGCTATCATCCGCATTCTGCACTTACGTCCTTTGGTCGAGAGCTTGTCAGTTTTCCCAGAGAATCTCTATGACCTGCTCTTTTAGATTCTAGAACTCTCTCCACTGTCCTTTGAGATATTTTAGGGTAGTTCACCCCGTGAGGCTCTCTAAATGAAGAGAACTCGTGAGTAGCGAATCCCCCTTCTCTACAGCCTCTATTTTTTGTCATTTAGCTAAGTTGATCTATAGTTGTTTAAGATGATTATATGCTTTCATATTTGTCACTTTTTATCTGAGATAGACATTTTGCTGTCAAATTTTATTCCTAATCTATAGGCTGTGTGATCTCCAAGTTGTTGCATAAATAGAGGAGTAAGTTCATTTGTTTGGATGCATTCTTCTATGCATTATTCCTTGAGAAATTCTACATTTCTATCTACAATATTCTATCAAGAACAGTCAGTGAGAGCCTTGAGTTTTTAGAAAGAGTTTATTATTATCATTGAGAGGATTATTTTCCAACTTGAGAGATAGTGGTTCTTGAGTCTTTGCTGAAGGATCAATACCAAGCTAGTTGTTGATTTGGAAGTGTTGTAACTACAACCAGTTAATTAGAAAGCTTATAATAAGCATGAGGATATTCTTCCCTTGATTGTATTAGTGTTCAATGTTTTTCTTCTTGTTTGTTTGAAGTCTATTATGGTTACATGCATTTAGAGAAAAGTATTGTTTACTTTGAAAGAAAGTAGAACCTGCATATACTATTTTTGAAATGCTTGTAGTTACTCCATAATAGGAGGATTATGTTTATCATAAGTATTACATACTAGATATGAATAAACATGGGAAGCATAAGGCTTATTCATAACTTTAACCCCTTTTAATCAAAGGGGTGATACTCTCGAATGGAGTCATCTATTTTCATGACAACTCTTCGATTGAAGCCATGCATTGTGTTTGTATTTACTCCATGATAGGAGAGATATTCATCATAGGTATTGTTATTATACTAGATATGCCTAAACAATGGTAAGAGAGAATGTTTGTCATGGGTATTGTTATTATACTAGATATGATCAAACATAGACAAGCTTAAGGAATAGTCATGGCTAGATATTTAATCATGCTAGATGGCTAGTAGGTTTCTCTTGGGATTGTTATGCAGTGAAGTGAGGGAACTAGTAGGTTGCTCCTGGGATTGTTATCCAATGAAGGGAGGGAACTAGTACTTTTTATTTATGAGTTGTGTTTCCTTAGGTTATTTAAGAGATAGGTTATCCTGGGGAGTAGCTTGCCCATGGAGAGGGATTTTCTAAGCATAGATATAATGGCCTTAAGTCAAAATGAGATTTCTATAGTGTAAGTAAATGGTAGACCATCACTCGAAGTACTGAGTGAGAATAATTTGGCCAAAGTAATCTAATTGCCCTAGGTTCCACTGTCAGATCACCAGGTCCATTTAAACACACGAGGGTTACCTAGCATAGGCTATAAATCCTAGTCATGTAGGGCACAACACTAAGCTCAAAGTGGTATGTCATATGGGGTTACCCAACCAATACCTTCATCGAAGGGTAGGGCCATCTATCATTGATAGATGTACGGGGGGCGACATATGAGTCCGTGGTTCGAGGAAAAGCGCTTGAGAGATGCTTCTCCTCCTCAATAGGCGATAGAGGACCAAGGTTTTGAAAGGCAGTTTCCTGGACCATCTATATCTTATGCTAAGAAGCTTAGAGGAGTTTTGTTTGTAATTGTGTACATTCTTGGAATATTGTAATTTGTGAAATTATTATATTGGAATGGAATCTTTATTGAATATTGTGTGACATTTGTTTTCAATACGATATTATGTTTTGGGAAGATTTGTATAATAACTTTGGATCGCAATGATAAAATAGAATTTGTGTTATTTTAATTATGCACGTAATTTACATTATTGGAGAAATTTTTTTTATTGCTATGTCATGGCATCAAGATTTATTCATTGAGGTGAAAATATTGGAAATTTTATTGTGAAGAGCACCAGGGTTGTTACATGTGGTATCAGAGCTACTAGGTTTCGCATTGAAACCTATGATCTCATTACGTAAGTGTTACATAAACCCTATCAGAGATAATGGTTGAAATGTTCTCATCCCAAGATGGAAAGAGAAAAGAACATGGAGAAATTAAAAGGAAGATGAGATTCCTAGAAACTTGTTTAAGTTTGGGACTAGTTAAGAGTCGTCCCTGGAGTGGAAACTCCTAAACCAAAAACTTATTGTTAAATCCACATGGATTTCGGAAGATGATGCAATCGGGTTATGTAGGAAGGTTAGGAAGAGTAACCAATATATACCTTCATCCTGAAAATTAGATATAAAAATATCAGGGATAGAGAAGATGTAGAGAATCTCCCTTATTGATAGAAACCTATAGCTTCAAAGAGTCAAGGATTCTTGGATTTAGGAAGAATACTACGAATCTATAAGTATGCATCAATTGGCATAATAAGGATCGAAGTAGAAAGTCAACAAAGGAGGTATCCAAGAGGATGGAGAACTCTTGACTTGAATCTAATTTCTATGCAAGGCTAGGAACTTGTAAGAAAAGATATAATACCTTAAGAATAAGGGAAAAGACTAGAATGGTCAGAAAATAAGTAATCAATGAAGTGGAAATGGATCCACTAACCTAAATTGATGAGACCAATTTGGAGTTTTGATTAAAATTAGGAAAGGGGAACCAAACAACCTTGGTATGTCTAAGGGTTATGCGAGAATAAGTAACCAAGAGTTGGGACAAAGTCACTCGGAAGGGTGATTGTAAGAGAATCCTGAAAAGGTAAATCATATTGATCTAACAAAGGTTTGGATAGTACATAGATAGGTTGGAGTATAAGTAGAACTCACCAATGTGTCAATAAAAACCAACATACGTTAAAGGTTCCAAAAGGAAATGGAATATAGTATGACGCTATGTCTCAAATCAATAGGAGTTGTAAGGAAACAACTCTAAGTAGAAAAGTACATCAACAAAAGAGGCTTTGTGAGTATGGATATTCCTCTACCAAAAAGGATATTGGAAAGAGAATTGGAATATTAGAGCGCCTCTTAATTTGTAAGGTTTCTGATTATTAATTAGATCTCCTATTGGATGATCCAAAATGTTGAATCTATGAAATAGAAATCAACAATGAATCTAACTTTGGGGAAAAAGTATATTCAAGGTATGTCATTGAGGCAAGAAAAAGGCAATAGAAATCCAACTACAAGGAATGACAAATCATTTAAAGAAAGCAAATATTTTCTAGGAGTTCAACTTTGAGTCGAATGGATCAAGACTCAGATTAAGTACCCCACCCAACAAACAATGTGGATATTTTTTTGATTTGGAAGAACTTTTGACTTCTTTGTAAAGTTATGATGTCCATTAAGTCATCTATTTTGTGACCAAAAGGGTAATGTATTGAAATTTTGGAGAAAAATAGTGGAAAGGTCAAGAGTTGTGACTTATTATTACACCATACCTTGCATATATATTGATTGTTATAAATCAATTGCTATTATCATTGTTATCTAAAGGAAAGGATAGGTAGATAACTTGGTCATGCAAAGAAAGATCATTGCCTATAGGATAGACAAAGGAAGATCTAGATTATCTATGATTTGTAAGAAAATGTCTTACTACTCCTATTGCCTTACAGGGAATAACTTGTTGATCTTTTTTTAGATAGTTAAACTATGTGTATAGTGTGAGATATGTCAACGTCATGAAGCAACTTGGCACTATTATCTAACTATGATAGAAAAACTTGTGGATGATAAGTTTTAGCTATAAATCCATAGAGAAGGTATGTAAGATACGATGTGATGTTATGTGAACCACATCAAAATATCTTTATTGGAATGATTATTTGATCATACCTTATACTCGAATGAAACCCTAGGTTTAGAATTACCTATTTGGGATGAGAAGTTAATTCGAATAAAGAGAGAAACCTTAGTTTAGGTTTTACCCATTAGATTGGAATATGTACTGGACTACTCATTAACACCTATAGGTTGGGAATAACTTACTTTGGCTAAGTTGTACATTTGGTCTTGATTGGAACATATAGGGTTATAGCAACCTATATAATCAGACTAGTCGTTGGTTGATGACTTAATCTAAAGATACGAGTATACGAATATTGAGACTCACCTATGTGACTAAGTGAATCAATTGGGCTAACGAGAAAATTTTGTGCTTGATAATTAGATATGTAATTAAATTTGATATCTTCTAGGAACCAACATGATTGAATGAGGATTAATACTTGAAATTAGTACCAATTATTATCGAGAAAATTAGATTGAGTTGAAAGATGGATTACATATTTGAAAACAATTTGAGGATAGAAGAAATCCAAGGTATGGATGTCCTAAGATAAATGGGATTTATATTTGCAAAACTCCTAACCATTATTACTTGGGAATTAAATTTGGTATGAGACCACAAAATAGGTTTTCACTTAGTCAAATAATAGACTATTATGGGATGTAAAAGATCCTATGTACCCAAAATTTTGGAAAAAAATAAGGGATGGAATGAGAAAGTTGATGTCAGAGCTAGGACATTGGGGGACAAAGTTATTTGTCGAGTGAGGAACCACCGAAACCTAGAAAAGATGGAGTAAGATGTTACTGAGTATATAGCAAGATATTGTCTAGTATGTCAGAAAATGAAGACAGGATATCGTCATTGGCAGGAGATGTATACTCTCTTGAGATTTTGGAAGGAGAGTGGTAGAACACATGACAATTTAACCTATCTATGTTAGCAAAACTGACATAATGTTGTGGTGGAAAAACTCACCAAGGTAACCAACATGGTTGGAATATTGATATATAGGACTTCAGTCCTAAATAATATATTGTGTAAAGGTAGTTACTTAGTAATCCTGAGAAGGTTGTCTTAGTTGAGAACGAGCAAATAATGATAGGGTTGTGTGAACCATGATCATACTACGATACATTTAATTAAATGAATACATAATATATTATTATAGTCAAATAGGAAAAAGAGGAAAACCAAATCTTGAATGATTAGTTGAGTACTTGTAAACTTGTAAAGTCGAGGTTTAATCCATTATATGGAAAGGAAGGGTGGAAACTCTAATAGGGTGAAATAGGCTAAGAAATAGGGTTAACCTTATACTTGTTAGTTTGTCAAACGGAGTAATAGATTGAATACATCAATGAAATTTTGTTAATAAAAAGCTTAAGCAAGAAGTAGTATCAGAATTGACAAATGTCCAAGAGCAATGTTGTGCTCAAGACAAAAAAGTGGTCAAGAGCATTAATTTTGGCTAAAGTAAATACAAAAGTAAGAGATGGTCGAACTCAGCTTCTGAGTTATCTAAAAGTGTAAATACCAAAGGGAAGGATGGGACACATGGTGTAGTGTACAATGCACCATTATACCTTTCTATTTGGATTATACTAAGGATAAATTTGTGAGCCAATGAGAACGTGCTTTCTAGTCACTATAGTACAAGCGTCATGTGTTATTCCGGTTTTACTGTACAAGACCTATACATATAAGGAATGATGATTACCATGCATAATCTCTTTGAGAGAGTAAGTATGTGTGAGGCATACAATTTTTACCTATGCGATAGAAAGGACACTCAATGCAAGGTCCAGGAAGGAAAAGGTTGCAAGGAACGATGCTACATAGGATGAATGTTTTATAAATCTTATGTATTTCAAAAATGGTAAGTAAGACTTTATTTGACTTTATATGTATGCTAAAGTGCCTTAGATCATAGGGGACGATGATTCACAAGGGGGGAAGTATGTTACACCCCAACTATGTAATTACTATTTACTATTACTATATAGGGTAAATGTGAATGTAATTTGTATTTTGATTGTGAATAAAATGTGCTTGCACTTTGTTATAAATGCATTATGAATGAACGTTATTTCATTTAATGAAGAAATGTATATGTGTGAAATGGATGGTTATTGAATTAATATTCTAACTATGGTGATGTATTATGTGTAATGCATATTTTGTTGAATAGCTGACTACCTTGGGCATACTTTGAGAATGTAGATGTAGGTATATGTTCATTCCCCCAGGCAGAGGGGAAGTATCACTTAGGAGAATGTCTTGGTCAGGTAACCAGTAACATAACCTATATGAGCTTATTCACACACTCACAGTAGATTGATTGAGTCGGGTTATCATGTGGGAAGTAGGTAAGTCATCCTTAGCGTAATGTGTTTGCATTAGTAAGGGTCTTGATTACTACTAAATGCATGCTTGGGTGATGTTTATATGTTTGAGCTTGTGGGTCCTTCCTTATCCTACAATGCTTGTTTGTGTGGTTGATCATGTATTAGGATATATGCATAAATACATATATGCATATGTCAGCATATGCATACAATGGATATAATGGGATTTCCATACGAGTACAATGACATATGTATAGATATGCATATATGTTTATAAATGAGTGATATGATGCCATAGTCACATAGGACATGATCATACAAATATTGAATGGATAATTGACTATCGTGTTGATAGATAATAAATATATTTTAATATATATAAACACACACGTAAGCGTAAGTGCTTAATAGAGGGGTGTGTATACATATATATACAAACAAATAATATATATTATTACTATGTGATTGTTATCTTGTTGTATTCTTTTATATATCAAATGAATCATTTAACTATCATTTTGTCATTGAATACATATGATTTTACATATATATACATATACATACATAACCATTAATGCTTATTCAAGAAATGTATATATATGTATATGAATGTATACATGCATATTGTTCAATGAGAATGATAATTTGGATGTACGTATTCTGAATATCAAATGATGCTTCGACAAAGTAATTACATATATATTATATATGTTTGTGAATATATATATGTACATAATATAATATAATATAAAGATATATATTATATTATATATATTATAGATATTCAATGCAAGAATAAATTATTATTTTATTTCTAAATATTGTTGTATATATCTATTTTCATAGCACAATTTATATACATATGCCTTGAAATGCATATTACATATAAGTAGTGAAGCACTGCAATAGGTGCAATGTGTGAAGAGATTATAATGTTGTCAGCAAACCAAGAGCTAAACACATATTTCACCCTTAGTGAAAGACGTATTATGTATATGAAAGCATAAATAGTCTGTGATAATCATAGCGCACCAAACAAGGATCTAGGTGTAGCTTGTAGGGGTCTTTGATATTTGTTTTCAGATCGACTATCT
Source organism: Sequoiadendron giganteum (assembly GCA_007115665.2). NCBI lineage: Eukaryota > Viridiplantae > Streptophyta > Pinopsida > Cupressales > Cupressaceae > Sequoiadendron > Sequoiadendron giganteum. The sequence continues at coordinate 346,821,908 of CM021109.1, read as the reverse complement.
AAAGCAATGATTATCAATTGATTATAATGCTAAATACATATGGCTTTGGCATGAGGATATTATTCCCTTGATTGTATTAGTGTTGAATGATTTGCTTCTTGTTTGCTTGAAGTCTATTATGGTTACATGCATTTAGAGAAAAATATTGTTTACTTTGAAAGAAAGTAGAACCTACATATACTATTTGTGAAATGCTTGTAGTTACTCCATAATAGGAGGATTATGTTTATCACAAGTATTACATACTAGATATGAATAAACATGGGAAGCATAAGGCTTATTCATAACTTTAACCCATTTTAATCATAGAGGTGATACTCTCGAATGGATTCATCTATTGTCATGACAACTCTTCGATTGAGGCCATGCATTGTGTTTGTATTTAATCCATGATAGGAGAGATTTTTGTCATAGTTATCATTATTATACTAGATATGACTAAACAAGGGTAAGAGAGAAAGTTTGTCATGGGTATTGTTATTATACTAGATATGATCAAACATAGACAAGCTTAAGGAACACCCATAGCTAGATATTTAATTATGCTAGATGGCTAGTAGCTTGCTCCTAGGATTGTTATCCAACGAAGGGAGGGAACTAGTAGGTTGCTCTTGGGATTGTTATCTAGTGAAGGGATGAAACTAGTACTTTTATTTATGAGTTGTGTTTCCTTAGGTTGTTTAAGAGAGGTTATCCTGGAATGTAGCTTGCCCATGAAGAGGGATTTCTTAAGCATACATAAATGGCAATTCCAATGATAGAAAGATAAATGATAGGAAGGAATGATGAACCAATAAAGTATTGCAACTCATCACCCTTCAATGGCTTCCTTGAAGGACTAAAGTCATGTACATCTCCTCAAGGTTTGAATATTGCTTTCTTGAATTGCTTGAATTACTTGGAGATCAACAAAAGGTTATCCCTCACAAATAATGATAACATAAACATGTATAAACTCACATATGATTTGACATGATGCTTGGATCTTGAATTGTTGTAATAAATCACTAAAATTATACTCTTGACTTTCTTGATAATTCTCTTGACAATAGTTATTGATTTTAATGTTCACTTCCTTTTAGATATTTTCACTTGTGGCTAGATAGATTTGAAATGATGCAATAACTAGGTATTTATAGGAATTTATTCAATTTCCCACAAATTAAATCTTGATAGCCGACTTTAGACACTTCAATTGCAAATAATGAAGTGCCAACACTAACATATTTGAATTTGGAGCCAAAATAGGGGGACACTTTCACCAAAAGGGGACCCATTTTCCATAGGGTGTATGTGTCCCAACCCTATTTTATAGAAATTAAGTTTTCAACGGCAAAGTATCAGAAGAATGCATTTTATTTTTGCATACAATTCATTGGTAATTGTTAAAAATGGGTTATGGAATGCATACTTTAGGAAATTAGGTGTTCAATTAGGTCCAGTAAATTAAGGGGGAGCAAAACATAGTGTGAAATTGTCAAGGGTGATAATTTACGATGCTACATTTAGCCTCCACTTTAGTGAGAGCATGAGCTTACATTTAGACTCACACTAAAGTAGAAAGTATATGTCAAGAGGGGTCCAATTTTCTAAATGTTGAAGGGATAGGATAGCTAAGGATCAAGGGGGGCATGCAAGCCCCCAAGATCCAAGATCCCATGACAAGACAACATAAGCACAAAGGAACACACACATGTATGAAATACAACAAGAAAACACACACAATTTGAACACAAAATACAAAAGGAGGGTATGGACTAGCAAGCTGAATTATGATAGGATCCACACCAAAGGCATTCATGACTCACAAACTAGAAAAGTCTGATATTTTCTAGGTGAATCACAAACCAAAGGCAACATAGGCTAGTGAAGTATGATATTCACTAGGTGAGCTCCCAAGAAAAATTAGAAAAATTAGAAACATAAAAGGTCTAGTGAAGTATGATATTCACTAGGTGAGCTCCCAAGAAAAATTAGAAAAATCAGAAACATAAAAGGTCTAGTGAAGTCTGATATTCACTAGGTGTGTACCCATTGATAACCATACCAAGTTATGCTCCCTTATAATTTTGATAAGGTTCTACAAAATGATCAAGATGCTATGCCAACACATCACTAAGTTCAATGCATGTGAACAAAGTAAAGCAAAAATTTCCAATGTTAATGCACCACTAAGTCCAATGCGTGTGAACAAAGTGAAGCAAAAATATCAATGTCAACACAACACTAAGTCCAATGCATGAGAAAAAAGTGAAGCAAAATTTCCAATGTATGCACTCACCTTACAAAAATTGCTAAACACCATGTTGTCAGCAATTGCTTTAAGGTAGAAAAATGATAAATGTCATGCGTTAAAGACATGGGAGCTTATTTGGAAAGCCCTATCCAATGATACGTTTCTGAATAAAGTTGCCTCATGATAGGCGGTCACCCCCAATGTAATTCTATAGATAACACAAAATATGAACATGGAAGGGGTACATATATCCAGGGTCAGTATACATCTTTTATATAGTGATATAATAGAGCTTTGAACTAGCACCATTCCCCAAATACTTGTGGAACAATGAACACAATGGAGGAATGACACATAGAGAGAAAATAAACAAAAATTTGGGTCAACATGGAAGAGACCTAAATGTCTTGATGCCTTGCATCATCCCCAAAAGGAAACCATAAGACAACAATGTTCATGATAGAAAAATAGAGATACAAATAGAATAATGTCATGATAGATTTGTTTCGTTTGTTTTCTTGTGTCAAAAAAGAAACAAAGGGTCATCCAAAGAAAAATCACAAACACAAAGATACACCAAGAAGCATAACATGAGAGATCATGACACGTGCAAGCAAACACAAAGAACACACACAAAGCAATCACAATAGAGGTATTGCACGTGCGATACAACCTAAATCAGGTAGTCTACATTCCTAATATTGCTCATCATATATGAAAGGCAGAAAACTAACCAAAGGGACTACATCAAGTACCATGCTAGGAGCATTACTAGGTTCAACACGTGGTGGGTCACTCTCATCAAGAGGATCATCATGGATGCCCCCATCTAAATTCATGAACTTTGAAAATAACGAATTTAGTTCATTATACACTTGTTCATCAATTTTAGTAATTTCATCTTCATTATCCAAGTTAATCACAATGGGGGGTTTAATGACAATATCAATTGTATCTTCATGTTATTGTTTTTTTTTTGGTTGAGACATGTAAGGTTCATTTTCATGTTTTGGTTTAGGTGGTTTCTCATCATTATTTGCTTGAATTGTTGTTTGGTTATGAGGTGTTGTTTTATTCTTTTCTTCCAATTGACAAGTAATGGCACAATGTCTACGCCTATGCTCTTTAGAATTTCTATTTCTTCTTGCATGGTTTTCAATTTGTGAAGGTGTAAGAGTGGGTTTTTCAACTGTCAATCTATTTTCTTCCCTTAGGGGAGGAACTAAAGGGGCTAGCGGGGGTTGGGAAACCACTTCCTGTTTAGGCCTATACACTTATTTTTCTTTCAGACGCATGAAGGGGATTATTTGATTGGATCTTGGTCTTTTGTATGAGATAGGTGGAGGAACTATGACATATTTACCTCAGTTACTTGGAAAGGCCTTTCCTTCAGTTGTGAGTTAATCCATGATTGGTGAGGTAGGAGGAAAAAACATAGACCTACCATTCTTAGGTGGGATATTGATTAGGGATAGCTCTGCTATGTGCTTTGCCTTAAACTTTTGGTATGAATTTAAAAATATGTCCTCACGAGGCTTGAATGGTTCCATAGGTTGAGGCCAAAATAAATTCAATAAAAAATTTCTACGAGAAGACAAATTATTAAACCCACTATGATGCACTATAAAGAATTGATTTTCAAATGGGAAATTTATACACTTGTGAATAACTAACAGGATGATGTTCATGGAGCATAGCCATGGATAGAATAGCTTCACATTGAATTGGTATGATGTAAGGATGATGGAGAATGATACATCAAATAATTTTGGTCCAAATTTAAGTGGAAAAGTGATTGAATCTATCATAGCGCGAGCAAAACCATCACAACTTTTTAACCATGCTTGCAATTGTTCATAATAATCTTGATAAAGTTCATGCACAAACAAGAATTATTCGGTGATTAAATTATCTACACACATGAGATCAATGAGTATACCTTGTGTAGGTCTGTCATTGATACTAATGGTGATATAGAGAGGACCATCTGGCGCATGTATAGATGCATCAATACGTGTGAAAGTAATGCCAGGTAACAAAGTGGTTTGGACCTTGCAAGGTTGAACATCGATGACAGTGACCATATATTTTAGTTCATCCTCATCATCTCTCTTATCTTCATCCTTATCATCATCATTCTTGTTGACATTCATATCATCACAAGCTTGCAAAAAGTTGGATGTATGATTTGGCATTGGATTTGTAAATATTTGAAAATTTTGATTTGGTCGAGCAAAAAACTTATTCCTTTATCATTAACACTGCCCAACTGGATGTGATTAAAATTGATGAGGTCTTGCACTTGATGTTTTAGATATATACATCATTTTGTATCATATCCATATGTACAATGATATTGATAAAAGGCTTTTGGATTAAATTTTGGAGATAAAGGCTTTGATGCATCTATATGTCTTATTGTAGGTAATTGGATTAGGTTCTTTCTCAAAAGTTGTAACATGATTGAATGGAGGGAATTAGGAAACTTTGTGAATTATCTATCTCTCGATCTAAATTAATATGGATTTGAACTTATGGCTATAAATTATGACTCAATGTGGTTGGTTTTTTGAGGTGTATTTATCTTGATGAAGTTCTTGTTTTGTTTCTTGAATGGCTAATAGTTTTTTGAGGTACAAATTCATATTTTTTAGTAGGATTCGATGAAGATGCATCTTCATATTGAATAATCACACTTTGATAGTCACAAAGATTCATAAAAAAGTGCGTAAAGGATGGATATCTCATCGATAAGATCTTATATCTAATATTGGGTTGAAAATTCTCAATGAATACTCTTTGAACATCAACATCAAGAAGAGTAAGATTGATATGTGAGTATAGTAACTGATATCATCCTATGAATTCTATCACTTTTTTATGTTTTCCTTGCTTGCACCTCACTAAATCAGTTAACGTGGTTTGTGGGCCTATATTTTCTTGGAAATGTTGTAGGAATGCATTAACGAGTTCATTGAATGAATGAATTGAGTTATTTGACAATGAGCAAAACCATTCCAAGGTCGTGTCTTTCAATGACCTAGGAAAAAGTTTAGCTAGGAGCTTATCTTCAAAGATTAAGCCACTACACAATGTTGTATAAGCTAATACGTGACTATTAGGATCTCCTTTACCGTTGTACTTCTCAAACCTAGGAATTTTAGTGTTTAGTGGCATGCTTGTTTTCAAAATTGAGTGACAAAGGAATCCTTTTGACATATTGTGATGGTTTTCTGTTTTGATTTTAATTCAATGTTAATAATTTTGTTGAAGAGAGGTTACATTTTGCAACATTTCATTAATGACCAAATAATTGCTTGACATGTTTTGGGAATCTGGTGAATATGGTGGGATTGTGTATGTGCTTGGTGGACTAATATGTTGAAAATTTAATGAGAGGGGATGAAATTTGAGGTATAATATATGAGGAAACAAAAATATAAGTATTTCTAATAGAAAGACCTAAGATTGGAGTTATACCAATGCTTTGTTGTATTGTTGAAGTGATGGTTGGGTTTGTGTATGTGGGAATAGAGGCTATAGTTGTGGGGAGGGAGATTTGACTTCCTCCTTGAATTTGAGTGTATCTTAAAGCCTGGGCATAACTAGCCATCGTAGGTATGTTGGCATCAACTATATATGCTAGAATATGCAAAAACTCTAATCCTTGGGCATCACCAATCAATTTACTAAGGTTATCCACTATAGGAACCGTTAGGCCAGCTAGAGATTCAATAATCAGATAGTCTTGAATTCATTCTAGATCTTTTTCCAATTGTTTCAGTTTGTCTTTGGGAACATAGGAAACAATAGTCTCAACACCTATAAAATTGGTTGATTGTAAAGTTGTCATTGGTATGGTAGAATTAGGGATAGAGTCCAAAATGGGCATGGCATTGGAAATACCTTGTGTGAAAGAGTTGGAAGACTTAGGATCCACAATGAATGTAACAATAGCGCGGGATGCCATAAGTCTATAACTACATCTCATTGAAGTATTGGAAATAAGACACCAGGATGTGAAGCTCATGCGAGTTTCAAAACACTAAGTGAGCCCACTATGAACACTAAATTGCTAAATAGACACAGTAAAACACTCAGAAGAAAATATCAAACAACAGAAGCTAATAAAGAACACAAATATAGATCTGAGAAAAATCTAAGCCAAAAATATCAAGATAAAGCTACCCAAGGTGTCTGTGTCCTAGATAGGGTTTTAAAAAATTGAAAGTTTGATTTTTTATGATACTATTTAAGGCTTCTAGGTATGTGTGCAAATAGGTTTGACAGAGAATATTTTTTTACAATTTTCTCAATTTATGACAAAGTAATTCAAATGAAAGTTTATAACATGTTGAAAATGTTTGAATAATAAAGACAATTTTGAATGCAATTTTCAAATCTAAGATGCTACAATTGACTGATTCTAATATGCTAAAATCTAAAAATGATGATTTTGATGCAATTTTGAAACAAAATAATATAAATTTTCACTTTTTTAAATTATATGAAAGATACCTAAATGGATGCAATCAACAATTTCATATTTCAATGACCTAGTGTAGATTTATAAATGCAATTGGAATGTAGATCTAAGCTAGAATGACTGAAATTAACCCTACTACAACCTATGATGCAATATTGTATGTTTGTTTTTGAATTTTTATGTCTTTTATGATGCAAAAGTGAATGCCTACTTGAACAATGCAATGTAAAGCCTAGATCTAGGATCAATTGCTTCAAATTTTAGAAGGTATATAATGTTAACATGCTAGGTTTACCAAAATGATATGTTGGAAAAAGGAGGAACAATCCTTTGGAGATTTGCACTCTTTATGGTTTAGCACCTTTTTCCAATTATCATTATTAACAATGGGGATATGGAAATTGTATGATTTTGGGGGTTTGATGGTCTTGGACAAGGTATATGATTGACTTATAGCTCGAAAGATGAGTCAACCAACCCTTGACCAAATCTAGGATGAATTTAGGGATAAAATGTAATGATCTAACTAGGCTAATGATGCAAACTCCAATTTTGATGTAAATAAAGAAAACAAAAAATGTCATAGACAAATTTGGACAACATAAATGAATAGACTAGGACACTGTGAACTTGATAAATAAATTTGAGCATGTTTTTGGAGGAATAATTCTCCATAGGGTGTAAGTGTCCTTGTAGATGGATTTCAGATTTTTGTTTTGCAATCCTCTAATGCAAGATCAAAGATTTTTGTTTTTGTCTACAAATTTGTCAGATCACTATCAGATGTTTTTTTGTGAGTTATCAAGGTGTATGATTTTGATTGCAACAATGGATGATTGATCTTCAAGATTCTTTCAATCCTCTTCAAACCTAAAACCTACACATTCAAAAAGAGAGGAAGGGTTGTGCCATTTAGGGGCTTGTTGTTGATGGTGAAAATAACACAAACAACGTTAAAACAAAATATTTCTATTGTATTTCTCTTGAAAAAGAAAGACAACATATAGATTTCATGGATATGTGATGGATTTTGATGGTATTGTCAGATATCAGGGAAGGATGTATATCCCTGAGGGTGGAGATTTGAGGAAGTTGATTCTTGAGGAAGTTCATGATGCACCTTATTCAAGGCATCTAGGAGTTACAAAGATGGTAGTAGAGTTGAAGGCTTTGTATTTTTGGCCTAGGCTCAAGAAAGATGTCATGGAGTACGTGGCTAGATGTCTGGAATGCCAGTGAGTCAAGGCTAAGCATGTGCATCTAGCAGGACTTTTGTATCCCCACGATATACCTGAGTATAGTTGGCAAGTAATCAATATGGATTTCATCCAAAGATTACATTTGAGCAGAAATAGGCATGATACCATCTTAGTAGTTGTTGATAAGCTGATGAAGGTTTCACATTTCATACTTGGAAATTTGAAGGATGGATCATTGACTCTTGCAAGGAAATTTGTGCAAGAGATATTCAGCTTCATGGTGTACCAGAGACCATTATTTCTGATAGAGATACCAGGATGACATCTAGGTTCTAGACTACACTGAATGCAACTTTGGGAACTAAATTGAATTTTAGTTATGCATATCACCCACAAACTGATGGCCAAAATGAAAGGGTCAATCAGGTTGTGGAGGACTTACTGAGGATGTATTGCATGGATCAGTAGTACAAGTGGGAGGAATATTTTCCATTGGTTGAGTTTGCCTACAACAACTCATTTCATGAATCATTAGGTATGGCTCATTTTGAGGCACTTTATGGACGGAAATGTTGTACACCCATCAATTGGGACAGGATTGAAGATAGGATCATCATTGGTCCAGATATGCTCAAGGAAATGGATGAGCAAATGAAGTTGATCAAGGGTAGGTTGAAGGAAGCAGCCGATAGACATAAAAGCTATGCTGATACGAACAAGACTTTCAAACAGTTTGCTGCATGAGATAAAGTCTTCTTGAGCGTTAAGCCTCATAAGAGCTCTATCTCATTTTGGAAATCATCAAAGTTGGCACTGAGATTCGTGGGACCATTTGATGTACTGGAAGTTATTAATCCAGTTGCATATAGACTAGTGTTACCACTTGCTCTAGCTCGACTCCATAATGTTTTCCATGTTTCTTTGTTGAAACCTTATCATCGTGATGCATCTCATATTCTTGATTGGCATGCATTACAGGTACAGGATCCAGGGGTGGTGCTAGTGGAGCCCATCTGAATCCTAGATAGGCATAGCATTAAGTTGCGTAACAAAGATAGTACTCAGTACAAGGTCTAGTGGGACCAGTATACTGAGGATAGTGCTACTTGGGAGGATTCTGACATGATAGACCATCATTTTCCTCATTTTCTTTCATAGATTAGCATTTGTTTTGTGCGGAGATACTTGATACTCTTGTTTTTTATTCACATTATGTGAACTTTGATAGCATGCATGCTACTGTTATTGTTTATGCTTATGTTTGAGAACTATGTTGTTAGTTACTATTTCATGATGACTGAGATACTATGCTTTACCTATTGAGATACTATGTTTACTGATTGAGATAGTATGTTTTATTGATGGTGATGTTATGATTATTGAATGACTAATAAGACATCGAGACGATGTCTCTTCCAAGAGGGGAAGAATGTCACGTATAGATTTTATTTGATTAATTAAATGCAGTTATTAATCATGATGTCGCTATTAAAATTGAAATTAAATGATTATTTTTAATCAAAGTTAAATTCAAATTGAAATTGAAATTCAATTACCATTATTTGACATGCATTTATATTTAATTTCGGGGTTTATCATTGCTAAAGTAAAATCGAGTGCAAGTGAACGCAGGAACAGGTGAACGTGATTGAAGGCGAGAAGAACAAACAGGTAGAGTTGTTTAGCCGATTGACATTTATGAGTAGATGGAATCTCACACACTCACTTAGATAATATTTTTAATGCATTTTGTGTTATCGTGTTTGTAAGTTTTAAATCAAGTTTTAATTTGATTTCTCAAACTTTTGAGAAAATAGATCTTATTTAAATAATTGAATTATGTAAGTCTATATTTTATCATTGTTTGAAATATTGTTGCATTTTTAAATGTAATAAAAATACAGTTTATTTCGAAATTTAATAAAATATTAAAACAATTGTGTTTTAAAGTTATTTGTTTTTAATTTGAAAATTATAAAATAGGAAAATATTTAAATGAAGAAATTGAACAAATATTTCAAATAGAGTTATTGAAAATAAAAATTGAAAAGAAAGAGAAAAAAAAAGGTCACATACACATTGAATTTTGCATTCAAAATTAACACTTCAGTTAAACAAGTTGATGAAATATCTTCAATTAATTTGAAGAGCAATCAGATTTTTTTAAAACTGGGAGTTAGAAATTGATCTGGCGATCAATCTTATTTAGTGGATCTCATTTTCTTGTGGATATCAATATGCATGGGAGAGAAAGATTAGGGGAGGAATTCAAAATTGGGAAAAGAAGACTAGAAAATCCATTTTTAATCTGGAATAGAGCAATCACACAGGGGATTATTGATTTCATCAGAGGAAACAAGGAATTTTGGAAGGCAGAGTTAGTCTGGAAATTCTATCTCCCCTATACCCATGCCATACGCAGCAAGGAAAATCTGAGGAGGGTGGGGCAAAGGAAGTGTCTTGTCTTCCTTTTGCATTCACCATACGCACTTGGGAAGTCAAGGCAGGAGGAAGAGTACGCACAACCTTCTATTTCCCTTCACCACGCACTGGCAAATACAGTGAAGATCGGCCATCAAGAAGCACGTACCAGCTAAGAGGAAGGAGTGGCAGGAAGAGGGAGGACTTAAGAGACGGTGTGGCCAGGGAAAGGCACGCACAACCTTCCATTCCCCCACACCCACACAAAGGCTAGAAATGATAGGCTCGACCTGTTTGGGAGTCTTGCGTAGGTTTGCAAAAGAGGTGCGGCCATTCATCACACTCATCTACTCTCCCACACGGCCTCCAAAGCTATCTACCTTCACTATATACAAACAACAAGAGAAGAAGGTGTGCACAAGGTAGGGAGGCATGCACATGGGCTGGAAATAGAGGGAGGTATACGGTGCATCCATGGCAGTAAGAACCTACAACACAGGAGTTTAAGAAAGACAAGAAAATTCACAAATCATTTCCAGATAATTTCGAGGTAGGATATTGAAAATTCTTTACAACAAAGACAGGAATAGAGTAAAATTGAATGAAATAGTTACCTTATACTATTGATTTTCAAAGCTATGTTAAAATATATCTGTTATTACAAATTATGTTTGAATTTTAAATACCAAACTGTGAATCACTGTGAAAACAAAACTTCTTCAAAAAAGATCAAAACATAAAAGTATTAGGAAGAATTTGAATGTGAAAGAATTGAAAAGCAGCTGAATGGATTTAGGAAAAGATTCAAAATCGAATAACATCATTTACTCTTAGATCTAAATAATCTTAAACGGAAAACAATCTTTAAAATTATGGATCAAAAACATCTTAAACAGAAAACGAATGTTTTTATTCCGATTAAAAAAGCATTTTAAAAATGTTCCAGGCAAAATATTTTAGATAAAATATCCTTTAAATTTTAGAACGAAATTTCAAGATAGAGATTAAACTCAGCAAAAATTGCAAACAAAATAGTCAAAACGGAAACAAAAATGAGTTATTTTAAATCTGCTTGAAAGATTATTTATTTATTTTCTGAAAATATATAAAACAGAAAATAAACCATTTAAATTTAAATATGATTTACTTGAAACAACAAAACGAACTTGAAACAGTATTAAATAGATGAGTACAATAACGAATGAACGTGTGCTCTTGTGTGACTATTTTATATGTATTTAATATGCATACTGAAGATACACCTTCATTTATTTTGATTATTGAATTTACTCAATTTAAATAATAATTTTATGTATTTTATGCATTTAAACAATGAAAAGAAACAATTTTTTTTTAAATTGTTTTCGCTTCAAACAAGTTTTCAGATTTACTATTTTAAAAAGATTGTATTTGACTGTTTAGACCATGCATGCTTGATAAAAGACCATGCATGTTATATTTTTGGGAAAGTTACCTTCTGGGACAGGTGCCGAATATGGGTTAATAGAGAGTGTAGTTTTGCTTTTACAAAACTGTTTTATTTGTCGTGCATGACATTTTACTTGGCCAAGTAACTTAAGGACCATTGAAATAGATGGATTTATTGAACTCTCTACCATATCCTAGTATCGAATTTGCTTGTTTCTTAAATAATTTAGAAAAATGTAAATGCTTGTGGTTTTACTAGTTATACTAGGCACGCACCAGATTCCATCTTGCTCGTAGACTGCTTCTTGCTAAGCGATTCGTGCAGGGTCGAGTATTTCTTGATTGACTAAGGAATTCGAGGGAAGTGTAAACTTCGAGGTTGGGCGGAAAAAGCGTTTGATCCTTGTTCTCGTCTTCTTTATGAAGATTAGCTATTGGATTGAAGATCAACGAATGGCATCTTCTTTTATGCTTTATGTATTGAAGAGCTTAAGGCGACTGAATGCCTAAGTCTCGATTTGTAACTGATATTATTATCATCTATTGTATTTTTAATCGAAATTGTGTAATATAACACTTGTATGTATTTAGACTGGAATTGTATATGAATTTATCTTATCGACTTTATGTTGTTTTATAATCGAATGGTTTATTTGATGTCTAAATGAATGAGATGACGACTATATTTTGAATATAATTGATCTTATTTAAAGTATTTCTCGATGTTATTGTAAAGAGTTCCGCTCTTTGCATTTGGTATCTGAGCCCTAGGTTTGAACACTACGGTCCTTTGTCCATTACACTGAAGAAACATTCCTTGATGCAAGAATTGTGATACATAATGGGTACAAGAGGTAAAGGAGTTGCTGCAAGTAATGAGAATGACAGGTTGGATCAGATTCTTGGTCTCTTGAATCAACAGGGTTCCGGAATGGATAACCCGGAACAGGAAGTTCGAGGTGTCAGAGAGAGACAAAAACCTCGAGTTGAACATTTTGGTTCAACATTTGTAACAGCTGCTAGATGACCGATTACTCCCTACAAAAACACTCAAGTCAACCCATTAAACCTGCATTGGCAAATTTCCTCAATTGATCATAAGAAAGAAAGTTTGCATAATTTTCCTTTAAAATAAGCAATTATTTCTCCCAAAGTTTAATAAATTGGCAAGAGACTTAGGATTGAGCTTGTAAAAATAAGCTTTTCAGATTTTATTATGATGAGGTTATTTTTACCTCATCAAATGGCACAATATACCATAGCAATGGAATGTGAAAATAAAAGTTTGTGGTAAGATCAAATCATAAGGATGTTGTTAATGTTATCTTTGGTAGAGAAGATTAAATTTGATAGGGCCAATATTAAAAGAATACCATTTAAAACATAAAATATAAAATATAACAACATAAAAAAATAAAAAAATAAAGATTTCTCTTTTCTAAAAATGTAGTGGTATTTTTCTAATGGTTTATTATGTAAGCATTAAGAAATATTGAATCCCGCAATTCATTTTATTAAATAGAATAAACAATTTTTTTTATTGTTTTGGGTGATTTTGTTTGAAAAGAAAATGTGTTGGAACAAATGTTAGAGGTTTTATATGCAATTTCTAACTATTACATGAAAATTAAGAGGGAAAACATAGAAAATCAACATGTAGAATTTAGGGATCAATTGGTTAACTGAGCATAAAGCCATAGTGAATTGTGAGGAAAAGGTTGTGAGTTGTTTGGATGATTTTGGACATCCAGTTGCGATTTTAGGATCTCGAGAGCCTCTAGAGTTGAGACATATCTCAGTTATGCGGCTAAAGAAAGCACATCGAAAAGGATGTTCCTTAATTGCTATATTGGTGAGTGACATGGATAATGCCCAACATAGTCCAAAGGGCTATCCAGTTCTCAGAGAGTTCTTGGATATCTTTCCAAAAGAACTTATTGAATAACCATCGAAGAGAGAATTTGATTTCTCGATTGATTTGTTACCTGGAACGGAGCCTCAATCCAAAGCACCTTATAGAATGACTACTATATAGTTGTATGAACTAAAGGTTCAATTGCTGGAGTTGCTGAAACAGGGATTTATTAGACCGAGTGTATCACCATGGGGTGCACCAGTAATCTCCGTTAAGAAGAAAGATGGAACCTTGCGATTGTGTATTGATTACAGGATGCTTAGCAAGGTTACCATTAAGAACAATATCCTCTACCCAGGATAGATGAGTTGTTTGATCAAATGAATGGGGCCACAGTCTTTTCTAAGATTGATCTTAGATCAGGTTACCACTAGTTGAGGATTAAGGATGAGGATATTCCGAAGACAACTTTCAAAAATTGGTATGAACACTATGAGTTCATCATGGTACCTTTTGGCCTAATGAATGCTCCAACAGCATTCATGAACCTTATGAACAGTATCTTCAGAGAATGTTTAGATGATTTCGTGCTTATATTCATTGATGACATTCTAATTTATTCTAAAACAGAAGAGGAACATGAGAAGCACTTGAGAATAGTCTTGCAACGACTGAGAGATCAAAAGCTTTTTGGTAAGTTTTCAAAGTGTACTTTCTTTAAGAAGAAGGTTCACTATTTGGGGCATGTCATATCTGCTGAGGGAATCTCAGTTGATCCTGTGAAGATAGAGGCAATTGTAGATTGGCCAACATAGCAAAGTATTAGTGAAGTTCATAGTTTCATGGGACTTGTAGGATACTACAGGAAATATGTGGAAGGGTTTTCTAGGATTACAAAACCTATTACTTCTCTCGTAATACATGTAGCAGATTTCTCTTCCATTTTACATGTAGCCCATGTTGTAAGGGAGCATGTGAGCTCCATGTTTATGTATTTCATTTTCAAATTTTGAAGTTAATACATGTAGCAGATTTCTCTTCCATTTTATGTGTTTCAAGTTAATTTTCTACCTTCTTGCATAGTGTTTTATGTGTGTTTGTGATCATATTTGAAAGGGAGAGTTTCCCTTTCCATCATCTATGATTTTAGTAGTACAGTTTATTGTTTCAGTGCCATATCTTTTTATGAATAGTTGATGTAGGGGAGATGGATAAAAGCATGCCAATTGACTTTATCCTATTCTTTCATTGATTAATTTACATAAATATCAGTTTTATTTGAATTACATCACTAATAACCCCTTTTCCCTTCATAATTAAATAAATAAATTATTTATGTCCATTTGTCTTCTATAATTAAATAATTATTTTTAATTATTTAATTATTCATTAGCCTTTTCTCTCCATAATTAAATAAATTTTATTTATTTAATTATTTATTTTCTTCTTATCCCCCATAATTAAATAAATATTTTTAATTATTTAATAATTAACACTCCATATTTCTTCTATAATTAAATAATTATTTTTAATTATTTAATTATTCATTTTCCCTCCTTTAAATTAAATAATTGTCATTATTTAATCTAAATTTCTTATTAGCCAAAGCCCTAAATGTCAACCACTTTCTTGAGTTTTGGTCCATTCATCCTTATCCTCATCTCAATCAACCTCATCCATTGATCATGATACGTCATCACCTAATCCTAGCCCTTCATTTGAATTGGGATTTCTATATAAGCAAGTCATCTTCTTCATTTCAAGGTTAACCACAATCTTTGAAGTTTTTCTATCAAGAGATCAAGCTATCAATTGTCAAAATCAAGCCCATTAAGTATATTGCATACTGCATATCTGAGAATAAATAAATTAAAATGGAGAAAAGAAATGGAGGTCATTCAACTATGACATAGGGATTGAGGTTTATTGCATTATTATTGTGGTTTCTATGTTCATTTGTACTTCATTGTTGGATTAGGTTCTTTATTGCTTAAATTAGATAGTTTTGTGGTTGTTAATATTGATTTATGCATATTCGGGCCAAATTTGAAGCCCTATCTATATTTGGTGAACCTGACGTGAACTAACAAAATTTTCAAAGTTCTAGCAAAATTTTGATTTTTTAGGAGTCCACCGCAATCAATTTGCAAAATGATGCAAATAAGCTTTAAAACATCATAATCATTGTACAACACACTGCATTTGTTGCCCAAAATGACACATTTGACTGTCATTGTTTACAAGCTCAAGTCGTTTAATTATTATAGTTTTAGGGCATTCTCTAGTTTTCTAGATCTATGTTTTTGTAGCCTAGGGTTTTTGCAACACAATTGTTCAACAGTTCACCACAATCACTTACCAATACGTTGCATTCACTATTTTGTTCACCACAATCGTCTGTTTTTACATTGTAGCCGTGTGACGCATTTGAGCCTCTATGCACCACAATTGACTATCACAACAAAAAGAGGGTATATATATGATAATTTTATTTTCTACTCTTTGCATTCATTAGGGTAGAGGTTTTTTATGTTACCAATATTTTATCTTCAACTTGTGGTAATCGTTGGGAGAACTTTTGTTCTA
Organism: Sequoiadendron giganteum; assembly: GCA_007115665.2. Taxonomy (NCBI): domain Eukaryota; kingdom Viridiplantae; phylum Streptophyta; class Pinopsida; order Cupressales; family Cupressaceae; genus Sequoiadendron; species Sequoiadendron giganteum. Next base: position 346,805,697 of record CM021109.1, on the reverse strand, counting down.
GACTACTAATCCAATTTCTTGCAGGGTTCCATTGTGAGTTTGTGATTTCTAAATTAGGAACATCTGAAATTGGTGCTTAAAAAGAACTACTGCCTCTCGTGTTTGTTGTGCTTGCACATTGTGTTAAATCCCAGATTGGTGTGTGTGTATCCTCTCCCATTGTACTTCGAGTGATCTTGGGTGTAAAAGAAACACATATGAATCTCTTTTCTTTTTTTAGGAGGCCTACCTTCGAGACACATCCTAACAGAGAACTCAAGGGGGATGAACTCAAAGCATATTTTTTTCAAGAAGACTATATTAAAGGTGAGAAGGTGAAAGTTAGTTGCATTATCTGGAGATGTTATACCTTGCAAGTCAATACTGTCATCGAACAATTGACCATGGTCACATTGACTAGAGGCTTAAGTGTCTCACATCTCAACTATACCTTTGGTGTTCACTGACCTCCTACAAATCCATTATTATTAGAAGCTAGAATTTTTGGTTGTCTCTTATTGTTGGTGCATCAAGATAGCATCATCCTGAAAAGTTACTTACCATATCCACTTCTTGGTTAAGGTGGAAAGGTTCCCCTTTTGGAGTTACTCCTTTCAAGGCGAGAGGTGTTAAGGTGGTCCATGGCCTTGGCATACTCTAGCTTCACCCACTCCACATTCTTGGATTACATCACTCCACCTAAGGTGACATAAGCCCAAATCTATTAGACAAAAGCTATTACTTAGGTTGTGATTGTCTTCATTGTTTTTGAACCAAGGACAAGCAAGTTTTGTGGAAGAAAACTTGAAAAGAAACTTGATTACCAAAAATTCAAAGATTCAAAGTTGGCCAAAAAAATTCAAGTGTTTGTTGTGTTTTAAGATCAAATTCAAACTTACCAAAAATGGAAAACAACCTAGAAAACATCAAATTAGGGTCAACAGGTAGAACATCGCAACTGTTTATCAACACCACAATCATAAGATAGTACACCACAATTGTCAAAATTCCTAAGAAGCCAAAAACCCACATTTGTCTGTGTGTCGTAATTGACTGATCCCGCACCACATTTGACTGGCTCTCTACACCGCATCTATGGCTTGAAGCACCACAACTATCAGGGTAAAAAAATTTGGGGAATGATTTGTACTATCAACTTTTAGTTTCCTTATAGATTATAATTGTGCACTCAAATCACAAACTTATTTAGATTCAGTCAGTCCACCCATACCATTCCATCTTTCACCTTACGTCATCTTGCATAGTCCTAGTTTGCATCTACTGCATTTTATCATCATCCTTGAGTCTTGAGATTAGGAGGCTTATCATACTATTGGGCAGACCATTAGTCTCATTTCTAGGTGTCTTGACCTTATCATACCTCTTGTCAATATTATCTCTAGGTTAGGTCTACAACTCGTGTGTATTTTAGGTTCAACTTTGGTCAAACCATCATCATTATTACCTTGGTCTATCTTCTTAACGTCTTGACATTTAGAGTTGTCACTTTGGTTCATCACAGTTTGCTTAATATCCTCCTCTAGGGTTCAAGGTTGCATACCCATTCCAAGCATAGTCATAATCATAGTCTCATTAGCACTTTGCATCCCAAGGATAGTCATAACCTCATTTTCACTCTTGCATGTCAAAAGCTTGGTCATAGTTTGCATTGTCATCCTTATAGTCCAAAATTTTAAAAAATAGCATATCATCATTACCATATTGCACTTTTATCCTTAGTTTGCATCTCCATCTTAGTTACATACATACCAAAGGTTTCACCATCCAAAAGTCACAAGTCTTATATGGTCTTGACTAGGGAACAAAGGAAATGAAGAGACATGGATTCCTCATATGACCCCTATTTCAATCCAACTAGCAACATGAAATTTTGGTCAACATCAAACACACCTCAAAAAAACAAGGTGAAACACCAAGCCCATTTGCCAATTTCATGTTGAAAGAGGTCAACCAATTTCTAACACCAAAAGAAACTGAAGAGGCTTCCCAAGATCCTAGGATAGTTTGAGTTGTAGAGGATCTAGTCAATGCATATCCTAATAGGTTCTTTGTTGCATTTGCTCAAAAAGGTTCCAAGCTCTCCTTTGGTTTTGACACTTCCAAAATTGTAGAGGGAGTAACAAAAGCATAAACTAAAGGTCTTGACCAAAACATATTTTCACGAGTTCAATCATCCTCGCAACAAATTCACAGTAGTTTGCCTCTTGGGGGAACAACATATAATGTGAAAACTACACACATCCCCTCATCTCCCACATTTGGCACCAAAATAACACATACAACATCACAAGGACCAACTCCAATATTTAGCAATCTATTTATTTCATCCTCTAGTTCCATGGGTATGAATTTTGCAAATCCATTTGGTATGACATCCACTCAAAACACCATTCCATCAACAAACATAAATCAACATCCCCCATGCAATATGAGAAGGGTCCATATTGCCACGTCAAGAGTGCCAACCCAAATGACCAACACTACACCAAACATCAACATATATTTTGGGTCAAACTTGAACACCAACCAACCCCCATTACAACATGTCACTCCAAACACCAACTTTACACCCGGATTCCAACATACCAACCAACCTCCATCACAGAAACATGTCACTCCAAATGCCAAATTCATACCATAACATCAAACCAATATCAATACCAATACAATGTTCACACATCACTACCAACAAGGCAATCAAAATCCTTTACAAACAACCACCAACCCAAACATAACACTTGCATCCAATTTTCAAATCCAAAACTTGTCATACAACCATCCTAACAAACTCAACACCAACACCAACCCTCTTGTGCAAAGTTAAGAAAACATACCATCATCGACCATAGAAACTTTAGTGCAACAAATGTAAACCATGTAATGACAAATGATAAACATGCAATTGGGTACAACAAAGACGACATACTCAATGGAGGAATTATGTCCTTATCCCTTTGATAGGAGCGTATACATGCCAACTTTCCCACCACACTTCAATGTTCCAAGATTTAACAAGTATAAAGGGAAAGGAGATCTAGTGGAACACCTAAGAGAGTTTAACACTACATGTATGGGTATTATCTATCAACCCATGTACTTCATGAGATTATTTCCATGTAGCCTTTCGAGGCAAGCTCTAGAGTGATTTGCACACCTTTCTCTTGGGATACATATGTGGAATGAACTAGCTGACAATTTTATTGCACACTTTGCCTACAAAATTGAAAGTGACGTGAGCCTATCGAAATTGTGCACAACCAAACAAAAAGATGGAGAGTCACTTACATCATTTTATCAAAGATGGCGAAGCATGTCTAGCAAATGTCCTTGTCACATACTAGAAAAGCAATGGGATCTTTATCAAGAAAGCACTTGTGGCAAAGGGACTAGTCAAAATCTTCAAAGAAAACCAAAATGCTCCTAAGGATAAAGGAACATTATGGTCTAGAAATAAAAATGTCACCAACGATGGGGTAGTTGATGCCAAAGTGATTAACCAAGCTCACCCCACCATTCATCTTAAAGGTCCTTCTACACAAAATAATCCAACACAAAATCATTACCAAGCGACCAACGCAGTCCAAAAAAATTAACAACATAAAGGTCCCCCATGAACAAACATACAAACTCTTAAGGGAACCCATTGAGTCAGTCTTAAAGAAGCTCCTACAATCTAATGTCATTAAACTTCCAGACATTAAACCATATGAACCAAGATTAGTCAAACCAAATCAATGGAACAAAAATGAATATTCTGAGCACCATTGTACTAAGGGGCATAAAACATCATCATGTTGGACACTTAAGATTGAATAAGGTGACATATCACTGTATAATTCACAAGGTAAAACCAATTTTGAACATACCATATTCAAGACTCCCTACAAGACCATGGAGAAGGAAAAGCCTCTGGTCCAAAAAACAATACCAATAACAATTCCAATTACACCAATGTCTCATATGATAATAGTGTCAATCACATTCAAGCCTTTAATAACCATATTGCTACCATTACCATCAATAAAAATTTGGAATGCACTCTTACCACTCGCAAAGCTAAAGTGACCTTGCAAGGAACTACTTCCAATCCGCAACCAAAAAGTCAATATAACCTCCTAGACTATATAGGAAAGACTCCCACACAAATTGTAAGGCCCCACCTACCGAGTAATGACTACAACCATTTTTTATTTTATTTTCCTTGGGGGCCTCCATTATTAATGAATAGTCAAGTGGAATGAACGAAACAAGTAACCTTATCTTGATTCAAATCTTCTGACGTGCATTCATGGGTTGAAACATGTGATGTATGTTGTGGGAATCATGTGAGTGGAATGTGAACCATGTAATTAGGTTCAATTAATGTTTTGATGAATAGACTATCGAATTAAGAACAAGTTGCTAGTTAGACGAAACCTTTTTTTTTAATTACACGTATGTTTGATAAAGTTATAGTATAAGAAGTAAAAAGTTTCCATCTAATTTAGTATACATCGTGAGACCTAATTTTCATTGAAGGATGAGATACCATTTTGTTAATACGGGACATTGTTCTCTTTAATTCCATGAGAGATAAATATTGTCTAGCGGTCACAAGAGAAATAAAAGTGCAGATAACGAAGTTGAGCAATTGAACACTCCAATTTTCAAGGAAGGGTCGAGATTGTACAAATAGTGCACATTAAGTCATACTCAAGGTAAGTGAGTTCAATTATTATCAATTTGGTTGTTTAAATGGTTATGATTATTTCTTTCCTTCGATCATTATATTGTAGTGAGCTGATAATTGCAATGAGTGAGCAAAACTGTCAATCGCAATGAGAATCCTCAAGAGCCAATGAAAGGAAAAGGAGAGAATCCTCAGAGGTAAACCTTACTCTTCTTTGTGTAAATTGTTTGCTGCTGTGTTATGTGTTAATTGTTGTTGCTGAACATTCTATTCATTCTGGGTTTGTAAGGAATAGAAAAATTGGGTGTGAAACTTGAGTATGTAATCCATGCTAAATTTGAGATAGATGAATCTTGTGGTTCGGTGTTGTAACTTAGTTTATGGTGAATAAATTCTACTAATCTGTGTGACCATAAATTTTGTGCATTGTGACCAAACCTTTGGTTGAATATTTGTGATTGTATTTAATGTGTATTGTGGACAAACCCTAGGGTGAATTTGTGTGGAGGTGTGAAGAGTTGATCTGTGTGTTTATTCTTATGTTTTGTAAGTCCTGATAAGGGGTCCTAGAGGGTTCTCTTGGCTCGGGGGTAATGGTGAGAGCCTTCGTGGCTTAACGACCCATTAATGGTTGGGTGGAAAAGGGCCTACTCTCTTTTGGCTATTTAAATTTTGCAGGATGCATGGAAGGGCAGCTGGAAGTTTACCAGTCATTCTTAAAGCTGACCTATGTGGTTTTGTGAAATTTCACTCAATAGAGGGATATTGTTTAGTGGGGGAAAGAAACGTCTAGGAACTTTCATGATATAACCCTAATCACGGAGATATAATACTGCAGATGGAAGATTTCATGTAAATAAAGGAAAGTAAACGGCCTTGTTGTATATGAACCATGTAGGATGCATGTATAAGAAAATTACAGTTATGGTGATATTACAATAACTAAGGATTGGTATATGCAAATCTTGGAAGGGATCCCAGTGTTACAGCCAACACTTGGTGAACTAAATAGTTTGTATAAAATTTTCCTTTGGTCGAACACCCAGGTATCTCTAAATGAAAACTATGGTTGGTTGGTTATATATAATTGTCTAATGAGACTCTGCAGAACTTATTTATACATGTAAATGGAAGGTATTCTTTCTGATGTACTCATAAAATTTGAAGTGAGGTAAAATTCCTCTATGTGAGCCTATGTGGGATACCTTTCTAATTTTATTTCTTTTAGTTCCCTTAGATGTCTGTACGTGTTTCTTTTGTAAATAATAAAAAGAACGAAAGAGGGCCGACTGCAGAAACCCTTGCAGGAGTTGTCTTCCATTGTTGAGAGCACTAAAGAGATGAAAAGAGCAGCAAAAACAGGGGGAATCTAAATAACAAAAGAATCTTAAAATAGACACGCAAAGAGGAAAGTGGGTTGTCTCCTGTATTTCCAAACAACCACATTCATATTTTAGTGCCTTAAGACTTGAAGAGGACCTACCAGACCTGCATGTAAGAAAAATGTTGAATATGGGATAATAAATCTAGGGCTTTTAGAATTCAATCTCCCTCCATTACCTCCGCTACTGCTAAAATAACAGAAAAATACAGAAACAATAAGAGAATAATCCTTTCTCCAAAGAAAGCAAAACTATGTGATCCCCTTAAGTTCATCCATGCATTATGGCCTAAATATTGCCGGATGAAGTTAGTGGATTATAGCTGGTGCAGGCCTGTGAAGGAGTTCAAAGCCACTCTCATGGCGCTGCTACCTTCTTCACAGTATCCTTGCTCAAGAATTGGGCTGAGCAGAGAGAAAGAAGCTTAAAATGCCTCTCCAATGTCACTTCCAGGCCGTCCCCCTCCTACCTCGTCATGCTGCAGAGAGAATTAGGGTGAGAATGGGATAATAGAGAGAAAATTAAATAACAATAGCATAAGCCAATGGACTCCAACAGCAAATTAAAACCAAATAAATTAAGAAAGAAAAAATAAAGTAATAAAAACTTAACCTTCCAAATGTGGCGCGTGGGAAGACTCTGTAAGGTGCGTGGCAGATTTACTCTCTAACAGGTGTAGCTTAAATTTTTAATTGGCAGTCATGTTTATGTACGGGGACACATGGATCAGTTGCACATTTATTTAGAAATTTAATTTACCGACTTAACTTGCAGGAATTAGAAAAATTTAAAGCGTGCCATTAAGCTTATTAATACGTATGGATTCCGCTGTCCTTTTAACACAATTAAAGTTAATATAAAAATTTCCAAATAATATGTTTTACAAACGTATGTAAATTATTTTATTTATTGATCGAATGATGCTCTATTAATTTAGAAACGTGGGCAGCAAAGAAATAAAATAAATTGGCTACAATGCTGTCTCGTTCCATACAACTTGCCGTTTATACTGGAATATAATATAAGATACATATATATATACCTAAATGAAATATTAAAATTTACGTTTTATAATGCTTTGTGAATGGCATGTTGCATTAGTATTAAATAAATTCATCCATAATATACCCGTGGAATATTATGCTGTCAGTAAAAAAAAAATAGACATCGTCATTAATTAGCATTGATAGAATATTATTAAGCTACATTATTTTTATTATAATTAATAGAATATTATTAAGCTACATTATTTTTATTATTATTATTATTATTTTGGCGTGGCTGAAAATTAGATAGTTTAGTAATAGAAAGAATATATTACTAATATCGATAAGGGTAAATTTTTTTAGCATTAGTATTTTATTAATATAGACATATATATATTTTATTTAGATTTGAATTAGTTATTATATGTGAAATTGAATTGAAGAAATAAAATAAATAGTAAATGTAATATTCTTACTAGTAAATATCAATAAGATATTAATGTTAAATGTAATCTTGATATTACTTTCTCCATCACTAATAATATTAGTGATAATAATGGGATAATATTGTATCAAACATTCAGTGTATTTTAATCAAATATTAAAAATAATGCATGTATTTCTAATATTAACATTTAATATTATATTATCAACATTAAGAGTTAATCATGATATCATGGAAACCCTAGTATATAAAGTTAACATAAGTCATGAGTAAGTCATGAGTGTATTTCTAATCATGAATGTAAGTCATGCGTGTTAATGTTATTTTAACAATAGAGGTTAACATAACAATAATAATAATAGAGTTAGTATTGCATTCAATCTTAATAATATTATTTTGTTGGATTAAATGATCAAACAACTAAAAGAAAAAACTCAATTGCCGGCCATGATCCAATACCCGTTCACTTATTGTTCACCTGACCCTCCAATAACCGTTTACATTTTAGTCATTACATTGTTTTAATAATGCCAATAAAAATTTACAAATTACACCAATTTATGTTCACTACTGAATGTGTAGTTAACAAAAATAAATAAAACACGTTGAAAACTATTGAAAACACTTTAAATTTTTGTGGGTTTTTATTGTTTGTCTAATGAACGAGTATTGGCGAAGTGGTAAAGATGTATGGGATGTATGTGGAGGCCAATGGTAGTGGGTCATCCACACATCCAACACATGGGGGGACCGTTGATAGACGGTTATACCCCGACTGGTGAGCTAGAGATCCAGGTGATGATGTGATATTTATGCTTTCATTACACTTTACCTTTATGTATATTATTTATATATATGATGTGTACTAATACCTTTTGTGATTTCTATCTTGCAGGGTCCACACAAGAGTGGTGTGAACTCTACCAGCAAGTGGCCACCGAGATAATTCCTCCATTATGCACAGAGGATGATACACTCTCAAAGTACATGCCCCCAACTTCTTTGGAGGAACATGCAGACCTCTTTGAGTCAATAAAAGGATTAGACAAGAGTGCCATTCACAAAAAGTACATCAAACCCAATTTAAAAAGTAATTCAGAAACCACAGTTTTATCCATTCAATCATTGGGGAATTGTGGAGTATCAGAATCTCCATAGAGCTCCCAAATCTTAATCCAAAGAATGTGAGGATAGTTAAAATGATTAATAGCTTTCAAAACACCATTAGCAACATGCATGGCAATAACCCTTAAAACATCATACCTTAGACAATTCCAATCAAAATTTTGGATACAATTATCAGGAGGGGGAACCCAACCATATAATATGGAAACAAATGAACGAATTGAAGATGATTGATGATGCAATCTCTCCATTGTTGATAGTTTCCCTTTCCCAACGTGATCAATGAAGGATGACAAGAAAACCCCATAGCAAAATATGAAAAGTCTCCAATAATACAAAGATATTCACCTTCAAAAGTCAATAGAAACTTCTAGAGATATGTGCAACTGAAAAGATGCCTCTGAAATCAAGATATTATTATTCAATCTTCAGGATGTCCAAGGAATCAAGAAAATGCACCAAATTGCAAGAAATCAATAAAAGATACGTGTAGTTGAAATTGAATGAGAGTGATTGGACTGATGAAAAAATCTTTGAAATATCTTTTCAATGGCGTTGCAATCACCGGATTTTGACAATCTGATGCAAAGATATTGGTTGTTGAGTCCAAAAATGGAGGGTTGATTTTAGTTGACTTGAACTTTTGATAGCAGTAGAATACTAAAATCAGAGTGCACCACTAGAAACTACTCTAAATCCTCTTTCTGTCAATATCTCGTTTGCAAATTTTCGATATCGTGGCACGAAGATATAGCCTTTAGAAGAAAAACTGTTGTATGAGAATGCACAGGCTAACGGGGTGCACAAAATAAGCACTTGGGGGCTAAAAAAAATCATCCCTTGGTGTGTTATATGACCGCAAGCAATATAGAGACAAAAAAATGCATAAGTTGGTGAACACCGGTGCCAGCAACAGAGAATAAGTCGGGTGTCGGCAACAGAGTACAGGTTGGGTGTCCGCGGCAGAGGACTGGTCGGATACCGTTGGTGATGTGACGGTGGCTGTCCATCGACAATGATTTGATTTTTGCAAACTGGTACAAGCCAACAAAACAAATATTTTTTGAATATTTCCTATTGGCAATTCAGAAAATAATTAAATCTCGATATAAAATCTTAATCTGCAAAAAATAAATATTATGATTGCCAACATAAATAAAATTGTATCGAAAATCAAAACAAGAGGATATGAACAAAGATTACAAGCACAAAACAAATGCATCAGAAAATTGTAAATGTCACAGCCAATAAGGAAAAAAATACTTCAAAAAATGGAGGTCGACATTCAAATTGTGACCAAAGCAACTTACCTCGTGTTCTCCTGTTGAGATTCTTCATGGAAAATCTCTCAGAAGCTACAAAAATGGTGAAGATTCGAGCTGAAACCAAACCCTCATGGTGGCAAAGAATCTCACAAGCCAACTTCCTTGATCCTGGGATGAAGTTTCACTGAAAAAACTTTAATACCATGTTGAAATGATCGATGCACAATGTCCCTAATGAAGATGCAGTCTTCAATGGAGGACCTTTTCCAGGCAAATATTCAACCACACAGAAAGTGTTGCAACAATGGCATTCAAATAGAAATTATCTAATTGATTTAGAATATTTTACAAGTGTACATATGCCATGATTAAATAGGGAAGAGAGAAACTTAGAATGCACAAGATGTTGTCAAGTGTCTTAATCACACAACAGGAGCGACAGGTCAAAGAGGAGATAGTCATGGGGGAGGAGCGTGGTGAGTGATTGGAGGATATGCCCATCAAGGATGGAGATGGGTCAATGGACCAGAGACTAGCATATTTACAAGCTTGTCTTGATGCATCTAACGCCAACATATAGGCTTTGGAGGTAGAGGTTGGCACCCTAAGGATAGAGAGGGATTTTGTAGTGATTGGTAGGCAACGAGTAGCATAGAGATATTTAGATTTCATTGCTACTCTTACTAGTCTTGCGGGTGAGTTGAGTCATCGATTATTCCAAGCCAGGTAGGAGGCGAGGTACTCGTATAAGCGATACATACCTCCAGTCGAGAGAGCACCCTCATACACACATAAATGCAGCCATAGCAGGTCTCATTCATGCAGATCATAGAATAATGGTGGGGTTAACCAGCCAAGAATGAGGTTATATGATAGACCACCATCAATTCGGGGCCCAGGCCATCAAGATCACAAGTACCAGAGGATAGACAAGAGAGATAGCCATCCCCCTGACCATCCCTATTAGGAGACATGCGTAGCTCTGGCTAGAGCACGTTTATGTATTGTACATTCATTTCGGGAGACATCTTGACTTTGTACTATAACACTTTTTGAGATATATATAGATATATGTTATGAATGAATTTTGGTAGCCCTTATATGATCTATTGTCTTATATTATGAATGAATTTTGGCAACCCTTATATGATCTATTGTCTACATGAATGATGCACAACACGGGTGGATTAAGGTTGAGGAGACCTACACAACCAAGAATCAACCACTTATTTACTTCCTAGACCTCCACATGTGTGATTTCCAATACTTGGCATTCCAATCCTAGTAGGTCTCCTAATAGACATAAATTGGCATATATTTTAGAGAAGGTTGTCTCTCATAGAGATCCAGACCTTTTTAGATACCCATTTGGGCATACAACAACATATCTAAACCATGGTATAGGTTGTTTTGGAGTGAAGAAGTCATATCAGGTCTTCTACGTTGTGTAATAGGCCTTTCAGGCCACTTTTACAAAGAAAGTATGTTACATACTTCTTCCAGACCCCTAAACTCATAGCCTACACCATGAACCAGTCACAAATAGATAAAATTAATAGTTTTCATCCATAAATCACACCTCCAACTTGTTGTCCAACTATTTAGCTATCCTAACTAGCCTAACACATGAAAATGTTAGGCTAGATTCTTGAAAAAACCTCCAAGTAACTCCATCCCCTACTCCCTAAACCTAAAAGACTCATAAAAAACTCATACTAACACCATTCAACCATTCCTAGCTATCATACATCGGTGGAATGGCTCTAACACTCACATTTTGACTCAAAACCCTTGAAAGGTAGGGTTTTCAAGCGATGTAAACAAAAATGCTTCAAATAGAATATATGTATGATGAAATAACCACAGAATACACCCAAATAAAATTTAGAACCCCGCACAAACTCTTACGAGAGGTCTCAAGTCATGGCAGTATTATACGGTTGCACACAGATTGCAAAAACAAAGATTTTCACACTAAAATTCAGAATTAGAGCTTCCTTCTTCACTTTTGTCTTTACAAGATTACATTCCTCTATCTTTCAAGGTCTTCGACAACAAGAAATAACATGCATCTATTGAAAAAACAGTTACAAACAAGAACAAAGAAGTAACCGGCCATCAACTTAACATGCAAAAGCAACTTTCACCCAATTCTCCCACAAACGCCTAAACTGACTCCAAGATGAATCTAACATGACACATAGGTCTCATTCAACCTTATTCCAATGATGAAATGATCATGACTCAAAAATCTAACTCAAACACCAAAAATGCATTCTTAAGCCTAAAAATGACAGGGTGCTCTGCACCATACAATCGATGTAAAAATATTTCCATCTCCTAATGAAATGAGCTCTTGAATAGAGACTCCATGCTTCTTCACATCTTCCTCTGACATCCAAGTAGCGTCCTCATTTGGAAAGCCATGCCACTAAACGAAATACTTATTGTATACCTCGTGTCTAGTTCTCTTCGCCTCTCTTGTGTCCAAAATTGATTCAAGCTTCATTGGCTGGCTAGGTGGTAGGTCTTTCACCCGTTCATCATCTTGAAAATAGGAGAGATAGCCACTCTTGGAGGGAGTTCTATCTCATAGGCATTTTGACCATACTTGTGGACCACCTTGCAAGGTCCAATCTTCTTCATCATCAGTTTGGTATATTTACCCTTGGGTAAACTTTCTTTCCTTAGGTGAGCAAGCACCAAGTCCCCTACTTTGAATTGAACATCTATCTTTCTCAAATCTGCCTTTACCTTATATTTTCCACACTCTTTCTCAAGTTCTACTTGACCTGGTCATCGATATCTTTCATAGCAACAACAAACTCTTCTCCATTTGCACTCCTTTTCTCCATTACTTTCAGATCTCTCAATTCACAAACACCTCTTGGGCTCATGCCCTAGACAATCTCAAAAGGACTTCTCCCTGTGCTTCGGTTGATTGATTCATTGTAAGCATACTCAGCCTGTGGGAGGATTAGATCCCATGCTCGATTGTGTTCCTTGGTGAGGCACCTTAACAAATTTCCAAGCGACCTATTTACTACTTCAGTCTGCCCATCCATTTGTGGATGATAGGCAGACCTGATAGTTAGGTTTGTGCCCAATTTTCTCCACAAGGTCCTCCAAAAATGGCTTATAAACTTAGCATCTCTATCTGACACAATGGTTAGAGGAAAACCATGGATCCTTACAATCTCCTTAAAGAATAAACTAGTTATGTGAGATGCATCATTTGTGCTCCTACAAGTAATGAAGTGAGCCATCTTGCTAAACCTATCTACTACAACATAAATGCTATCATACACTCTTTGTGTCTTAAGCAGACCAAAAAAAAAGTCCATGTTTATTGACTCCCATGGTCGGTTAGGAATGGGCAATGGCTGCTAAAGACCTGCATTAGACAAGGTGCTCTGCACCATATAGGTCTCTGTAATACATCACCCGAGCAAAATCAACCATTGAACCACTACATGTGGCCACAAAATATAGCATCCACTAATCAATCTGGTGTTGGCTGATAATTGCTAAATCCCTCTTTGTCTGGAGGGTATCTCTCTCAGCCTTCAGGTCGTCTCGCTCTGCTCTAAGAGCCCTCACCTCTGCCTCTAGGGCTTGTACTCAGACCTGTAAGGTGGCTATTCTCTGATCAACTGTACCATCCTCTACTCTAACCCTAACCTCCTCCAAACCCTCCTCAACATCCACCCCCATTACAATCCTCTCAAAGGGCTCTCTCTGCCTCTCCCATCTCAGGATTCGTTGCATGCTCCTCTCACATCTCCTTCGCATGCTCCTCTACCTCCATCATCTCTACCTCCTAGTGTCCTACCTCCAGGGCCAACATCTTTGCATGTTGCTCTCCCTCCTCCACCACCATCTCCACTGCCACCCTCTCCTTTGGTTGCTCCTCCTCCCCCTCCTCGTGGATTGATGATAAAGGTCTCACCACGTGGCATATCCTATCCCTACTCCTATCCCGATCTCCTCCACGACCTACCCTCCCATCCCCTTCATCATTTCCTCCTCCTCCATCTCCTCATTCGCCATCCCACCGTCCTTTGTCTCCTCGCCCTCCACCCCTTTGTCGTCAATTGTGACTCCCACGTATAGATAGGGGGAAGTACAACCTGAAGTCATCGCAAAAGTCATTGTGTCAATTTACAACCTTCATTTGACCTATTGGACCTAAATCAAACAAGTCATTCTCTCTTAAATTGGGGCAAATTTTTCATCAGTCAATTGCATCGTTTTGCTTGTCAATTGCATCGCAGAATTCATTCGCGCCACTGTTCTTGTACATGTGTTGTGCAACTTCAATTGTGTCGCATGCCTCAACTAATGTGTTGTTGGGGGTCAACTATGGCCAACCCCTTCTCAGTTGTGTCATTTCTTAACACATGCATCATTTCTCCTCACGCTTGCATCACTAAATATTAACTATGTTATTTCTCGCCACGTATGCGACTTAGAAAACAAATCTGGTGCACACTTTCAGATGCATCGCACTGCAACCGACCCCTATGGACCTATGCAATTGCGTCACGACGAGGCGATTGTGGTGAACCAAATCACTTGCACCATTCACGCACGCAATTGCATTGCACGGCGTGCGACACAATTGCCTACTAAATTTTCCCTACCTAAAAATGTGAAATAAAAAAATTGGCAAAGCGGTTTTGGAGTACATACCAAGGCGGGCGCTCCCTCAGGTCAGCGAAACGTGCAAATACGGTAGCCTCAATGTGCGGAGTTTGGAAGCGGCAACATCTCCTCAACTTCTCTCTTAGACCTCCTAAAATTTATAAATTGGTAATGCACAAATGACTAATTTTCTTAATCAAGGTCCTATTTATACCCTAAAAATTAGGGTTTACACTTGGCAAGTGTATTGGGCGCACTTTTAGATCACTTTGAACCTAAATTTGACGCCCTTAATGACCCCAAAAATCATTTTCATCAGCACCATCGAACTCTTGGCTATCAAATTGACCTATCGGAACAATTTTCCAATTTTTTTGAAAATTCTTGAAAATTTGTAAAATTCTCCAAAGGGGGCATATGTTCACCTTGTTTTCGCCGAGGCATGTTTTGACTGAATTTCTGACACAACGTGATGAACAACATTATTTCAAAGAGGGACAAAATATAGACACTAAAAAATGTCTTGGTCTGCGAGCGTCATTTTTCCATCGTCTTGGTCTTCTTCCCTCTATAATTAAATAATTTTAATTATTTAATTATTTTCCTTTGATCGCATTCCTCTGTTAATTAAATAAATTTAATTATTTAATTAATTCATCTTTTGAACTTTAAATAAATTTAATTGCGTTGCTAACACTGCTTTCCTCAATAATTAAATAAATTATCATTTATTTAATTATTTACTTTTCATTATTCGTCTATACTAAATAATTATTATTAATTGTTTGTCTACTCATTAATCTTTCAAGTCTTCTATAATTAAATAATTATTCAAACTATTTAACTATCTTTTGTCATTTCTTCACTATTAAATAATTAATCTAAATTAATTAGATAATCTTCCTCGTTTATTTCCTCTTATTTAATTAAATTGGTTAAATAAATCATTTTAATTAAATGCCCACTTTCTTTTCCACAAATAAATTATTTATCTTCCACTTGGTCAAAGACTCCTCTCATGAATTAATGGATTTTAATTTTTAATTTCTCCATTATTTCTCTCCACTATCTCATTTTCGAATCTCAACCATTGATTGTCTCTAGTCTCTATTCGATCTCAACCATCCACGTCATAGCCATCCTTATCCCAATACTTTATGGCGTATGTATCTTCAACCGTCGATCTTGGAATCTTTCTAGAAGCTCGATCTCGTCCGTCCATTTGGATGGTTGTCTATAAAAGAAGTTCTTCTCCTTCATTTTCGATTTAACAACCACTTATCTCCAACTTTCATGCTTATTGTTTGTAGGTATTTGCACACAAATGCAATGATCGGAGGGAAAACTTGCAAAGGTTGTTTGAGGAGAGACAAGGGAGGTGATTCAACTTCAATATGGGGAGTGCTTTTGTTAGAAATCTTTGATTTTATTCCTCATTTTTTTTTCTTCTCTCTTGTTTCAGATTGGATTTCTTGCTTAGATAGTGTTGTGGTTGTCAATTAATATTTTCTATTGAATTTTCCTATCTTACAATAGGATTGACGAGAGTGATCGATTGACAATGCCTGGTTTCAGGAGAGAAACATGTCATATAAGATGTCAAGTCTAGTTTCGATCATCCAAAAACCTGTATAACGAAAATGAAAGAATTGATATATATGGATATGTGATTTCAGGAAGGACACATCCTATGTAAGACAAGTGATAAGGTCAGGTCTGGTTTCAAGAAATTATTCAAGTCATATAAGACATTGAGTCTGGTTTCGACAATCCCACATCTTGTATAAGACCATTGACTAACAATTTTGATGTTTGACATTTGATTCATTAAGCAATTTAACCGATTTGGTTTGAAGACTAGTTGGATAGTTTATTTGTTGATTCGTGATTTGGTTATGGTTCAAGTGATTGTTTGTGTCTAATCAAAGTGTCTGATTATTATGCTATGGAGAACGACTGAACTGACACCCTAAAGGACTAACCAAGTACCTCAGGGGCTCATCAAATATGGCCTTGCCTATGTAGCAATGCGCAGACACATCATAGTTTGACTGACTTGACCTTGTATTATTTATTATGGATTGAATCATGATTGACTCGACCCAGCAAACATTAAAGGACCAATCTAGTGCCTCGGGGCTCACCGAAGATGGCCTTTCCCACATTATACACGTAGAGGCAACGTAGTTCAACAAACTTTGACTGACATGACTTGACACTAATTTTGTTTTCAAGATTTTTTTTTAGGTTATTTGGATGTCTTTGGGTTTTTAAAGTTTTCTTATTTTTTTGGATTTTTAAAGTTTTCTAATTTAAAAAAATAAAATTATTTTGTTTGAATTTTTGAAGTTTTCTAATTTTTTTTGTATTTTTAAAGTAATATTTTTGACATAATGACCTCTAATACCAAGTGTAGGATCCATTGAAGACGTTGGTAAAGTACTTGCCTCCATTCAAGTATAAGACCAATTTATTAGGGATGGAATCGAATAAACCTTATTGTGGATAGATATGCAAGGCAAAGGATGTGAAATGTCAACCATTTCAGGCCATGGGAAGGGAAACCAAGCATTATTGTGGATAACATGAGAACGTATGAACGAAAAATTATTCTGAGCAAAAGGTGAAAAAATAGATAGAATGATGGTAGATGATGGAGCAAAGATCGACTACACATGGCGTCTATTTTCCAGGTTTTCACCATGGTACTTATTAAAAGTGTCACCAAAGTGGTTTTCACTATTGGACAAATTATTTCTTTTTACTATTTTTCTTTATTATTATTATTATTATTGGTGTCACCAAGACGCTTCTTTGCCAAGTTTTCATCAAGACGACGATTTTTTTTTTTTTTTGTGTTTTTAGGTTTTGACATGGCTCTCTAAAGCTAGGTGTAGAATTTGTGCAAGTGCAAGCTATTGATAGGTTTTGACAATGGTTCCCCTTTGGGAGTTGAAAATTGATAGGCTCTTAACCCGCATACTATCGTTACAAAGAATGGACCCAACCAATTATATATCGTCACCATATCTGAGACCCAAACTGATAGACCTGGAACAACTGATGTAAAAAATAACTTGCAGCATCTCATGTCTTCAAAACTCTGAGGAGTCAAAAACAACAAGACCACAATCTAACACATTCATGAGCAGTGAGGCAAATAATTTCATCAATTCAAAAGCATGCTCCATATCATAACTCCTCATAGCACCAAGCAGAGTCATGACAACATATGTGACTCTTCCAACACTTCTTGCAAAGGAAAGAGCAACTCCTTGCAAGAGATCCCACATCACATCCTCAAAAATCTGTGAAGATGTATAATGCCTTTTTTGAAAAAAACTGATATAACTGAGATGACTCCATGAAAATCTTACAAATTTCACCTCATGAGTCTCCAATTGGTGGACCAAATCAGTTTCTAACTTATTGCCCCAAACACTGGTATAGGAGAAAACACAGAGAAGGCCATTGTTGAACATTAGAGAACATCCCATGCATGAATTATGGCTACACTGTAACAATCCTTTTCTCATTCGAGGCTCAAAATCAATCCTAGTAGTAAATTGGAAGGTCAGAAAATGGAAATACCAACCAACTAACAGGTCTAATTTAGACAATTTGAAATCTGATTTATGAAAAATCAGCATCCCTAACAATCTACAGCAGCTACAACAAAAGAATTTCTCATTAAAATTGGCATAGTTGCTCATGAACAAGGCGGGTGGCTTCTTCAATAAAGGTCCCAATGCCACCACAAACCATCTTCCAATCATATTTCCATCCAAGAACACCAATTTATGATCAGAAATAAAAATCCAATAACAGGAAAAGAAGGTAGCAGCAATCATAGAACTGAAATTTTTACACTTATCTCTCCAACCAACCTTTTTTTTATGCTTACCATTCTTCATTAGAAAATACTTGGGATCCCAAATTCTAACTTTCAATTGGAGACAAGTCCCAACACAAGAGCTGATGATCTCAACAACATTTTGAAAACAATGTGTTGGTTTATCCCTCTTAGGATTTTCAATATTATCTTTTTGCGAAGTAATGCCAGGATCCCATACTATCAACAATGCAGTACCATTTCTGAAACGGAGAATTGTTCTCACATGAGTCATCTGATTCTCTCGTTCCATCTGGATAAACACTTCTTGAAACTCCAAGAAGTAATCATTTCTTTGGGTTCCAAGAGTTACCAATTCTTGCTAAGTAGGAGCAACAGTAGATCCAACTTCATGCAACTCTCGTATCAACTCTCCAACGCTGGAAGACAAAATCAAATTTCCTCCTTCAGTAATCTCTGAAGCAATTCCTTCATCAATAAAAAAAAGATGATTTACATAAACCTTAATAGCACTTTCTTCATACAACAAATTGTCAAAAGCCTGAAAAACTTGTTGATGAGAGTTTGAATACTTCAGTTTCTCAGGACAGCATTCCAATTCATATGTTTCTTGTATGAGATCAAGCTCATCAAGAATTACTTGAAGCTCCTCAGCTCTCTTTTTGTTTTCTTGCTCCCATGAATAATGTACAGCAGAAATCTGATTCTCTGCTTCAATTAGAGTCTCGTGCACTTCTTGCAACTTGGCTTTGTTGAGCTTGTTACACTCCAATGCCTTGTCGGCAATTTTGGCTACTTTGTCTTCAACACGAATGATGTGCAAAAGACTTGATTTGATTTTCTCCAAGGGAAACTTAATGATCTTCATATCAGCAATGGAAATGCCACATACATCCTCTCCTCTAGGCACAACATAAATCAAATTTTCAACATGCTGATGCAATTCATCAAGCTGTGACGAAACTTGAATTCCATTCTCAACAGTTTGTGAGCTTGAACTGCAATCTTCATATGCTGGCTGAGATGTTGTAGGACAGCTTTGATGGACAAAGATTTCAAAAATTGTTTGAGCTGCACTTCCCAACTTGTCTCGCATGTGATGGACACTCTTCATCATTCCATCCATAGTGCCTTCCAGTTCCTTAGCTTTTCGTCTTAGCTTGTTTTCAGATGAAGAGAAATCTGCCTTATGACTACTAAAAACATCTCTTTCCACATTATTTTCTACACATAATTCAAGGGAGTCGATCAAATCAACTTTGTAGTGGGAAGAGACTTCAGCGTCCTCTTTCTCTTGGCTTTCAAACCAACATTCTCCCAAATTGTGAAAAGGCAATTTGCTGGTTGAACACATATCTTCTACCAACCGAACTTCTCCTTTATTTGGATCTGCACTTATGATCACATCATGCACCTCCATGTCAACTCTTGTTTCTAGAAGTTCTTCTCTTGGATTTTCAACTTGAGGCTCCTTAACACCCATTGACTCATTGTTCTCTACTACAGGATAAATGGAAAATCCTTGAACATTTGTTATGAATTCGAAGGGATTCCAACTTTCATCCTTCCCTTTGTCCTCAACAGTCTTCTTCAAAAATGGCTTCAATTTTTCTTCACATTGACTGAAAATTCCTTTGACTAACAAATCAACAGTTGGAGAAATCTGCTCTTCTCGTTCAAAGGCATTCTTGAGATGGACTTGAACACTTCCGGGAAGAGTATCAGCTTCTTTGACGGTGTCAATTAGAACATTTTTAACAGCTGCAAACATCCCCTCTTCCTGTTCACTCCAAGTTGAAGTGAATAGATAATCAAATAAATGGTAAATCTGATTATCCATCTCTAATTCTATCAAAAGAACGCAAGATCTTACTTCTAAAAATGTCTTCAAAACAGCAACTCTTCTTGGAAACAAACCACTGTCAGTTTTATCCAAATATTGAAAACTCTCCACAATCATACTTAATATGGTCCTCATAGTTTCTTCATCATAGGGTAATTGTGGTTCCACAATTCTTATCATTTCCATGAAACAATAAGAAATCAGCAGCTTAGTTTCTTCATCTGGATACCTCAACCAATAGGGCTGATTCAAAACATTTACTGCAGGAGTTAATGCCAACTCCATTTCTTTTGAAAATGATGGCTTCACTTGTCTCAAACATTGTTCTATTCTCTTCATTTACTTTGGATCAATTCTTTGCCAAGTCTCTTTCCAACCAAAAAAAGAGTCTCTGCTAATTTCCTCTCTTCTTCATTAGCCATGCCTTATTCTGACAAGACAAGGTTTCACAAACCTCTGAAAGTGTCAACTTCAAAAAACTTCTGAAACTGAAACTAAATTTTGTTTTGCTTTCTGAGTAGTATCTGTCTTCTCTGACTCTCATCTGATAACCAAAGCGCTGAAACTCATAGGATGGCAGGAAAACGGGCTCTGATACCACTGAAATATTCTCTCTCAATTTTTCTGATTTTTGAACCATACATTTACAATAGAAACAATCACCCGTTAAGGTTAGCATAACCAAAACGTACATGAAAGAACTCTAACCAAGAATGTGCCCTAAAACCACTTAAGCAGGAGGGGCGAGCATATGGTCAGAGGATCCCTAGGATCTACTAAATCAACAAGTACGAGATTATATTGAAAGAGAAATATTAAACTCGACACCAAGGATGTGCACTCAAGATCCTTTTGCAGGCGAGGTGCTAACATATGGTCGAGTACTACTGCTGCATTGAAATAACAAGGCGGATAACCAGCCAATGAACTTTCCACGCTACCACCAAATAGTGGGGGGAAAAGATTAAAACATTAAAGACTTCTTCTGTTGCGGCAGGCATCCACTGAAACGTGGGAATTCTCCACTTGAAGTGGGTATGAAAGAGGTTACAAAACAGATTGTCTTCATTGGCAGTAAACCATCCAAGGGTGCTTAGTGTGAAATTAATTAAATAGAGCAGCAATAATAAAACTGAAACAGTACTACTTTAGCAGCTTGTACAAAAGAGAAGGCTGCAATTTACAATGTCAATTTCACCAATATTCAAGCACCTTGTTATACATTATCTCTTTGTCAGAATATAACGAGAAAAGAAAAAGAGAGATGGAAAACAACAATTGATTCTAATTCTGATCAGCGAACTGTAATTCTGGTAATATATATGAACAACTACAGAAATTCATAAATTGCTCACAACTCAATCAAAATACCTCTGAAATGCGTGATTCTAAGTGCAATGTTCAACTATAAGATAGGTGCCCCTGCTGAGATGAAGAAATAGCCTCAAAACACCCTTATTTATTTATGGCACAAATCCCCATGCAAGCTGAAATGTACGACCCTCCTTGAGGGGCGATTTTGCATTTAAAATCAAAGACTCCAAACTAGAATCTGCAAATTGGTAGAAAGGGTTGCCCCAAGCATAGGATTATGATGAACAAATACCCATAACCAAATTAGAATTACCCTTAAAGCTGTTAATGATTTTCATCTACAGCCATGACTGAATCAACAACAATAAAATCTGGAAATAACATCTGAATCTTCAACATTGAGGCTCAATGTGCACTTCTGAATGAAGCACACTCTCAATCCATCATCTAGGGAACCATAGTTTCAGGCCCGAAGAGTGGAATAGAATTGCTAAGCTCTCCCTTAGCCGGATTGGAATAGTGAATAGTGGATAGTGACACAAGGGTTTTCATTTTCTATGGTTGATATGGATTCATGAAGAAGATGATGTCGTATTATTTGTGATACTATAAATTCTCATGCCTAAATATATGTGGTTACAGAGTAATCAGTAAAAGACGAAATTCCTTCAAGTTCAGAATGGGTGGAATTGGAAAGAAGTTGATTTGGTTAACCTGACTTCTTAGAAAGGTTTTGAACAAGGATCAGGAGGTTTGATGGAGGTAAGTGCTATACAAGTGCATGGAAGTTGCGTGCAAAAGATGGGAATAGATTTGCTACTCCTCTTATATCCTCACAGCTCCCTTTTCTCGAACATGGTTGGCCTAGCAAGTTCCATACATTTATTTTCAGAGACACATTCGTATTACATCTTCTACATGACTCTGGTTCTCAAAGGGGATAAGTACATTTTGTATCTTCACAGCTCCCATTTCCCCAGAATGATTAGAACCCCTTTCCCCCAACATGGTTGGAATTGGTAAAATCCCTTGCGTTTAAACTTAATTTTCAATGCCACATTTGTATTACGCTGTCACGAGCAAAAACTTGGAATCATGCGTTTATTTTTAGAGTTACATTTGTATTAAGTTGTCACCAACAGAAGCTTGGAAATTGGATTGTGTATGTAGTTGTACCCATGTAAATGTAAGAAACCAGTAATTGTATCTTGTTTGAGAGTTGTGAATACCCCGTACAACTCCCTATTCCCCAGAATGATTAGAACCCCTTTCCCCCAACATGGTTGGAATTGGTAAAATCCCTTGCGTTTAAACTTAATTTTCAATGCCACATTTGTATTACGTTGTCACGAGCAAAAGCTTGGAATCATGCATTTATTTTTAGAGTTACATTTGTATTAAGTTGTCACCAGGAGAAACTTGGAAATTCAATTGTGTATGTAGTTGTACCCCTGTAAATGTAAGAAACCAGTAATTGTATCTTGTTTGAGAGTTGTGAATACCCCGTACTTGCTTTGTGTATCCCTGTGATGGTGATACTTGGTACCCATCCTTGGGGAAAATGTTACAATTTGGTTTGGGATTTACCATACCATTGTGTGTGTGTGCATGTTTGTTACCTGATTGAGGGCCAACCCGTGTGTCGTTGAAGCCTACATATAAGAGTAACCAAGAGTAGTTTTTCTTCTTTTGGTTCTCTAGATTCTCAATTTGTAACGAGATAGTAGCAACCACAAGTTCCTTGGGTGGAGTGTGTAGCATACGCATATTGCAACGTCGAGCATCCTAGCTCAAACAATCCCAAGAAAACGTACCCACTAGTTTCCCTTATGATGGATCAGGATACTTGATCCATAAGTGTTAACCTAATCCCCACAGATTTGAGTACAAAAGCATAGGTATGTTAGCTATGCCTAGACGTCCATCAGAGGCGTTAATCTGGCATAGTGATTAAACCTCGTCTGTATGAGAGGTGAGACTCGATAGCCCCATAGTGATATTAATATATATATATATATATGTATATGTACCCTATCATACTTGTGTTCCGACATGATGTACGAGATACGATGCCACACCCGACTGGTGTTCCGACACAGTGTTGTTGGTGACGTCATGTTACACGATGCCACGTGCGTAGACACGTGAAGGTGCATTATGAGATTTTCTTTGTTAGCCTACTTGTCCGATGAGCGTTATGGGGCCTCAACACTTGTAGAGGGATACTCATGGTTGCCTTTACCATGTTGGTCGAGTAGCATATGGATAGATCCTAGCCATGTATACCTCTGGCTTCAGCGAGTACCTGTGTCTCCCTTCTCCACGAGGTATCGCTATGCAGGGAGTGTTCTGCGCGTGCCTACTTCCGCGGAGCCATAGACACTCTGCCATGCGTCATATGAACAGTACGTTCCTATTCCGACTGGCGTATGTCCATGTTGTGTGTTGACGCAATGTAGGGTGTAGCTGAGGAGTACACCCTATACCATGTGGTTGGCGTTTTCACTCCGCACCGCATGAGAGACTATCGCGATAGTTAGACATTCTTTCCTCCCTCGTTTGGTGGCTAATATCTAGTCACACAGTGTTGTACAGTGCAATTTTAAAGATTGTGAATTTTCTTTTGGTCATTGATGATTTTTCAATTGATTGTGAAGGTTGACACTTTGTCATATTTGATTTTGAAGGTTTAGCCACAACTTGTGATCTTATTTTTTTATAACCCTAGTGGTTATATATTTGATTCACTGTTGAAATTATGCGCATTATTGTCTTATTGTTCAAATTGAACTTTAATTTTCTCTTCTTTATGAACTTGGTGGCTAAGCTAGTTATCATTGTTGTTTTCAATGTCGGCTATATGATATATTGTGAATTCCTCTCCAAGGACGTACGAGACGAACTTGGTGAGTATGTACGAGGAAGTAGACGCAGCAAACGTAGAGGATGGGGGTATGGGATGCTATTATGCAGCTAGGACCCACTACCTTTGTCTGATGACTATCTCTTGGAAGCTAATCACCTTGCACAACAAGAGACAGGTCGTGGTTGTTTTCTTTGGATGGTTTCACTTTATGTATGACCTAACACCATCAAGCCACTGCTTGTGAGATATGTTATGTGAGATGGATATTGGCTCTCAGCTTATGGTTTATGTGAGATGGATATTGGTTCTTGGTTCATGGATTCTTCTATCATGGATTAACATGTTGCTTACCGGTGTCCAGATGGACCCTTGTGTAGCCTTGTGATGATTCTCGGTAATGTGTATTGGTGCACGTGTATTATCTATGTTAATCCATGGTTATGTGTTTTTGGAGACTTGGTTGGTGGTTGCTTCACCATGTTGTCTTGGTTGGTTTGACAGTGTACTTGGTTGAGTTGTTTATGGCTCCGATTAATGTTGTTTTTATATTGAGGTTTGGAGTGGTTCAGTTTGGAACCCTTGGCCTTGTGTGATTGTATGGAGTTTGCACTAGGGGTTTTGCAGGCTTCTAGGAGTAAGCCTGACCCTAGGGGGGGAGGAAGTAATACCCCTCCGTTTTTCTCTTTTGATGTGATGGTAATTTATTCTGATGTTATCATTATGACATGCTTTAGATTAGCATTGTGAATATTTGAATTAATGATGTTTTATGTTTGATTAATATTATTGATGTTAGATTCATCAGTTGGCAATACTGTATTGGTGAAGGGGATGGGTTTGCATCACTCGCTTGCGAGCGCCCTGCGATTCCGTGATTTCCTCTTCACGGTGTGTTTTATATGATGCAAATATACATGTACGATATACTCTTTGTTCGAAGGTTGACAAGTACAGGACATTGACTCCGCCTGGTTTCACACGTTTCAGCGTGTTAATTGCCAACAACATTTGATAGGGAGATAGTAGCTAGGTTTTCCATGCCAAGTCCTCACCCTAGTCATAAGTGTGTCGTCAATTGTAGTCTGGTTCAGTTGTTTTTATATTGTTCAATTGTCCTGATCTTATTAATTGCAAGTTAGAAAGGTTAAATAAATGGCCTATGCAGTTAAGTGATCTAAATCGAACATTCCCTTGCCCATTAGAGTTGAATCTAAAAATCCAGGAGAAATTTTCAAAGATTGGCACAAAATTATCTACCGACCAAGTTATTGCACTGAGATCCTATCTAAGAGAGAGGCAACTTATTAAAAATATGAGAAAGTAGCAAGAACCATAGGGGAATCTGTAATGGGATACCTATCACAAAAGTGGAATGACCTAACTGATGATTTGAAATAAGCTGAGCCTCATTCCATGCATAACTATGTTGCAACACTCAAG
Source organism: Sequoiadendron giganteum (assembly GCA_007115665.2). Lineage (NCBI taxonomy): Eukaryota > Viridiplantae > Streptophyta > Pinopsida > Cupressales > Cupressaceae > Sequoiadendron > Sequoiadendron giganteum. The sequence continues at coordinate 346,779,865 of CM021109.1, read as the reverse complement.
AGAGCTGATAGATATATACAAATTGAAAGGGAAAAGGGACAATTTTGGCTTCCATTCACTTTTCAGCCACCTATCCTACTATCGCGTATGCCAAACTTCAAATTCTACCGTTATGAGATAGCTGCAAAGAAACAGAGATGGACCAGATTAGACAGGCAACAATGGTTCTATTGGGATCCTAATTCAGACACAACATAAACTAATGTAGGACAACTGGCAGTTGCCAATTTCAGGGCATTGACCAAGCAGAAGCAAAACTCTCCATGTGTTGGAGGACCAACAAGACCTTAGATTGGGGGGAGTGATGAGTCTAGTTTATGGTCTAATTTTGATAGAGTTTATTATCCATTTATTGTAGTTGTCATAGACTTTGATGCTTGGATGTTGACTTTTTTATAATATTTCCTTAAAGCCATAGACTTTCGAAATGAATTTATTTTCATAACTTTTCATTATATTGACATGCTATATGAACCATGTCTGTTAATTCTGTGTGTGATTAATGAATTCCACTTTGAGATAGTCACATATATGCAGTTGTTGTGCATACTAATATTGTCATGCATATATAATTAGAAGCTTGCAGCTAGGGGAGATTCCGCTAGCTAGACATTCGTCATATCGATCAACAAGGTGGTCATTTAATGGAGGAAGGACTCTTGACAACATAAAGATTTCTCATTCCAATCAAACTATAACCGCCTTGTAATAGTCTTAATTGTTGTTGAGCAGTTATAGGCATTATTGCTGTTCCAAATTCACGTTAAGGAAAACATGCCTAACAGATTTTCTGTGTGTGTAGCCGTCTCTCCACTTTTTGCGCTTTCCCTAATGTGGCATCCTCTGCATCTGTGGGAGTTGACCGCCTTGCTAGGTGATTAGATAAATAAGACTCTGATGCTCCTGTTGGGGTTCGAATCGGAGGTTGCTCAATCTGATAATGTACTCACACTTTTAAGTTTTCCAATAATACAATCATGTTGCTCGATTCTACTCATGTTTTTCAATGAATGAAATGACGTTTCAAGTTCGTGCATCTGAGTTTACATTATTTTTAAGGGACACTCACCCAAGGAGGCCCACTTGGTGAGTATTACGTCCAGTAGCTTAGTTTAGTTTAGTTGATATTTTATGTTCGGTAATTAGTTAAGAATCTGACATTGTTTGTTCCTGCAGCCACTAGAATTCCATTTTGTGCATGTTCCTCCAGCCAAAGCAGACATAGTAGTTTCCTATTTGTTCACTCAGATTTTCATTTATGTCATGCATTCTATTTTAGTATAGTTGTTGATTGATGCTCAAAACTTACGAGATTTCCTTACAATCAATATACTTTTAGCATTGCGTCTTTCTTAGCTGTAGGATGACTATGGCTGCTTTGGATTCCTAGTGCACACGCAGTGCTGACCCATTTCAAGTTTACATCCATGGGTTGACAATTTAAATGCACCTTCATGATGATTGAAATACCTATTCAGGTTAGATGTGCAATCTCTGAATCACAGTTGTGAAGGCTTAGTTGTTGAATCATTGTAGGAGGCCGACATTTTTGACACCGTTGTCGGGGATGGTGTCAAACTAGGGTGTTCTTTGGAGTCATTGATAGTTTTCTCGTTGTAATGTTTCTGGAATTTGTTCTTAGTATACCACTCATTTAGGAAAGTAATGACTCCCCTATTCTTTTGCCAATTTTTTGTGTGAGCTGGTTGATAGTGAGTTGATACTGTATGCATAGAGAAGAGAGAAATATTGGAGGTATTTGCACATGTGAACAAATCTACGGGAAAAGATTGAAAAAAGGAGAAATATGAGAGAAAGGAAGTGAATCAAGATTCAAGCATGGGGAGTATTGTGATTTAATGTTGTTATTTTCTAATGCTGTCATTATTTTCTCTTGTTTAGGTGTTGTTAATGGTCTAGAGGTGTTAGTTATCACTATTCTACGTTAGGAATTCTATAACCCCATCATACAACATCATATATCATAAATATACATCACATTATCATATAATAAACATAAGCATCTGCATTATCCATCCATATGCATACATCATCATCTCATCATAAGACTGCATTGAAAATACACAACAAGAATATGAATCCATAAAATTTGCATATCATAACATTCATCCCATAACATATCATGAAAAGATATTGAAAAAGAGTTAACATACGTATATCTATGAAAAGAATCGAAAAACAAATCAGAAATTCTTTATATACTCAAGCTAGCCCTGATGGATGCTCCCCTCTCCAAATTGTCTCTCTAGTTGATCCTCAGCCCTGGGCTGTACATCACTCCTCTGTGAGTAGTTAGGTTGTCTGAGCACCTGTAGAACATCTCTATGATAATGCATCTTGTAATAGTTTGCCTGAGTCACAACCTCTTTGTATAGCCTAACAGATACAATCCTGCCATGTGTAGCCATCATCACCTTTATCTGTTGGTGGAAACCAATCACCTAGTCTCTCTTGGCAATAGTGGTCACAATCGGCTATCGTGTCTGATCCCTCTCAGTCGTAATCACCAAAATCTATTGGTAAGCATAAACACACTCACCTGTAATGACCTGCACCTGCTACTGCAGCTACTGAATCTATAAATCTTGAGGATCCTGTGGTGGTGCCTGAACTAGTTGTTGTTGCCGAATCAAAGGTTGTTGTGGAGGCTGCTGACCCACTGGTAGTGCCCTCAGAATCTACCCATCCTGGCCATCCTGTCCCATGCTTCTGCCTTTTCCCACTCCCCTCCCTCTAGTTCTCTCTCGTCGAGGAGCACCTGTTGGATTTGTCAACCTGCGAGGGTGTGTAAACCATGCATCATATGCAACTATTGTCTGAGCGTCTGCCAGTCCTTGGTCATAGGCCCACGACCGTGAAACCAATTTCCCAAACCCCTCATCCACCTTAGAAGCTAGAATCGTGGGTCCCCATGTGGGTACCTGTCGAGATAATCTCACAAAAATAGTGTTGTTTGCATCATCTGGCCTATCCTGTGACTCTTCAAACTGTCGAGCCACCCTATCTAGCAGGTATCTCTAGATAATTGTATGGTTTCGACTCTACACATATCGGGTTTGCCAAGCGAAGAATAGTTGTTGGGCATCATACCACACTAGCATCTGATGCCAGGGTTGCCATCTGAAGACTGTCATATCATCAATAACCTGAAACCAGTATGGAAGCCCAAGCTTTCCAATGTGTCGTTAGGTAACGAAACCTCTATACCTCCAAACCACGAGATCATTTGGCTCTAAATCAATCATGTGAACAATCCGACGAAGCACAACAATGTCCTCCCAAGCCCAAATGTCTAGCAAAGTAACTCTTGTCCCGATCGCTTTGCCATCACAATATAAAAATTTGTGCATATCATGATACAATGAGGAAAACATCACTAGCCCCCATGAGCATCTGATGCATATCATCATGCAATGAGCATCTGATGCCATCCCAAGCCCCACCTTGGGTTGAATCTTCTGCTCCGTCGGTTTGGAGCGACCAAATTTGAAACGATGGTTGCAACTATCAATCTGAAGGTGGGCACTCGACTTCTATACATCTGAAGGTCGATCTATAAAGTGGATAGAATGATATCCTCAATCTCCATAACCTTATGACAAGCATCGTATTTGACATCGACATCATATATCACACGCTCACCATGTATTGACAAACGTAGTATCTGCCATATATCCTCCAATGCAACTGTCGCTCGGCCTATCGAAAAGTCGAACAACAAAGTCTCACTATGCCATCGCTCGCAAAATGCGGTCATCATAGTCAGATGTGTCCAGACGACGGGCATGTATGCAATGTACAGTCGACCAATCTCTCCTAAGTGCTCCTCGAACAACTCAGATAAATCACCAAGTCTCTCCAAAACTATGGGTTGGTGCTCACGAGACATCAAGGGTGGAATGACCTCCTACACCCATCAAGCACACGATGTCAAAAATCGAAAAAAATTTGACTCAGTTTGAAATTTTCATCTCTTAAATGATAGTAGCATCACTATTTACAATAGTGTCGCTATATTTCAAATTGCAAATTGCAATGCCCAAAGGCATTGAAATTGAAAATCGTAGATCACGTCGACAAAAAAATATGCATCATGATTTTAACTTTGGAAACCCTAACCCTAATTTTCAAATAGAGAAGTGTGATGCTATAAATATATACGTCACAATTTAAAGTTGGAAACCCCAATTCTAAATTGTGAACTACGTCACAATATACATATGCGTCGCTAAAATTCAATTTAGCATCGTCGATTCTCAAATGGGCGTCGCTATATAGCAACACTGCCAAAGTTTAAATTTGAAAACGCAATAAATGCATCAAAAAGTCGACTTTCAAATGAAGTTTTGGATCACATATCGATAGTGTTGCGCCTAGAAGCCTCTCGTCGCGCCATTTCGTTAGAGGGTCAAAGTTCAAATGTAAGAATCTCTAAGGCAACTTTTCATCTTTATCGAGAAATCAACACCAAACTCAAAATTTCTGCCCAATTTCTCGAGCGGGCAGGGAATCAACTTAATCCTTTCGTTGGGGCATATAAAAAACCAGATTTTTTTAATTTTTTAATTTAGGCAACAATTTTTAATCTAAATAGCATTAATCTTTGAATCGAAGCAACTAGTACCTTGCTTCAAAGAGGGGCAAAATATAGACACCGAAAATATCTCGAATGATATCATACACTCGAATCAGGTATACTAACATCATTTCCTCTCAAAACCAATTATATTTTCGCTTAATTAATTAAATTAGTATAGCTATTTAATTAATTGCCTCATTTGCATCTATTAACCTAATTCATCAAATCAGGTTAATTCATCCCATTTCACGTTAACATTTCATCTCATTAAATTAAATAGATCAAAGAATTTAATTTAATTCCCTATGTCTTCCCATTTAATTAAATAACTTTAAGTTATTTAATTAAATATCATTTCACCTTTTATAATTCATTAAATCATTTAATTTAATCACTTTATTCTTCTAATTCCCCTAATTGCATGATTAAACTTTGTTTTAATTAGAAAAATATTTTTTCCTCACCCATGGATATTCCGAAGAATATTCTTTCTCCTCCAATCATTTAAGAAAGAGTATATTTTCACTTAGCTTCAAGTGCAAGTTAGCTTGAAACTTCTTGTGCAAGTTAATTTTTGCCCTCTTATATAGGTCAAAAGTGTGCTTGTTTGGAAGGAATGAGAACCCTTGATAAAATCCCATCTTGCATTCTCACCCGTTGATGAGAATCCATGGTCGATGCCTCTTATTTTCTCCATCCTTGACCATTGATTAACTTTTTGATCAACGCATTCTGTAGGTGCAAGTTCTAGTAAGTAAGTAATCCTTATAGAGTTTGTCATGTTAACTAAAAAATTAAATGAATAAACGAGGGATAATGTTTTCCTCGACAAGAATTCTTACCCAAATCAAGTCTTAATTGAGATGGGATATGATTAATTTGATAGATCCGAACTTCTGAAATTTAATCCATATTACCCTATCAAAATTTATAAAAATTTAAATGCCTAACCTAAACATCAAAATAAAATATCATGTAGATATTATATATATAAATACATGATTATATATTTATGTTTATATTTAATGACAATTCTTATTTAAAAAATAATAATTACCTACATGCTTATAATTTTTATATAAGTCACTAACTTCAATTTAAAGAAAAAATAAATCTAAAAACAAATATAATAATCAGAAATAATACGAGCCACTTAATGTCCTAAATTTCAACTTAATTCATTACTCTTTAAAAAAAATACACTCGGTAATTTCCCTTTACAATGCGATCCTCCCAAAAGACCTAAAGTTAAAAGATTTCTTACCTTTTTTTTAGATATAATTTTCACTATTCGTTTTTAGATGTGATTTATTATTATTATTTTTTGATGTGATTTATTACTATTCTTTTTTAGATGGGGGATTCATCGAAGAATTTTTTTTTATTAATACTCTATTGGAAAATGGAAAGAAAATTGATGCAGAGCAGTGGAAGGACCTCAAACAACTTTCCTATGACCTTCAAATAGGACTTCATAACTTAAGGTTGCAATTATATATTTTGTTCATCCTAGACAACGAGTTCTCAAACCCAAAAGGTGGGGCAGCAAACCAAATCCACTCTACCTTTGAAAGCAACATGGAACAAGAGAAAAAAGAATTGCTTAGACCACAATCAACACACTTTGAAGGTCTCCAACCATACAACAACTCATTGACTTACAACTTCCTGTATTGCTGCCCTAGTAGAGACAACTTCATTGAATTAAGAATCAACAAGAACAAATGTTTTATAATGTTTTCAATTACTAAGCAACAAGTCGAAGATGTATAATCACTTATCCTTCCTTGCTCTCTTGCTACACAGTCTAAAACATGCAAATTTCAGAGCTACTATCCATCCAAAGCATGTTGAAGCTTTAACCTTAAGACCTGCAAGCTTGGGACAAGGTAAAATAAATAAATACACACCTTACCACCCATGTGGTGATTTTCCACCATTGGAAGGTCGTGTCACATCCTTTTTTTACATCTTCGATTACCCTAAACTCTTGTGCTCTTGTCCTTCCTTTTTCCTTCTCTCCCTGATGACTTGGCTTGAGCTTTCTCAGGCCTCGACTTCTTTGCAAGACCGGATGGGAGAGTAGAGCTTCTTGTAGATCTAGTTCGGGCAGAGGATGCTACCGAACTAGCAAATTCAATTCTAGCTGGCTCTCTAGCTTCACCTTCTTCTCTCTTTCTTCTAGCCTCTCTCATAGCTTCTGCAGCTATACGCATGCTCTCTGCAAAGGCTTCCACTTCTTTTCTTACTCTCCTCACTATCACAGGTGTCCTTAATTGATTGTGCACTTGTATATCCTTCTCTAAAAGGTACCAAACCTTTCTTCTAACGGATCTCGAGGTTTACTCAACAAATGTTCAACATACATTTCCAGAATATGTTCCTCAACCTCATAGCCCATAGGCATAATCCAAACTGTTCTAGGATCTGCAACTTCCATCAAGCATTGATCAATGTCAACCATAAAACATAGTGTCTTTGTACTTCTCCACAATACATGTGGGAATCCTTTCTCTCGCTTGCATCTCATTCTGAAAGTTCTTGAAATAACCCCAGATTGCAATATTCCTTGTCTTTCTATCACCGACTCTGTGCAAGATATCTCTAATTTGAGCAGCTACAGGTTTAGTACCTTGCCATTGTACTTTTCCAAATCCCAGAACTTCATTCATTAAGTAAAATAATAAACACAACTATAGATTACCATATTTGAAGGAATTCTTCTTATCTTTCTTGAACCAACATTCTCCATCAACTGCCTTCTGAGTAACTCACATAGATCATATTCTACATTCTCCTTCACCATCTGATATGTTCCATAGATAGTTGTACCGGATACAAAATTGTCCCGGCTAGAATAATAGATCTTGTAACCAATGACCATCGAGGCAAATCTGACATCCACATTAATAATATCATCAATTGTCATAGCTCTTTTCTCAAACACTGAACCGGTTGCGTCAGTAACTGTCTGATTCTTCATGGACTTCAAGATCGGCAACCCACCAGAGGAATTTAAACCAGTAACAACACTTATGGCTTCTTTTGTAATCCTAAAAGGTTGACTCAACCAAATAAATTCACCTAATGTCTACAATATGCAAGACGTCATACGAAACGGATGAAAATGCACCCAAGGGCACTGTCTCAACAGATTTGAAAGGATGCCACTTGAATTTCGGACGGGGTCTATCCTTGATATCAACTACCCATGAAGTATCCATTTCCACAAAATTTCAACTTCACGAGTTTGCAGATAAATAGCTTTTCGCTGGTTTACGGTTTGCTCGCCGAATCGCCTTCACACTTGAATCTTCACCAAATTTTGCCAAAGTTCGCTTTAGAGCTCTCCAAACTTCTTCTTCTCAAAGTGTAAAGTGACAAACCCAACATACGGGCTTCTGGGCTGGGTCGCAAGCATACCCTTGTCATTAACAAAAAAAATGCTAAGAAAAATGTGTTTCAACAATAATATTTCAAGTAAGTAAGATTTATAAGGCTAAATATGTAGAATTAAACTGACAACAATCAATAAGGATATTAACATTTTTGAACAAAAGATAATTGTCTGCCAATACAAATGATAGGGATGCTTCATAATTTATGGCCTAGCATAATTCAATAGATTCGTGAATGATTAATTTACAAGTTTAATATAGTTGACACTATTAACAACTATGGCCACACCCATGTGCAAATTTATTAAAAATATAATTATTCACTGTTTTACTCATTGGCAAGCTTATTAAGGGTGCAATAAATCTATTATTATTCCAGTATTAATCGCATGAAGGCTTTCGCTCGTGTAACTCCATTATTACTACAAGCTCAGGCTATACACTGATGGAAAAGCAACTGACATTATTGCTCTAGATCTCCTCCATGAATTACCATAATTGCTGATATCTAGAGGCGATTCACTACCGAAGAAAGTGGTTACTTGAGGCATTGCATGCAAATAAAGGCTTACTTTATTTTTTCAGTACATAAGCATGGTTAGGTATATGTAGCTATCTCCAATAACTCCTAGTCATTTTGAAAAACTCCTACCACACTTCCCATGCCTATTGTAGGATTATCAAGGCTTGCCTACACATGATGCTGTGAAGATTTAAATGGAAAAGTGGGGGAAGACAATTGTAGCCTAGATTGATTTCCCATAGAGCGCACGACATCTTCACATAAGCACGACATACTATGAGACATGGAGGAGCTACATTCAATTGAATCGACCTATGGAGCTACAGACTTGGTCCAAGGCATAAGTGCTTAAGTTAACTACAGAATAATTAGGATTACGCGTATGAGAATATATATATATTCCTGCAACTATCTTTCATGCCTAGACAGGGTGAATTTGTAAGCCTGATGTAACAATTCAATCGTAGGGATGATGCCTTTGAGTTATGGTGTGCACAATGAGCTCAGAAAGTGGTTGAAAACTAGGGTGCTGACCTTTCTCCCAAGAAGGTGACTTCTTGCACTCTTCTACCATGATCAATTAAAATGGATTTCTTTTAACCTATGTTTATGTATTCTGAAATATAACCTTTTTTATTCATTCTCACATATCCACCTCCATGTACATATTGGTATGTTTTGTATTAACATTAAATTGAGCACATTTATTTCCCACTTTCACCACAAATATATTAGGTAGAGGTATTTAGTAACCAGAACATAAATATTATCAATATGTTAACTCATGGCCAAGGTGAATGTGATGTCATTATTTATGCATACAATCACAGGCATTAGATGCTTGTTGATTTGCATTATATACAAGTGACCCGTATCAACCAACTATCATCTTCTCTACACTATATGAAACATGAACGCTTGTCATTTGTTAATCTCCTTGAGTAGCGTGACTATTATTTCGTTTATTTCCTTATTCTTACACATAAATACCAACCCATTAAACTAATACAAAGAACTCTCTAGCCTCTTCCTTTAGTAAAAATAACTACATTCCTCAATAATTTATGATTCTCTAGTTTGCTCACAAACCACCCCCGAGCTAAGAGGTAACTGTTATCACCTGGAATATGCACCATGTTGAATCTTGAATCCAGCTATCTTGTGAAACATCGGATGACCTCTCGAGTTGTGAGAATTCATAAAACTCAAGGTCAACCTCCGATTAAAGGGCGGTTAGTTTACCCTTGGTAAATCACTTAAAAACTAACTCAAACTAAAGAACTCCGATGGGAAAAGAGAGGACAAAGATGTAATAATCTAAATCTAAAACAAAAAATGAAGGCGATATAGCAAATAGAGCAGATTTCTACTTCATTTCAACAACACAACTTATGAATCTCAATCTAAAGCTTCACACACTAATTTCCAATAGTAATTCAGAGGTAAACTTAGAACAACAACAATCAAAGAGTTAAAAGACTCACAATAATACTTGCTTTTCTTTCATACACAAAGAAAATTGAAACAAATAGAGGCAAAAATACTGATCTTTGAATCACTGAAGGCTTCTAGAATGACTATTTTAACGAAAAATAGTAAAATATTACATCACAAGCATACAATCAACCAATATTTCAGAGTGAAACAAGGTTGGAGATGCAATCAATAAAGAAAATTACAAAAGTAGACCTAATTTTTACTAAAAAAATTAAAGGATTGAAGGTCATTTTGTCACAATAAACTTTTCCAATGCTTTGCAACAAACATATGCCTCTTATTTATAGTTTTAGACAGCCTAAATTCAAAAAATCATGTTGACTTTAAATATTTTTCTTATGAGTTTTCATCTTTATCCTCTATGGAAAAGATTTGCCTTTTTTATTTTCTAAGTTATCAATCTTCTCCTATGAGTTGTCATCCTTATCCTCTCTAGATAAGATATTTGTAATCCTTTTCCATTGTGGATAAAATATTTTTATATCCTTATCCTTTAAAAAAAACTATCCTCTTTTTTTGCAAAATCAAATTCCATCACACCAGATACAATGCTATCCTTGTTAATAATACCTTGTTACATCGTATCTATGTATTCTATCAAGCAATAAGGAACGACGAAAAAATCCCAATTCCAAGATTTGAGCAAATCATTATAATGCATTTCCCATCACCATCTCTAATAAAATCTCGGTGGATCATATACTTGTTGGATCTTTTGAAGTAATCATCCAAATCAATGGTCATTCACCTTATTTCTTCCATCACCTTTCTGCACTAATTTCGTATCATGGCAACCAACAAAAACATCATCAATGCATCCATCCTACATCCACAAATCATAAACATACACATATCTCATAATAACAACATATCATAAAGCATACATCCTACATCATCATTTTCATTTTAGTTGTGATGAATAATATAGATTTGTTATTTTGAAAATCTTAAATTGTTGCATCATATATCGTAAACATACATCATATATCTCATAATAACAACAAATCAAAAAGTGTCTATCCACTCGAGCTAGTCCTGATGGTTGCTCCCCTATCCAGCTTGTCTCTCTAGTTGATCCTCAGCCTTGGGTCGTGCATCACTCCTCTATGACTAGTCAGGTTGTTTGAGCACCTATGGAACATCTCTGTGATAGCATCTTGTAATAGGCTACCTCAATCACAAAATCTCTGTATAGCTTAGCAAATATAGTCTTGCCATGTGTAGCCATCATCACCTCTATCTTTTGGCGGATATCGATCTCCTAGTCTCTCTCTGCAGTATTGGTCACTATATCCTTAACTATCTTTCCGCTCCAAAATTTGTAATATTAAAATAAAACCAATTATTTTAATACAATTTTTGGCTATACATTGTGATTAATTTTCCAACTATAAAATTACCATACTCAAAACTCAAATACTCTTTTTGGTTGATGCAAGATTTCTATTGATTGTGCATGCTCCTGCGTCAAGGATGAGGCAAATAATAGGATGGTTATTCCAAATGAGGAGAATGAACCATTAGATGAGGATAATTTTTAGTCATACTTGGCAAATAATAGGACAATTATTCCAAATGAGGAGAATGAACCTTTAGATGTGGATAATTTTTAGTCATACTTTCAAGATTATTTCTAAGCATTTAATAAAGTTGTGTAGTAGGACACTAAAAATAGGATATCTCAAGTAGCTCAAGTACTTCTCAAAGAAATATACACTACAAGGGCTTTCACCTCATATTTCTCTGTGTTAGAGAAATATATTCTACAACGGCTTTCACCTCATATTACTTCGTCTTAGAGAAATATACACTACAAGGGCTTTCACCTCATATTTCTCCGTGTCAGAGAAATATATGCTACAACGGCTTTCACCTCCTATTACTTCGTCTTAGAGAAATATACATTACAAGGGCTTTTCACCTCATATTTCTCCTTCTCAGAGAAATATAAACTACAAGGGCTTTCACCTCATATATCTCTGTCTCAAAGAAATATACACTACAACAAATCTTAATGATGTTATGACTCCCTATCAGCAAGGGCGACATTCTCCACCAACCCAAGCTTGTCTCGGAATTGTGCAAACTTTACCCTGGAAAGAGGGCTTGGTGAGGATATCAATCGTCTGATCATTAGTGCAAATTTACTCGAACTGAATTGCTTTCCTCAACACCATGTCTCTATTGTAATGATACTTGATCTCCACATGCTTTGTCCTATCATGAAATACAGGATTTACAAAGAACTTTACACATCTTTGATTATCATAGTGAATCAATGTCAACTCTAACATCTAACCAAACAATCCTTCACATGTTGCAATATATTGAGACATCCAAAGATCGTTCTTTTTCAAGACAAAGTTTTCCCTGCATGAAGGATCAAAGAAGGAAGATTACAATTCATTAAAACCCTAAAGCTACCTCCATGAAAGGAGAAATTTCTATCGATGGGAGAAGATTCAAAGCGAGATTATCTGCAAAAAGATCAAAGAATTCTATAGTAGATTGATAGAAAAGTAGTCATGGGTCTTGAAATCTCCACCAATTCAACATAAAAGATGAAGCAAAAAAGACAACCACTCCAAAAGAAGATTGAAAGTTGTGGCAATGGTTATCCTTATAACGAGTGAGCTAGTCACAAAAAAGTGATCACTTGTCAAAAGAAGGAAAATACAGATGCGTTTTGGGAAGGTCGCCATAGTCTAAGTCATCAATTTAAAGAGGCTCGAGCACCGATAGTTGAAGCTCATGAGATTGCTATACAAACAACAAAGACGATTTATAGTCACAGTCAAACAACAAGACATCAGAATGTTACAAGAAAAGTGAATAGAGGAAAAAGACAGATTGCAAAAACATCACCAAGTATGATGTTATTCCAACAGGCCGCCACTCAATGCTCGCATTTGTGTTGAAGCAATTAAATTTCCAATCAAAGTCACAACAATTATTTTGAATGTTGATTTGAACAACCAAAGGAGATCATTATTTTTAGAAGTAAACAAAATTTCCCAATCCAACAATGGTCCATGTCATGTCCCCGAAAATAGAGAACCCTCAAATAAGTAAAAATGAATAACAAAATACATTTAAAATTATGAAAGAAAACATTATCGATCTAATGCTTTTATAATTACAATTTTCGCAAGATAATATTGTAATTATAAATATGCATATATTGTCAATACACAATGAAATTCATTACCAAAGGTAATATTAATTATTATATTATAAATATTAAAATATATAAATATTAACAATTTCAATGATAATAAGTTAAATATTAAAGATAAAACACAATATATAAATGACATTATAATTGTCAAATATAAATATTATACAATAGGGACATTACACCTTGTGAGGCTATGGGAACATATGATCGACTAATTCATATACGCGATATTCTTCCGAAGAACAACAATCAATCTTGCTTGTCATCGCGATATCAGTATGATTTGTGGTATTCGGTACTTGACTTCTACACAAAAAGATTATTAGTACTACGTGAGTCTATAATATCAAGTACAAAAACAATGATCATATTGCATATTCAGTTTCAAAGATTCAGTTTGTGAGTCTTTTTAGCAGCAAATGGAAGCATGTTGAATAATGATGCCTAGCGTGAAAATGAAGATAAGTAATGTGAAGCATGCAGTTGGAGCTTTTTAGAAACAAATTCTAAATTTGTTTTTAGCGCTTTTGCTAACTTTTAGTAGATAGTAATTTACATATTTTTAAGGGTTTAGTTCCTTTAAAAGCTATGAATGAAAATTTGTCTATTTTAAGGGTTATGATCACTATCAAGAGTTCTTCTTCTTTGGTTTGTAAATCTGAAGAAGACCTCTATATTCAGGTAAATTATGTTGTAATCCATGTAATCCATATTATTAATAGAAGAATTAGTTGTGTCTGTTATTAATATGTCTTTCTTGTTCAAATCAGAATTTTATTGCGTGTGTTTTCAAAAACTACATTTGGCATTAAAATGGCTTGATCAAGAAAGAACTAAAATTGAAGATTATGAAAATCAAGCATCCTAGAATACATTTGAAAACATTAAGAGTGGAAAAGAAAGGTCATTGAGAGATCGTGGGTAGATAGCGCTAAAGCAGAGCATAGCATTCAAGGGCTCATTCCTAATTTGCTTCTGCATCTACCAACTTTTTTCTGAATTCAAAGCTTGTCAATCTCTACACAACACACAACTCTTCAAGCAGCTACAATCATCAAATTATCAAATCAATCATAAGCTTTCATTGCCCAAATCTTTGTCAATCTGCACCTCAAAACCCTTGAGTGGTATTTCTGTTATGGTTTAACAAGTGCTTCTTCTATAACTAACACCAAACTATATTACTTATGACTTAGTTTAACAGTGGACTTTTCCTATTCTCTTTATTTTTCATAGTGTGTCCTCGTACTTGACATTTAAGAGCCTCTAATAAAATCTACTTGCATTAGTAGGCATATATCATATCTAATGATCTAGGACCTTTCTACTTATACAACAATCCTATTTATATGCCATTTACAGCCATTCACTGTCCTTGTTTCTATTACGTAATGACTCGTTATTTCTTCAAAATTACATTTGAAAAATATAAAATTTTAAACATGTCTTTGTTTTAACATTATCTATGTCTGTCTCTTACTGCATAATTCTTCAGTGTTTTGTTATTTTGGATCTTTGATCAAGAAGTAGGTGTTATATTCTCAACTCTTGAATGTCCTCCTTGTAAACATCATTATACATCCTCTATTTTGAAATGGCTACTCTGTTGTGGATCTATTTCAAGGTAGCAGTTGCAAACCTATGTTCTACGGGCTGATAAGTCAAACTTCTGAGATTGCTCAGCAAAAACAAGACAAAATGATTGCAATAAAAAAATAGAAAAATTATCAAAAAACCATGTAATGTCCCCATTTTACCCATACACTCTTCTGTGTTTGACAGCCTATTTTCGGAAGCCCGTAGGCCAATCAAGAGCTGAAATTAGGGTTTCCATTTTCAGAGGAGGTTTTAAGGGCTTGCATGCGAGAGTTTATGGCGCATGTCTGGTGCAACTTTCTATGTCTTTGGAAAGCTTCAAGATGAGGTATACACCAAGGCAAAGGGACACGAGGGACCCTATTCCATGTAGCAGGTTCTCCCTACTTCAAACAAATGTTTAGAGATGTGGCAGTTGTTGGTACCTCATTCGCCCCCCCTGGAGAAAATAAATCACGCACTACACTCCTTGACAAGGAATATTCTAAGGTGATTGTGGTGATGGAGGACATGAGACAGTGTTGGATTAGGACTGGTTGCTCAATTATCATGGATGGATGGACCGACATTAGACAGCGGCCACTTATAAACATCATAGTCACATGTTCAGTTGATTCATATTTCCTTAGAGTCATTGACTGTTCTGCGAAGCGCAAGGATGCAGAATTTCAATTTAATATTTTGAAAGAGGCTATAGAGGAGGTTGGGGCAGCCAATGTTGTGCAGGTGGTTACTAATTCAGCACCTGTGCCCCAAATTAGCAAGTTCGATGGTTCAGAGTGCTTACAAGCACATCTTTTGGACCCCTTGTTGTGTTCATATGTTGAACAATGCATTGAAAGACATAGGGAAGATGCATTGAATGCTTAACTTCTATTCCCAAAATATATTTCATGAGACCAAGATCAGTCATCTCAAACTCTTTCATCATAGCTACCTTAACAAAACTTATAGAAAGGTCTTCCATAAAGATCAAATCATCTACATAAGGACAAACTATCAGCATTTTACCTTCTTCATCCACCTTCATATATAAAGTAGGCTCACTGCTGCACCTACTAAACCATTCTTAATTAAATAAGAATCAATTCGACTATACCAAGCTCTAGGAGCTTGCTTGAGTCCATACAGCACCTTTTTCAGCTTGTATACTTTGCCTTCATGACCTACGGTCTCATATCCTTCTAGCTGCTCAACATAAACTTCTTCTTCAATAAAACCATTTAAAAATACAAATTTTACGTCCATTTGAAAAACAAGCCTCTTCTATTGGGCTGCAATGGTCAAAACACTTCTTATTGTATCCAAGCGAGCTACAAGTGCAAATGTCTCATTGTAATCAATACCAGGTTGTTGAGTGAAGCCTATAGCAACCAACCTTGCCTTACTCTTCAACACATTTTCATCCAATCCATACTTTGTTTTGTAAATCCACCTTACGAATATTACATCCTTTCCTTGTGGGCGATCCACCAACTCCCAAGTATTGTTCTTTTCAATAGCTTCAATTTCTTCATCCATAGCTTCAGCCCATGCTTCATCCTTAATTGCTTCATCGAACAACATTGGATCAACAACTTTTGAAAATAGAGCAAAAACAAAAAATGAATTTGATGTTTCAACACTAAAATCAGCTTCATAGATATCTTTTAAACTCCTTGTTTTTCGCTGCAATCAACTTGCCAATTTGGGATCCGTTGAACTGCTTCTATCAACTAATATGATGCACTTCCAGATGGTGTTATGGCCGGTGTTCTTTGTGGGGTTTGTTGTGTGGATGAAATTTTTTTATTTCTTAAAAGTTTTGTTGTAGAAGAAGGTGTAGCTTGTGCTACAACTTGTGTTGCATGTCTGAGAGTGGAAGGAGGTTTTTCCTGAGGAATACCTTGCTATTTTATCACTTCATAAGTCATATCATCATGTGAATCAGCTGCTGCTATACTTATTATTTTTTCTAAACTTCCATCCCATGCTTCATTCTCCACAAATTGCACATCTCTTTTGATTATAACCTTTTTGTAATTGGATTAAACGGCTTGTAAGCTTTTGTATCTTGTGAATATCCAACAAAAATACATTTCTCACCTTTGTTATCCAATTGTCGTCTCAGCTCTTCAAGCATATGAGCATATGCAACGCAACCAAATACTTTGAAGTGTGCAACATTGTGCTTTTTGCCACTCCAAGCCTCTTAAGGAATCACATTCCTTACACTTGTAGTTGGACATCTATTTAAAATATAAACAACAGTTGCTATTGCTTCAACCCAGTATTCATTTGGTAAATGCTTTCACTTCAACATATTTCTTGCCATATCCATGATAGTACGATTTCTTCTTTCAGCCACACCATTTTGTTGAGGTGTGTAACGGGCTGTAAATTGTTTGTGAATACCATGTTGTCTGCAAAAATTCATATAATCATTAGAACTATATTGACCACCTCTATCAGTTCTTAAAATTTTGATGTAGTATCCACTTTGCTTCTCTACAAGAGCCTTGAACTGTTGAAAGACTCCAAATACATCAGATTTATGCCTCAAAAAGTAGACCCATGTCTTCCTTGTGTAGTCGTCAATGAAAGTTAGAAAATATGTCCAACCTCCAATGAAAGGAGTTTGCATCGGTCCACATATATCAGAGTGAATAATTTCAAGAGGTTTACATGCTCTTTCTGATTTTCCAACAAGGAAGGTCTATCTATGTTGTTTACCCAATATGCACGCTTCACATACTCTTCCCGGTTTCTTAATCAATGGTAGCCCCTTAACCATATTCTTTCTATGCAACAAATTCAAACCTCCAATGTTTAAATGGCCAAATCTCAAATGCCACAGCCAAGATTCATTCTTTATAACTGACTGAAAAGCTGTTTGAACAGCTACATTAACATTTTGTTCATCATTAGTTTCAATTTATGCCTTTCTGGAACAACCTTGATCTATTCTGGAGCAGCCTTGTTCTTTTCCGGAGCAACTTTGAGAGGCGTCTTGAGAATTTTCAGCCTTAAATGCTGCTCCAGCTTGTGTATTTTCAGCCTTAAATGCCACAACGAAGATTCATTCTTTACAACTGTCTAAAAAGTTGTTTGAACAGTTACATTAACATTTTGTTCATCTTTAGTTTCAATTTACGCCTTTCCGGAGCAACTTTGATCTATTCCGGAGCAGCCTTGTTCTTTTCCGTAGCTACTTCTTTCTTTTCTGGAGCAACTTTGAGAGGCGTCTTGAGAATTTTCAGCCTTAAATGCTGCTCCAGCTTATGTATTTTCTGACATGTCATAAGCTTCAGCTGCATTGCTTTTGATATTAGGTTTCAACCTCAACGGGAACATTCGACTTTTTGTCATTTGTAACTTTTCTATCAGCTACGTACTAGGAGCTTTATCAAAAATTAAACATGCTTTATTTTTCATATAAATTTTGTATCCTTTTTGCACTAATTGACCAATACTCATCAGATTATGTTTCAGACCAGCAACGTAAAAAACATCATGAATGACTTTTTGCTCCACCGTTTCGGTTAGAATATCAACAGTGTTTTTTTCCCATAACATTCACTTGATTATTGTTCCCAAGAGTGACATTTAAGGTGACTGATTTACCCAAACTAGAAATTAACTCTAGATACCAAATATCATTTGGACTCTCTTGAACCATATTGCATTCAACTGGTGATTTTGTAGAAATTGCTTCAACAATCTTTGCACATGCAATAAACATAGAATTTTTTGTAGAATTTTCTAGGTGATTTTCATTTTGTCTTGCTTGATCATGTTGTGTCTTCCTGCACTCAAAAGAGTAATGACCATACGTCTTGCAGTAATGACATTGAACATGTGACTTATCTTGTCTTTCACCCGCTAAATGATTATGAGAGTGTTCATTGTTATGTCCTCTTCCACCTTGATTAGCAGGACTGCTGATATGTCCTCTAAATTTGTTTCTTCCTCTACCCCTAAGAGTCAATCTACATTTACCTCTTCCACGGCTTATTGAAGCCTGGGATGAGAAAGCATTCTCAATGGAAGTGTGTGATCTGTTCAATCTATATTCATGATTTATCAAGGATGCGTGCAATTCATCTATTGTCAGCTAGGTTAAATCCTTAGTTTCTTCCATGGAAACAACTAAAGGATCAAACATAGTAAGCAAAACCCTTAACATTTTCTCAACTATTCTTGTCTCTTCTAATGTTTTCAGAATCTCTTCTAAGTAATTGGAGTTTTCAGTGTATCCCATGCCTTCTTTGCTTGCGTCGTTGTTGCAACTCTTGGCAGTATGTTTTCATGCATTGCTTGATGAATGTAAAAGAGGGCTTTTCCGTCCTTTCTCTATTCTCTCAAGAGATCTTTCTCTGCCTGCGTGAGTGCATTATAAAATGCTTGGTTTGTTGGTTCCGCATAACCATTCTCCACAATTTCTCAAACATCTTGAGAACAAAACAAGGCTTTCATGGTCAATGACCAATACTCATAATTTTTGCCTGTGAAAATGGGGGTTTCCAAGCTAGACAAGGAAGCACCAGAAGTGGAGGCTGTAGAAGCCATTAATGGCTATCAAACAAAAAATTCGCAAACCCAGGAAAATGGAGAGACAAAGGGTTTCAATTCAGGCTCTCGTACCAGATGTGGGTAAAGGGGCAGAGGATTTAATAAGACAATAGAGCAGCAAACACAGAAAATACAGCAGCAAAAGAAAAACTACTTCAACTGCAATTAAAAGCTGATCAGAAAACACAGATCGAAACACAGTAACAAGTAGACACAATCAGATTTATCTCCAAGTATTAAACTGGAACAATTTTAACAAAGCTTTGATGTCCTTTGTGTTCTTTCTTCTATTAGTTGCAGAGCTGCGTTGCTCTTCCTTCTTGCTTCTTGTATCAACCAAAATGACCACAAAAATAGAAATAAAACTAAAAGCTACGGTGGACAGCTAAGGAGTAATAAAATATTACTAATTTTACTACCCACAAAGTGTGTGAGAGTAAATAGGCAACTAATAAAGATCATATCAAAACTTCTGACAATATTCTCCAAAAGTTTCTTTTAATGCAGGTACGCAGCCTTAGCTAGAGGGAATTTGCCTAATTAATCAGTTGAGATTACATATTTCTGACAATCATAACCTCTAGTGCCAGTCACAAGGAAGAAAACTCCAATGGCAATTATATTCGGATTACCCCAATAGTCTTTCTTCATGGAAGACAATCCTAAGATGCTTGATTGGCTCGATATTAATAAACATCGCTACAACTCTGTAATCTATTTGATCGCTGCATTTGTTTCTTTTAATATTTATATTATATGTTTAAACATATTATTTCTATATTGATTTCATACGTTATATCTAATTATTATAATAATTTATACGCATAATAATATCAAATTATTTATATTGTTATTTTTGATAACGATTATTATAATATTATTTTATAATAATTATAATTATATTAAAATTTTAATATTTCTTAATATATATTTTGTTATCTTGATCTTACAATTCCAGTAGCATGACAATGCACTCTGACCAGAATTAGTGGTTGATGATTTTTCACTGTCCCATCAATTCCAGCCTCAAAATCAAACGTAGAGCACAAAGATCCTTTAAAAACCAATTGCAACAGGATTTTCCTTCAGCCTGTTGAAATCAAAGTGAAAATACATGAAAATACGAGCTCTTTTTGTTTTTCTGGTTGAGTTAATGCCTGGTTACCGGGAAAGTGAGCTTAGTGTGGATTAGAATGGATTTGCTGGTTTCTTCTGCATAATATAATTTTCTTCTTCAAGAAATAGTAATTTTCCAGATATGTTTAGTCTCCAGACATGACCATGGCTATCTGAAAATATCCCACGTATGGTACACTCACATAAACAAGTGTTGGAATTTATATTTGATTTGCATCACTCCAGGGGCACCTTGGCATATCCCGTAATTGAGTGACCAGTGGGAGCCAGGAAATACAGACAAGATGCCCAAGTTGGTCTATGTTGCGCGGGCAAAATAAATAGCTTTACTATTTTAGGGAGGCCGTAGATATATAAGATTAGAGGACATATGTACAACCAATTTAGATTAGTGAGCAACACCAACAGGAAGATGAAATAGCGGATAGGATAATAGTCAGCCCTCTTGACTTTTATAAAATAATGTTTTCAGGTTAAATGGAAAAGCTCGCAGCATAGATATTGGTCGGATTTGGAAGATCCAGCAAAGCGATTATAGAGGGAAAAATCTGTAAATATGGACAAAGCATTCACTTCGCGGAACATTGGTTATTTGGTAGTCGAATGACTTAGAACATAACAGAACATTTATAGGTGGTTTAAGTTTAAACATTAAAGACACCTTGATCGAAGCTTTGCAAGCTATGTTCCATAGATAAAGATGATTTTCAAGGTTAGGTTATGACATTTCAGGTGTAGGATTTTATGGAATCCACTGTGATTCTAGATTATGCCATTGAGAGATGCAATCCGAAGGGTGGAATCTATGGGGAAATTCAGGCAGATTTCATCAGGAAATTGAGCACCACTAGTGATTCGGATGGGAAATGAACGTTAATTGATTCAGGGTTCATCGATCAGCTTAACTATCGCCATTTCAGCTTAATTATACACTTTAGTCACTAAGAATAAACATCAAATCTTTTAAGATCTCTGAAGGATATGTTTACGAAAAGATATCATACTATACTGATGAATCGAATAAAACATTTAATCTAATTAATTTTCCAGCAGTAAAAATCAAATATTTTAAAATCTCTGATGGATATGCTCACGTAAAGATATCATATGAAAGTGATGAATTGAAGAAATCATATTTAAATCCAAAGTAGAGCCGCAACCTTAAAGTATTGGAATTTTGCCTCGAAGAAAGGAAGGCAACTAATAAGAATTTTATGATAGAGTCAAACGGAGATGAAATATTTTCAGTGACTGGTCTTTTATCATCTGTGATTTTTCCATTCTCATCTTGAGTAGACTGGGTCTCCAAAGAAATTTTTCGATTATTCCTGGGAAAATTTCATGTTCATTAAATAATTAAACTGTGAGTATTGTTTCTAAATGTAAAATAGAGCAAGATGTCACTATTTAATGTTTCTGCAGCCTTTAAAATATTTCTTAATTCTTAATTCTGCATGCATGTGTTTTTACCCATTTTTTTATTAAAAGGAATTTTACAATATAGGTGGTTGAATTTTTTTGTGCATGGTCATTTTAGTTTTTCGGGTGTGCTTCTTTTTTATTATGAGGATGATGTCTATTTGAAACGGCCCAATTATTAGGAAATAGGCATCATATTAATTATTAATTACTCATATAAAAGTATATCAGATATCAGTGCTAAAACCAAATTATTTGCTGATATGAGAGCACAGTCAAATAGGTGGATTTTTTTTTCAATACTGAATAAACTCTTAAAAAAGGAGAATATAGAGGCATCCCAAGGGTCTGGATTTGATTTATTTTTTACCCATCCATTATCTTGGGTTGATTCTGTGGGCAAAAAATGAATTCGGTTGAAACCAATGTTACCCCAAGTTTCCGGGACGGGGACAGCGGTAAGAGTCCCCAAGTTTCTGATTTTTCAGGCCAAATTTGGGGACGACAGGGGGACGGCTAAATAAAATATAGAAAAATTTAAAATATATAGGGAAACTTTAAATATTCATATGAAAACATGGATAAAGCATCCATATAAACATTATAGAAACTTAGCATATAACATTTGTGTTAAAATTTCATTGCCAATACTCAATATGCATTCAAAATTCAAAATTTATTATGAGATTAAATATAGTACACTGTTGTCCTCCCCTGGCTGTCCCCTGTCCCCGGGATGAGGACGGTGGGATTTAGGCCCGGGGATGCATCCCCGAGTAACACTGGTTAAAACCTGTGTGATAAGATTTATTTCCATGCATCCCATGCTAGAAAATTGTATATTTTATGCATAAGCAATTTTTTGTTTATTGCATCAATGGATTTCGATCCAAATATTGTACATTCATGCTATAAAACCCAAGAATTTTTTTGCATCAAACTTTTACGGTCAGCTTGACTTGGGGGCATAGTTGTTAAGATACGACTAACTTCATAGTGATTTAAACCATGCCGATCAGAATGAATGAGAAAAACATGCAATAAAAAGGCAATATTTTTCCAGCATTTTTTTATGCCTGATAAGAATTGTTTTCAAGCGTCCCATAACCGCAATTTATAAGTCTCTTCTTTTAGATAAAACCCAAAAAGCTTGAAATATTATTAATAATATAAAAGTCTAGAAATTACCTAACTATAGGATAGAAACTTACAACATAACCTGGCTTGGGGACCAAAACAAGATGATCCATATACCAGCTACAAAATGATCCATATAACAGCTACTTTATGGATGAAGCCCAAAACAGGAACAAACACCTCATATCTAGGGTTTCCTCCAACCGTACAAGGTTGTCCTTCTTAAACAATTTTGGGGCTGGTTCTCGCACCATGTGCTTTTGCTCTCCTAAATACAAGAATGAAGCTACAAAACGTCATGTGATATCCATGTTTACCCTAATCTCTGAGCACCCCTTAAGAAATCGGTGCTAAGCATTATCTTAACCACGATGTTTCATAATCATCTTCAACCACTAGTGTGTTATGGCTCTTGCAAAGGCCATCTAGTGACACGAGCTTGTGAGGCCGATAGGAGTACTCATCTATTCTCAACAACCACTCCAGGCAACTATGAGAAGAATAGCAAGGCTATCACCCTTCCAATTTAAATAGAACGAGCAACCCCATCCTCCATAGCTTCAGGAAAAAGGAAATTATTTCTAGATTTGCTTCCCAACATAAGAGGTACTCACGCAACTTTTAAAGAGCTTTATTACCATTTTTTTTATTTAAGATTTTTTCGACACATGCCAGCTAACCAGTGGAGTTCTCGCAACCACCTTGTCATTAATGACAAATCCATCAAGCGAATGATCATCTGATGGGGCTTCTGCCAAATTGCATCCAAATGATCTCACATACTCAAAGTTGCCAATTAGTGATGTCAATGGGTTAATTAACGTTAGTAAATGCACATCCCATCTACCAAAATGTAATAAATGTGCAAATTCATGCTTTTAAATGGGAAGCACATAACTCAATGCCAACATTGTCACTTGTCAAGTATTTGCAACTCAAAGAAACCAATGCTTTGAAAAGGCGCCCAAGAGAACGAAATGGTGCCACGTGTTTATGTGCCAAGATAACAAGAGCATTGTGTAAGTTTAGCACCAACTTTTAACAATGTTAAAAAACCTTGCAACCAAATAGGTTGGGCATAAACGAGCCTTTGTCCTTCTAGGAGTGCACAAGTGCACCTCACAACCTCCTTATTTACCTTGCAGAAGACCCACCAAAAGTCTCGACCAATCCCGCGATAGAAATTGCTTGCGATACTTAGAAGCTGCCACATGGCTTAACTTTTTTGGTGGCGCTCAAAGTCGCCACGTGGTACCTCAACACTTCCCGTTATAAACTATACGCAACTGGGTAAGAGGAAATCACTCATTTTTAAGGAGCTTCAAACATACTATAATAGGCCCGCAGGGAACAGCAAATGACTGACACCACGACAGTACTACCGTCAAATCTCGCACCAAAAGTTGAATTAAATAGTAAAGAGCTTCGTCAAGCTGTGCTAATTTGACAGGTGGCATTGGTGCGGGGGTGGACGCTTGATATAGCACAGCACTACTCACCTTTTTCAAATGACGTGTGAAGACACCACGTGGTAGCTCAAAGCTTTGCACTTTACATTTAGGACTTCGGGTTCGAAGGGAACAGCACAACTTCTACGACATCGAGCTTTACAAAGGTCCACAAGCGGAAACAAATACCCAATCAAGGGCCCACACAACTTGGAGATCGACGCTCTCAGATATTCAATATTGGAACATTGGCGGCGAAACATATCTGTGAGAAACTTATAAGCATATATGGTTAGATGCCACTTGAGGTGCCAACAACTTCCATAAGGACCCAACGTTAACATGGAAACCCCCTTTAGTCGGATTATTACAAATGCAAAATCATAGCCACAAAAGCAGCCAACTCGTGCTGGTAACAAACACAGTGTATGATGCTTAAAGTATGATACTTACACTATGTTGAGGTCGGATTGCTACAAATAAAAAATAATGGCTTCAAAAGTAGTTTGTTGATGTTCGTAACAAACATTCCCCATGATGTTTAAAGTATCATGCTTGCACGATGTTGAGAATAGCAATGGAAGCTACACATAGGAACTACTAATGAAACTTAACATCACTAGCTCGGCACACTTAAAACATTAATAATGCTAATTCATTTCCCCTTTATGGGATGTAATTCATCATTGGCCAAAATAGTTAGCAAAATTTGTTTGGTTAACGTCTAGTGCCCCAACGCCTATGTCGCACGCCATATTTTCCAGCATATTTGCCTTTTTTTATGATAACGCTTAACAACAACTATGTTTGCTTACATGCGTTGATTATGATCATAGAAATCCCCTCAATCGATATATGTTAGATACTTGTAGCTTGTCACGTTTTAAACAAAGGATGGTTTCAAAA
Source organism: Sequoiadendron giganteum (assembly GCA_007115665.2). NCBI lineage: Eukaryota > Viridiplantae > Streptophyta > Pinopsida > Cupressales > Cupressaceae > Sequoiadendron > Sequoiadendron giganteum. The sequence goes on along the minus strand of CM021109.1, from coordinate 346,754,475 downwards.
TAATGCAAGAAATGGGCTATGATGGAAACGGTTTGTGAAAGCATCGACAAGGGAATTATAGAACCCATTCAACCAATCCTAATGCCAAAGAATGAAAGCCTTGGATATGGTAAGAAAGATAGAAATCATGTCACAGATGTTACAAGTAACAAATTAGGTCAAGGAATTGAATGCATCCAATTTTATCATTGTCACAAATCACATAAATAAGAAGTGTTGGGATCTTCGTCCTTGCTCTACTTGCAGATTAAAGAATCATTTTGAAAAGTCATGTTTGAATAGGCAGAAGAATGGACGATCTATGAAGGCTTCCATATAGATTAATTATGGATGGATTATGGGATCCAATTGGCAAAAGGATACAAATACAATCAAAAGGTTGTATAAGACTAAATTTTCACATGCAAAAATAAATAATGATCAAAGAAGGTTTGAAAGTTTGATTCAAATGCCTAATGATTGATTGTTATGATTGGCACATTCAAAGGTGTCATGTAGTTCTGAAGACTACGAATCTTCTTTATTTTAGAGTAAAGACGAGAAAATCTTATGATTTCTCAAGGAGAGAAAAAAGTGAAGTGCACGCGACTTTTACAAAAAGTGTATTAGTTTGGTCACGAGGTCTAGTCTCCCCCACCCCCGTGGTACCGGAGGGCGTGTCGCGCCAGCGCCGTCGGTGACGTTCAAAAGTTTACCAGGCGCACTGTAGTTTATAGGGGGTCGTGCTACCCGATTCCTGCAGTCTAATAAAATAAAAAAATAAAAAAAGTGTATTAGTACTAAGTGCATCTATAAGATCAAGTACAAAACTAATAATAATATTCAATTTCTAAGTCCTCTTAGCATCAGCGGGGTGTATGTAGGATAATGATGCCAAGTGTGGAATTAGTGATAACGTAAGTGATGCTAAGCACGAATTTACAACTTTTTGGACAAAAACTATAAATTTCTTTTTACTACTTTTCGTAACTTTTAATAGAGAGTAATTTTTGTTTAATGGCATTTTAGTTGCTTTAAAATCTATACATGAAAATGTGTCCATTTTAGGGGTTGTAGTCTCTATAAAAAGATCCCCTAGATATTTGGTTTGCAAATATGAAGGTAAATTTGAAGAAGACCTATATATTGAGGTGCACTACGTAGTAATCCATGTAATTCACTTGATGAATAGAAGAATTATTTGTGTCTGTTATCAATTTTGTGTTTGTTATTGAAATCCGAGTTTTAATATATGTGTTTTCAAAAAGTACATTCGATATACGAGCAGGTTGATTTGGTAAGAGTTGAAATTGAAGATTTTGAGTGCCAAGCTTCTTAGATTACGTTCGTAAAGATTAAAAGTAGCAAAGAAAGATCATTGAGAGATCATGGGTAGATCACGACAAAGGAGACAATACCATTCAAGAAAGTCAACGAAATTAAAAGATCGTTGTCTTGAAGACAAAGTCGTCACTAAATGAAGCATCAAAGGAGAAGGAGGATCGAGCTTCACTAAATCCCTATAGTTGCATCCTTCAAACGAGAAATCGCCATTGATTGGAGAAGTTTCAAAGGGAGGTCATCTATTGAAACATTAAAGCATCCTCACAGAAGATATTGATAGAAAAAGAGGGCTCGTGGGTCTTCAAATAGCCACCAATTAAACTAACAAAGAAGATTGAATATTGTGGCAATATAAATCCTTCAAACTAACAAGCTAATCGTAGAAAAGTGATCACTGGTCAAAAGAAGCAAAATAGAAAAACTTTGAAAGAAATTGCAGATGCATTTTGTGAATTTATGCATAGTATAAATTTTTTATTTAAGGAGGATCGAGGAGGTACAGTTAAAGATCATGAGATCGCTATAGAAACACCTAAGAGGATTCATAGTCGCAGTCAAAGAAGAAGACATCACAGATGTTATGCAAATAGTGAATAAAGGAAAAAGATAGATTGTAGAAGTCCAATCAAGTATGATGGTATTCTTATAGGCCACCAATCAAGGTTCACAACTATTTTGAGGCCAGATTAAGCGCCAATCAGGGTCAAAATAATTATTTGGAAGGTCAATTTGAAAAACCAAAGGAGGTCACTATTTTTAACAGTAAATGATTTTGCCCAAGTCATTCATGCTTGTTTAAATGAGATTGCATAAGGTCGTTAGTTGTTGTTCTCACAATCGTAGCTGTTAGGAGAGAAGGAATCACACTTTCCAAGAAGTTGAGTTATTTCTTTCAATGGGAAAGATAGGAAAAAGTGTAAAGAAGGGAAAAACTGTTTCGCAAGAAAATTTGATGAAAATTAAGTAATATAATTCACAATTGATAAGATAAATCAAGGAGTTTGCAAAAGAATGATGTGAATATTTGTTAGCAATTTCGAGAATCTTGAAAAAGAATTAGAGAATGTTAAAATAAAAAATAAACATCTAGTAGAAAATTTGAAATTGTTTCATGAGCTAAAAAAGAAGAATGAAGATTTGGAAGAAAAATTATAATTGTTGCAAAAGGAAAATAGTGTTTGAAATTAAAACCATTAGTTTTTGATTTTTCATGTGACAAAAGAATTATGATATGATCAAATAGTTAATTTGTGTGATATAGCTAAGGTTGCTTTCGATAAAGTGTGAGAGGTTCAATGTCAGCTTGTGTTTGAATCTAAAACTTTGTATGTTGTGATGTTAAAATCAAAGCATGTTGTGAAATCGTGAAGAAAATAGGCTATGATGAAAAGGATTTGCGAAAGCGTGGCCAACGAATTATAGAATCCATTCAAGGAATTGTAAGACCAAAGAATAAAGGCCATGGATATGGTAAGGAAGATACAAATGATGTTCCAAATCTTACAGGTAACAAATTAACTCAAAGAATGGGATCCATCCAATGTTCTCATTGTCACATCTAACGAAATATAAGAGATGTGTGATGGTATTCCATCCTCCTTCTATTTGCATATTGCAGAATCATTCTAAAAGATCATGTTAGAATAGAGAGAAGAATGCACAATCCAAGAAAATTGTATGTAGATTAATTATGGATGGATTGATACATCTAGTTGGTATAATGTTACAAATATAATAGAAAACGTTGCATAAGCCAAAACATTTGCATTTAAAAATAAGTAATGATCAAACAAAGTTTGAAAGATTCAGTCAAGTGGCTAATGATTGCTTGTTATGATTCACACATTGAAAGGTGACATGTAGTCTAAAAGAGTCTTCTTTATTTCAGAGAAAAGATAGGAGAATCTTGTGATTTCTCAAGGAGAGAAACAAGTAATGGGTACTTGACTTCTACAAAAAGTGTATTAGCATAAGTCGGTCTATAAGACTACATACAAAAGTAAGGATAATATTACATAGTGACTTAGCATAAAGGGGGAATATGTTGGATAATGATGTCAATCATAGAAATAATGATAAGATACGTCATGCCATACATGTCATATCTCCGAAATCTG